>VZRH01007259.1:20691-97186 GCA_013397555.1 Urocynchramus pylzowi | reverse complement strand
CAAATTTTTTTTTTTTTTTTTTTTAGAAAGGTCATTTGAAACAAAAAGCCTAAATGGTTTTTTTTGTATTCCCCTTTTTACAGTTGGAAAAATTTGCTAAATTGAGTATGCATTTATAAACTTTTTTTTTGCAGTATACTCTTTGCCAAAATAACCACACTAGTCATCTTGGAATAATCTTTTACTCACATTGGTATCTATGAAAATTTTCAATGGAAGATTTGCCATATGCCCTCTGCAACTAAAAGTGAGTGATGTACTGTCTTAAAAAACCCAAATAAACAAAAAAAACCCCCTCACAAGCTGATAAATACCCCCTGCCCCCAAATACCCTGTGGTCAACAAACAAAACCCCCAGGCTTTAATATGCTCTTTAATGTTTCAAATATTCAGGGACTACTATTGATACGTGTGTAGTAAATTTGAAGTGTGCTCTGTGGTAGGTGTTGGTGATCCTCAGAAACCTCTGGCATGCTGACAAGCAAAACCTAGAGTGACTTTGTGGCTCTTGGAGTAAAATTTGCTCTGTAAATAACAACTAAAAGTTGTTTACATTGATATGCTAAGGCCAGAGAAACTGCTATGGACTGTGTCAGCAATCCCAACTTTTCCTTATTATTAAAGTAGCAATAAAAGGAAGAGATTAAATGCAAACAAAAAGCTCTGAGAGGACTGTAGGGCTGACTGAAATGAACAAAATCTGATGGTAAGAATGTCATTATGCTGCAGCTTTGCCCCTGGACTAGAATTCAGGTATTATTTCCTGCATAGCTGGGAAAGGTTGTAATTCCTCCTGGAAGCAGGATGGGCTGAGCAGGAGGCAAAATAGCTGCTTCCAGTGTGCTAGGTGGCTTTAGTCACATTTGTATTTAGTGTTTTGCTTCTTGGTAATTTAGGTTTAGTCATCTAATTTCACTTTTTTAATGTGTATGGTAACCCTCACCAAAAGGTTTTCCCATTCTTGATACATGGTATGCATACACACACTTTATTATAAAGAGGAAATGGTGGAGGACTGTATCAAAAAGTCTATTCTTTGAAAAATGTATTGAGGTTCCATTTTTATCAAAAATAGGTGTTAGAGTTTGGTGAGAAAGCCTCCATCTTGTGGTGGTCACACAGGTTCTTGAAAGTGGAGGTTAGGATCCAGGTTTGCTTTAGTCATCAGGAGCTGTTCAGTTGTCAGCAGTCAGAGGATTGTGCCCTGGAGGTGCTTATGTGGATGTGACAAACCGCACCAAAGAGCTCCCTGTGTTACAAACTAACTGCTGGCCATAGCCAGCACCCCTGCCCAAGGCAAAGGAAAAAGGATGTGGTGTGGAGAGGGAATGGGTGGATTAATGGACACCATATTCAGACTCAGAAATGCCTCAGTGTGTGCCTCAGAAAGTGGCAGCATCAGCTGGGTGTGGGCTGCACCTGGGTGATAGCGTGTGTAGCTAAACCAGATTGTAGCACTCAGCCCAATCACACAGCCCCGTGGCTTGAGCCAGGATTTGTCATCGAGCTTGAGCCCCACGTCTGTGGGATTGTACCTGCCACCCCGAGGAACACACACCCTCAAACGGAGTTGTTTTGTTTTCTGGAAGTGTATGGAAAATGTTTGGGTGTTGCCAAATGCTTCCTCGTTTACCAGAGACCCAATTGCAAACAAACAGATATAGAACACATTTCTTTTCATAATACAGGCTGCAGAAAAGAATATTTTTCTATCACTAAAAGTGTTTATTTGCTACCTTTTCACAGCTGGAAGATTTAAGAAAGGAATATGAAGTATCTGTACAAACAGGCACTGGCTGAGAGCTCTGTGATTTAGCTGAAGCTGAAAATACTTCCATGCTAGTGTTTGTGTGGTACCAGATATACAGGTGAACTCAAGTCCCTGGTGCTGATCAATAGCTGATTAAAAAGAATAGTTTCAAAATTATTTCACCCTCCCAGGGTCAGAAGTAGGGCTGAGACATGTGTGGTGTAAACCAGGTACAACAGCTCAAGAGGAGAATGCAGACAATTAAAGGCAGAGAATTAAAAAAGCAGTAGTTACTTCTGGTCTAGATGAACTTTTCTTTATCAAAAGGCCTTGTCTAGAACATATTTTTACATATCTGTTTTAGACAAGATTTTTTTAGTTTGAAAGTTATGCTTGCATTTCACAATATTTTAAAATAGCTGTATTTTATTTGGAATCTGACTGCTGTTAAGTTACCACTGGTAAAGCATCACTTTGGTTTTGTAAAGTTTTTACATGTGAAATATTGAACCATGGCTGCCATCAGAAGGGCTTCCCTGTGTTTTTATAAGCATAATGTGTAGTCAGATTTCTGGAGGTATTATCTTATGGCTAATGTATTTATGTTTTTGTTCACATACAAGCATATATATTTATATGTATATATTCATTAAGATATAAAAACAAATATCTATGAACACACTTATTTTTGCATGAATAGTGGTAGCCTTTTGAAAAAAGGTTCAGATGTAAGGTGTAATTTTTCCCTCGTGTTCCTGGATGAGTCTGTATAATTGGCTGTACTTGTTTCTGAACTGGATGAAGCCTTTTGAGGTTTAACAAGCTAAATACTAAGGAGCAAAAGAGACACACAGCCATGCTCTGTTGTATGTGATAGTGCTCTTTGTTTGTGTAAGAGGTTTCTCTATCAAATAACAGGATTAAAAAGATCTGGTGTATCATCAGTTGTTCGGGATCATAGAGTTAATTGATTCTGAGCCGTTTATCATGAAACTCAGTGGGAATAAGACTGAACCTGATGAGAAGCATGATGAGTGGTGTTTTGAAATCTGCACAGCTAATTTGCAAGGTCTGAGTCTAACCAAGTAATCTGATTTTCAGAGGTAAGCAGCACTGTCAGTTCACACCAAATGTAATGGGATCTCCAAATGAACTGGTACTTAACGAATCTTTTACTTCAGTGACTAAACAGAAATGTGGGTGTTTAACAACAGCAGCCCTGAAGTTTGAAAATGATATGCAGTGTGTATCAGTTTGGGATTCACATGTGTTTGCTGCCTGATGACATTAATGGGATTATAGGGAAGGTGTCTGATAATCATCAAGATCTCTTAATAATAGAGATAATAAGGGAGATTTTCACATTTCTAATATTCTTAAGCATCTGTTTTGCTTGCCCAGAACTGCTCCAGCTTGGCTCAGGAGTTACAACTTTCGACATTGTGATCCATTGTCATTGTACGGGCTCTTCAGTGCATGTACATCTTCACTTAAAACCTGTTGGCCTGGGCACTCTTTTGTGTGGTAGCAAATATGGGTTTCTCCCTCCTTGGCTGAATTGAACAGCAGAAGTCACTGGTAGAAAGAAGGTTCTGAACAAAGGAAGCACAACTTCTTCCAAAGACAAAGGATTGTGTTTAAGTAGGGCCACAATTTTCTTATAAGTTATTTGTAAGGACAAATGTTAGCACCTAAGAGCAAATCTTCAGTCTGGGAATCCTGGTAAAAGACAATTGTTTCTTTTATAGTCTAGAGTCAAGTGCATCAGCTTTTGAAAGGAGCAGTTGTATCCTAATTAGCGCAGGGGATTATTTTGTCATTTTCTCAGTTCTTCAATGCACAGTTAGGGATTGTAGGCACCCTGTGCAGCAGACTTGATTGAATTTTGGACTAGGATCTGAAAGGTAATGGGTGACAACTGACATGCAGGCATTGATTGCTATTGTCAGTTCTAGCCCTTCACATACACACCTTGACACATCATTATAGCTGCATTGCAGTACCACAGACTTACACCTCTGATGTAAAATTTTATGGGTTTTATTAATACTTTAGCTATTTGCATTCATGCAACATAACTCTGGAAGCTGTAATTGATCACCTATCTAACCTTCTTATACTTTTTTTTAGAGACACCCCTTGGAATCATCAATCTCCGTAGGACAGGGTGGTGTGTGCTCCCTTGGATAATGTAATTGGGAAATAAGGAAAAGCCTGAGCACAGACAGTGCTGGTCTGGTGTGGGAGTTCTGGCACAGGCTTTGTGCTGCAGCCACTCAGTGCCCTGGCGTGGGATCAGCATTTGAGCTCATGTCAGAGAGGCTGGCAAGTGATAAAGAAAAGGCTGATGTGAGGAACAGATGCACCTCAGATCCAGATTTGGGAGGCAAGCATTCCTATTGAGTTTCCTTAGAATCAAATGCTTTTGCAGCAGGTTTAGTTGAGTCTCACCTCCCAAATATCCATCCAGCTACAGCACTCTATGCATGGTTCAGAGAGCTCAGAAACCCACAAGTTATTGATATGCAGTTTATCCTGCTCAGTCTAATTAGCTGAGGCTGTGTGAAGTGCATTTGCTCAGGGAAAAATGTTTGTCAGGCTTGGGCTTCTGTTGTTAGAAATGTGACCATGAGGAAATAATGGGAATGGCAACTTAATCTCATTGCACTGTTGAAACTCTGAGGTTTTTTTCAAGTTTATTTGGAATCTGAAGATCCCATGCTGGCACTTTTCCTTGCAATTGCTAGTCCATTATTCTGTCAGTGATGCCCATTTAAAACACATGATATAATCTTGGAAACAATAATACCTTCTAGTCTACTGAATTTTTCTTCATGACAATGGACCCCATGGCATAGAGGTCTATGTGGTCTCTAGGCCAAGATTATTCATTCTTCTTTCCATTTTATTTTTAGTTGTTGCATTTTCTAATTAAACTGCTGTACATCTGGTTGCAAAACTTGGGAAGGAAGAAGACCCAGACAAAATCAGCTAATTCATGAAAGTAATAGAAGTTAAAATTATTAAGTGTAAACTCCTTTTTTTGCTAGATATTTTGAGTTATTGTACCTCCAAGGGACTTGAGGCACTGGAAATAGTCAATTCAATTCCAGTCATAATCTTAAGTATTTGGATTTGTAATACCTCTGTTGTGAGTCAAATGTAAGAGTTTATCACTTTTAGAAGATATATTTTGCTCACCTTTACAAAGAAAAATTGGCTCATGTGCTGTAAACTTATAATGTCAAGTTATAAGTGTAATCCAGCGGGACATGAAGGAAATCCTGTGTAGACATTCCAGCTTAGTCTTTTAAAAGTATACAAAGGAAAACTAATTGCTGGTCCTGTTCAGGGATATTTCAGCACCTGACACTGGAAAAAAAACCTTTCCCTTCACAGTTAAACATATTGTAAAGCTAGATGAAATAAAAAAATATATCTTTCATCTTGGCAAGATATTTTTGTTTAGTTTTAAGAACTTTTTCAAGCTCATATTCACAGGAATAATCTGTAGTCTTGTTGACAGGTCTGCCAGGAAACACCTTTATGGCACTAGTGGAAGGGGAAGCATTGCTGCTTTGGTTTAAGAAAGGCTGCTATTACAAAAGTCCTGACTTTGCACTCCAGTATTTTTTTATTAGTTGTGTTTGAAGTGATGGGGTCTGGAGAGTGATGTTAACATGATTCAGAGAAAATTAATCATTAGTCAGCACTTGTCTCTCATGTACTTGGGGTCATGGACTGTTCTAAACTAACTTTCTTCTTATTCAGTGATGCAGGAAGGAAGATTTAAAACCAGCAGGAGGGTAATAATAGTATGACAGGAAGGAAAAGGTCACTGGGAACAATATGAAAGCTGATTAATAGGATCATCCTCATAGGTGAATTAGAATTCTGCAAATGACTTTTCTATTTCTCGTTCTTTCCCTATTCTATTTCTGGAGCAATGCACCTGAACAGATGCATCTGAAAAATAAGCCTTAAAAGCCTTAAAGCCTGCAAGAAAATTTTCCCATTGAATTTCCTTTGTATTTTTATTTGAGCACTGCAGTGCATTAAACAAAATAAAGTTTCAAGCTGTATATAGATTTTGTATATATAGATTTTGTAGAAGAAACCAACAAAATACCCTGACACCAAAAATCCCCAATAACACCAAAACCCTCATGTCCATCAATGTCATCTCTTGTCCAGAGGCAGTCCCCATCTGGGTCACATCTTGTGAGATGACCAAACAGGCAATGTGTTGAGAATGTGGCTGTGATGATTGGGTTGGTCCATCCTGTAGCTTTTTTGCATGGGGTTCTCTGACTGCACTTGGAGTAAATCTCAACCCAAATCCATTAACTCTGAATTTAAACACAGAAAAATGGAGATAATAATCAGCATTGGCACAGAGATGAGAGTGGCAGAAAACTGAGCTTATAGATACTTAATGAAATACTTTTTGAAAAACATATTGTCCTCCTTTACAGATTCATTTCCCTCCCCCTCTCTTTTATGAATTTTCACAGCTAATAATTTAATTTTAATTTTGAGATTGGCAAAATTTCCAATTTTCCCTTTCCACAGTTCAATGGAAAATGCTTATTTTAAATACACATTAGAAGAACTTGGTTCTGTGTTAAGGTATTAATTATCTTTGGTGCTCTCCACCTCCTTGTAACAAGAGAATAAGTCACCACAGCAGTTTGCCATAGAATCAGAGACAACAAGGAACTACTTAATCTAAAAGACAGCACTGGCACAGGAACAAGTATATGGATTGATCATAAATGCATTTAGACTGCAAATGAGAAAAAATATTTGTATGCTTGAGCACTTTTATGGGGAAAGAAAATGTAATTGTCCATAAAAGGTACATTTCTGTTTCTGTGAGAAGAATTGTAAGAAGTGGTGTGCGAAGACAACTGGAATTAGTGACCCTTGGAAGGTTTGTAGATCATCTCTGGAGAACAGGCGTGCCTAAAACCAACAAAGGACACATTTGTTTCGCATACAAACTCAGATCTTTCACTGTCCCCATTTTCCCAACCCACCTGCCAGAGACTGGAGCAAGATCTGTGGCAGTCTAGCTACCATGTCATAGCAAGATGCACCATCTGCTAGCCAGAGAAAAATTATCCTGGCTTCCTATAAAATACACATAGCAATTAACTGCTACTACCGTGATTTCCACTGGGAGCTCTGCATAAGCATGGGATGCCCCCCAGGCAGTGGTGACTTATGCTCTGCAGTTTGCAGGCCTGGTGAATGCACCTGCACACAATTCATCTGTGTGAGGAGTGCTGGGTGGAGCTTTGGTCTGCATGGTAAAGTTATGCATACAGAACTAAATATTTCAATCAGTTGTGGTGCTCCTTTTTGCTACCCCTTCCATCTGTGGTGGCTGACATGCCACCTTGACATGACAGTTTCTCAAAAGTATAGTTCTAAGCTGACTATCAGACCTCAGAATTGTACCCAGCTCTGCAGGAAATAAATGGGTGTTGTAAAAGTCAATATGAATTTTACTTCGTTGATATACTAAGGAGGAGACTCTCAGGTATAGCTGTTATGCTGAGGAAGGCATGTGAGGAAAGCATCTGGGGAAAAAAGGTGTGGAAAAGGCCTCTAGAAATTAGGAAGAAGCATTCTGAGAATTGGCTCTTTGAACAGGAGGGTGCAGTAGGGACTGGATACCCTGGATTGTGCCTGTTTTTTGGAGTTTGGTCTCCATGAAAAAGTAGCAACACAGCTAAGCTCTTTTGAGATAACTGGGAAATCTCTGAATATTCTAAAAAGATTCCCAGCTAAGAGCTTGATCTGTGACACTTAACCCAGAGAAGACTGGAAAGTTGTACATGAGTGAATGACTATATATACCTTTAGGTGTTTATATATAGGAGTTTGTTAGATATGTGTATGCTAAGCTTTGTTTCAGAAGTGTTAATAGACCTTTAATATACATAGAAACAGGAGAGTCCCTACCTGTTTTCTGAAATTAACTGTGTAGTTGTCCCTTAGATTCAGAACCTGAATTGAATTTTTTTTGAGTTCATTTTTTAATTCATCAGAGCTTTTTTACCCAGCCTGTTCTTATGACTTCTGATATCTTGGTGTAAAGTCAAAGCATGCAAGGATGTTGTGCACTTGGTCAGCTGGTAGTATTGTATATGTAAAATACTTTGCTGGTATTTGTGCTGTTATAGAGGGTGAAATTTCATCACCCATGCCTCCACATTCAAAGCTACAAATAGCATAACTCTCATAGAAGGAACTGTGGAACTATTTTGAAAAACTGAAGAAAGACACAATGGTGTCCACTGAAGCTCTGGAGGGGGGCATAGGGCTGTCATTTCAGTTATCTCTGAAATGCAATCTGTGTGCAGCACTAAGCAACCATGAAAACTTCTTTTGCTGCATCAAAGTCATGTATGGGTACATATTTTTGCAAGACAAGAGTTTTCTTAAGAGCATTTCCTGATTGTTTGTTTAGAAGAAACAAGGCCGTCAAATCCACGTAGACTATTTCTTTTTTCTGCTGTAGTATTAAAGATGATGTGATACCTCTGGCAAACCCTGCAAGAGCTGGTGAAGAAAATCTAATAGTTTTCCACTATGATTAGGACAGCAGTTTGCTGCCTATCCCTACTATTTAACAGTGTTGAGAGGCTTGTAACAAGCCTGGACATCCTGTCTGAACTCATTCTTCTGATTAATGGTAAATGATTCTGTAACAACATTTCTCAGGGAGGGTGGTAGAGTAGTGGCACTTCCTTGAGCTTGCTCTATTTTCCTTGGGGACTAGTTAAGGGATAATTTAAACTATTTCTAAAGCCTAAGTATCATATTCTTGCTAGGAGGAACAAACTCTGTTTTCATAGGAGTTGCCTTTTGATAAGGGAACACACTCTGCATAAGGCATTCACTCCTTAGCATACAGCGCAGACTAATGACAACCCCTTCTTCCTCCATGTACACATAATATAACCTGGGCTTTGTCTCAGCCCGTGCCAATCCTGTGTCTAGAATCAAGAGCACTCAGGACTTACTTGTGTTGCAATTTTGTGTTGAGAAAACGTGTTGAATTTGTTACAAAAAGGGGGTTGCAGTTAAAATATTTGATAGTAAATTGTACATTCCAGCTAATAATTGACATGGGGTGGATTCAACACTGGATGCAGCCAATTTCCAGCAGGAAGGCCTGAGAGTACCCTGCCCTGGAATAACTGAAGGTTCTTTGAGGAGAGCTTTGTCTTTACATGTCTGTAGGATGGGGAAAGATGAAATTTTCAGTTCTCTTGCAGAACAGTTTCCTATTTGTCATCTGGATCCTGCCTGAGAATACGGACGCTGAAGTCAAAAGTAGTGATGCTGATAAATAAGAAAGGAACAGTTTCAGCCATGTCAAAACTACAAGGCTTGGATTATGGATAGAGGCAGTTAGTGTTCACAAGAAAATTAGGTGCTTTCAGGATGAGGTGGTAGATGAGTAGAATATATTAGGTTCTGAAACTTGAACTGAATTTTTCGACTTACTAAAAGGTACATCCTTATTACTTGAGAGTAATAAGTTTGGCTATAAGTGCTATTGTCTGGCTCATTACCTTTTTAGTGCCAAATCTGACTGCCTCCAGGAAAAGATTAAGGAGTGTGCATAAGGGTCTTACAAAAGACTTTGTCTTCAAATAAAAGTCTTCTGTGCTGCTTGCCATTGGGAAAATGCAATCTGTAGCCTACTTCTACTGATTTAAATGGCTAGGAAGGGAAGAGGGTTGTAATGATGTAGAAAAATATCTATCAATATTTTGCTTGGTGGTTTATAATATTTATAATATTTTTAAGATGTTCTATATGGAAGTTCTGTCTTTAATCTGATTGGATGGAAATTATTTGTCTTAACAGGTTTCCGAGGAAAGGCAAAGCCATCCTGGTTTTTTCCACAGTGGGTGAATTTTTGGAGAGTTAAAAAAAGTTTGCAAAAAAGAAAATCTCTATGTAGTGTTTGGAACCACTGTTGCCTTTGAAATTGAAGCTAATAGCAGTAAAAAACAATAATGAAAAACCCTCACACCTTCAATACTTAAATGAAGTGTTTTCAAACTTGAAGTGTAAATGTTTTGATTGACCCAAACTAAATACTTCTGTTTGAGGATTGAATAGAAGAAAGAAATGAAAAGTGTTTCAGTTAAAGAGTTTGATGTTGTAACTCTTTTTAACGATCTGCTTAGGTAACCGTTTGTAAAAATTCAGAAATCTTGGCTGAGCTGAATTCAGTTTCTAATTCCTAATCTTTATGAAAAAATAATCAGAGGAACACTTGGTTTAATCAATTGTGGTGTGAAACTCTAAATGTTACTAAAACTCAACACATTGGTTTTACCAAAACCTTTTGGTTAGCTCCAAAATCTTCTGCAGTTTAATATCTCAAAGAATTCGGATAGAAAATATTCAGCAGCTGCTGCTGCTTTGATGGTATCTTTATCTGTTAAAGATGTTGAGGGTTCTGCTTTGATATGAGATAAGGTTCTTAGCTCACTAAAAGTGAAGCGAAGTGAAAACTGTTCATCTTTACACTGCATTGTAGAATATTTGTTCCTGGGACTCATTCAGGGATTCAATTAAAAATGGCTAAAAATCAAGTAGACCAAAACTGTAAAGGAAGGCTCAGTGATCACCTCTTCAAAATCTGCAGAACAGATACCCAGTTAGTTAATTTATCTTTTCATATCTCCATGGAAGCTGATGGCTCTGTAGGTCAAGATGATTTTCATAGAAAAGGCCACGCTATAGAGGGATGCAGCTGACTGATTGTTATTGCTACTCATCATTACCTGCATTTATTTATTATTATCTTTGCATAGACCTAAAGATTTTTGCAAATGTTAATGTATCCAACTGTATACTGAAATATATAGCTGGGGAAATTACTGCTACAATGCAGAGGACCAAGTTGGGAAAGAAAGAATGTAGATGACTGGATTAAAACTATGTAGGACATCAATTGAAGGATGGAAATTTTTCATTTTTTGGTATTAGTTTCCACTATCTTCCTTAAAGATCAACAGAAGGGGATAGCGGCATACACCAAGATTTCTCAGGCTGGGTTTTTTTGAGTATTTTTTTTTGTGTGCAGTAATTTCTCGGGTAAATAGATTGCTTAGTAAATATGGACATTATTATCTTTTCACTGTTCACCAGTGATCAGTTTGGCTTCAAAGACTGCTCATCTCATTTCTCAACAGCTAAAAATTCTTGGTTTGCTCTCAAATATTAGGCCATATGTTTTAGTAGGCTGTAGAAGTTGTTTTGTCTCATTTCTTTGGTACCAGAATGATTTCAAAGAGATTTATCGGTAAATTTGCTTACTGCTGCATTATCAGCTATATGTTGAAACAAGGACGTAGTGTAATAAGTTTTTATACATGTAGACTTCTTTTGTGGTTAAAATGTTAAAGTTTTTGGTGGTTAGGAGTATGTCCATTTGGTTTATGTCAAAAACCTTTTCCTGATTGTCCTGCAAAGTGCTGAACATGTCCCCTTCAAAAATCAGGCCCACATCTCAAAAGGTGTGCTCAGACACTTTAAAATGTTATGATAGCAAAAGAATAAAAATAAAGCAGCATGCTTAGAGAATTGGCTTGAAAGCAGAAGCAATCTGGGACTCACATTTTGTTATCCTGTATCTGAGTCAAAGCTCTTCCTATCCCAAGACCCATCTTCAAAGTCATCTTGTCTTTCATCCCTGAGGTTCAGCTGCCTGTATAAATGCCCTGGCCCTGCTAAAGGCAGTAAGAGCAGAGGCTCTGGTCTTAAACTCGGGCTGGGGGAGCGTTGCTGGCAGGCTTGCACCTGAGCTTTGCTGTTTCCATCTGCAGAGAGCATTCCTGCACAGAGCCCTGCTGGCCTGGCTGGGTGCAAAGCTCTGCTCGAGGTTTCAGCACCGAGCAGGAAAGTCTCAGATCTTCAGTGCTGTTGGTGAAGTTAGGGAGATGTGGCTGAAGATCTGATTTTGGTGCCTGTTGCATGGCAGAAGACTTTGAAATGCTGATGTTCTTGAATCCCAGGCTAACTAATAGCCCAAGGTGCTGTTTGTTATGGGGCTGTTCACTGGTTTTCTGCCACTGGAGAAATTACAGTGATTTTCTGTATCCAAGGAGCTTTGACTTTGTTGCAGCTGTTGTAGAAAGGAAAAAGGATTTTATCACAGGCTGTGCCATGTGTTTGCACAGCTGGTGCTTCCTCTGACTGTTGAGATGTGATCATACCTTCAGCCTCTGCTTTGGTGGAGCTGCAGCATATGAGGAAATAGTTCTGGATTGTGCATCTGTGGCGGATCTTTTGTGACCTGAAGTCAGTGATTGTTTGGAGGACTTTCTGGTAAAAATATCAGCAGTGGATCTTCATGGTAGGGAGGCAAACATATCCTACTGGTGGAACAGCATTGCAATATAAGTTCATTTAAAATTATGTGCTTTGTTTGCACCAGTCTCTTTTAAAGTATATGCTTAGTAAAAGGAGGGAATGAGGAAGTGGTACAGTAAATGAAGCCAAGATATTGCACTTAGATAAATAGATGTCATATTTTAGGGCAGATATTGATTTACATTTATTATGCTTCACTGACCTTGCTCCTTGATCACACAATCTGTGCTAATTGACACAAATATATTTCCTGTAAGTTAACTCAGAAGGCATTTGTCATGGCTAAGTTCATGGTAACACACAACAGTTGGTAGGAGTAGCAGCCTCATGATTTCCACTTTGGTAATGCAGTGACATTGCATGTATATTTAATAACAGAATTTTGGTTCCTATCAAAAATAAATTTAGCAGATTTATTAGTTTGAAGAAGGATGTTAAATAATTTTCTTAGACTGCTCAGTACAAATCACTGGGAGGCTATGTAAAAGTCTCTCCTAGCACTGATAGCAACATGAAGAATCACACATTGTTTTGAAAAAGTGTTAAAATTCCCAGAAAATTCTGTGAATCTTTGGGTGAAGCAGTAAAAATATCTCGTATCTGTTAATCTTGTTCCCTCACTTACCCTGCTGTAGCTAACTGTCGAAGGTTATGTAAGAACAAGGCAACTTTCCTTAAAAAACCAGAACTTTCAGTGAACATGCTGGAGATCAGAGCTTGCCTACTGAATTGGCTCTTCCGTCCAGGTTTTACACCCTGTGCTTTTTTCTTCTTATTTATTGGCTCCATGGGGAAATAAAATGAAGAGAAAGCAGCATCACCTCTTTTGTGCTGCGTTGTTTCACAGTCCTGCCCATTTTTGGACAGTTTGGGTTTATTTTGTGGTTGCTCCTGCACCAGCCTTGCAAATGAAAGGTTTATTAAAACCAGTGGTGTACACCTTTAGGGCAAACAGCCAAAGTGCAAATATGTTGCTACATTTTGACATCCCAAAGGTTTCTAATCACAACAGAATTGTGGTTTTTCTGGTTTAGTAGCACACCTCTGCACAGCCCACCAGTGGGGTCAGTCAGGGGGAAAAACTGGATTTATTTGTACTGTTGCACTTGTAAAAAAATCCAGTGAACTAGAAACCACCACTGTATTTCCACTTCCCTGAGTTACATTATTCCAGAAAAGAGCAAGAGACAAGGGAACTTTTGTTGTGTGTAAAATGTGGCAGGTTACAGTCACGTTTTTCCTTGTAGGCATTTGCAGCTAAGATGAGCTGAGATTATCCTCAAATCTCATTTCCCCTTGTCTCAGGCGATATCAAGAGCCTCCTAACAGGATTACAAGGACTTTGATCTGTCTCCTGTGCTGAGTGCTGACCATGTGGCACTGCTGCATGGCAGGAGGGATAAGGGAAGCTGCTGTGCCTGGCACAGTGCATGCTCTGGCCTTTCTGTCTCACAGTGGTGCTTTTACTTATGTTAGATAGCATTCCATGGGCGGAAGATTTGTCACCTGACCTTTTTGTTGGCCAAACTCTTTCTTTCCCTATAAAAAACAATTTAAATAATTTTTCTAAAAGGACATCAAACTTGTATTCTAGAAGAAACTCTCCAGTTTTAAGTGTCAGTTAAGCAGTCCAGATCAAGATGGTAAAATCTTCATCTAGCAAAAGCTGTGGCAGTTGCATTGAACATCCTCTGGAACAACATAATCCCTTTAATTCCCAGTAGATTTTGACTGGCCCCTGTAAAAATCAGATTTTCTTCTCTTCATAAAACCTTTAACAAACTTTAGCAAGTGTCTGATAATAAAAGTGTCCTGTCACTATAACTACACATCCTTGTATGGACCAGAACCCATTTAGTCCCTGTCAGTGGATAGGAGAAAAAGCAGAGGCAGTCTTGGAGATCCACAACAGCTCATGAAAGAGAACTGAGCATGTTCATTGTGGAATATGAGCAAAAATACGTGTGAGTACCTGAGAAAAGCATTAATGAATAGTAAATGTGGGAGAAATAAAAGGAAACAAGTGGAAATTGCCTGATGGTCATTAGTATCTATTATCTAAGGAGTGAAATGATGTGGAGGAATACTCTGGAGAAGATGTCCATGCAGTGCAGACAGATTATCAAGCTTTAGACAAAGCAGCCACTGCTTCTGCAGCAGTACCACAGATTTGGGATGTCATGGGAATATTCTGGCCCATGCTTGACAAGAGCATAGCCCTAGTTCCCACTACCAGATGTGGGGAGATGATGTGGTGACTCCAAGATGTGTGTTGGTGCATTCACATTCTAATCCTCAACTCATTCTTTAATTGATTTTCTTCTTGTATTATCTCAATCTAGCTCTGGGATCTGCAAGACCCCAGCCTGGGATGCTCCTGGGGGCCAACACTGTACTCAGGTCCTTGTGGTGTTACAGCCCAATGTCCCACCAGCCCCCAGCATGCTGCTTCTCCCACCCAGGAGTTCCATGATGGATGGGCTGGTCAGGAGCAGGGGTGGCAGAGACGCCTAAAATCCATGCTAGGGATTTCTTTTGTAGAGGGGCTGTGAGCTTCAGGACTTTCTTCCATATTTTTGAGCTTTCATGACTTGGAATGAGTCTGAAGATGGTTGCAGTTATCATTTAGATCATGCCAATAAATTAGAAGATTTTTATAAACAACAATCATATACCATTTCAACCTTTTTGAAAAATAAGGAAGAAAGAACAACATCCCTTGTTTATTAAGTGTCAGTGATTTTATTTAGTTAGTACTATTCAATAATTATTTAAATTTTCCTTTACAATGCTACAGAATTGAAAATTTTTTTGTTATTTTTATTCACATGACTTCTGGCCAAGGACATCAGGATGTTTCAAGACATTGACCTTATGAATGTTTCTCTAACTCACCCTGTAAGTGAAGATAATTTTCAGAACTGATGTTAGATTGGTTCTATAGAAATCTTGGAAGTGTTTTGCTCTTTGCAAGCATTGTAGTGGGGAGTAAAATGAGAGTTTAACAGGCACTATGTATAGATTTTATAATTTTTCATTGCTATAAATTAGGTATTTTAACTTCTCCATTGAAACTTCACTACAAAGAGGGTTTTGAAACTAAGTTTTTAAAAGGCCCCACTATAAAATTTTAATTTGTGACTGATTTCAAAGGGGTTTTTTTGAATTTGAATGTTTTTTTATTACATATGTTCTGTGCTAGAGAAAATATTGTCCACTTCCAAATATGTTAAATTGTGGTCATCCTGTCTTTATGTACTCTGTTGAGCCCACCATAGCTGTTTTTTTATGCACAAACTGCAACTTTTAACTTTTAGCTGCTTAAAAAATTTAGCTTTTTTCTAAAAATTGGCTCAAAATTTATCAGAGAAAATCTAGCACTAAAGAGCCTGCACTGTCACATGGACTTGGAATGCATTAAAATCCAGTGTAATCTAAAAGTTTCAAATATTACACTCTTATGTTTCTACTTCACTGCATTTCTTGAGGAATTTAATGTGTAAAGTAGCCTTTAAGAATGTGAAAAGTTAATATTTCTCCTAAAAGGATGTTTTCTTAGGCTGTGCTGTTTTGCTCATTGTGCCATTAGCATATTAATAGCTATGTATTTTAAGAACAGTAAAATACATGTCTCTGTACAGTACAAGATAATGTGAGGAATTAAAAAGAGTGGATTCTCTGTCTTCCTAGCTCTAGGTAGCTGTAGCATGTGACCTAATTTTTGGTCCATGGCTATAAAAATACCCCATTCTTAAAACATAGAGGTTACCTCAAATAACCCATCCCTACACAGAGTTATATTGCTGGCTTTCCAAATCATACAAATTACTCTGAAGTGAAAACCGCAATGGAAACAGTCCAAAATCACATTCTTGGCTCAGCTCATCATACCCTATGTTATTTGCCAGTTCCCTTTTCCATGAGCTTCTAGGATCATTTACAGTAATGTTTCTGTGTGTCACATTGAACACTCAAACCAATGTTATCTTCTCCACATTCATTAATTGCTGCTATCAAGATACAGTATCAAGAAGGAACAAATTGTTGTGAATTAAATGGCACATATATAGCTTGAGCTTCTTTATTATGTTAAAAGATGGCAGGTTTTATTGTGTTTATATGCTTCTTGTAGTAAACACTACAATTCAATGCTTAGAAAATAAATAAGGTAATCAAAAGATGGAAACCATCTTGGTGATATGCCACAAACTGTCATCTTGTTGCTCAGAGCTTCAGGCAATCACTCATGAATTTCTGGGCTGGTGAAGTGCCTTTGGGGCATATTTTTTGGGTTTCTTGAAAAGCCAAAAGCCCTTTTTTGGGTTTCTTGAAAAGGGATTTCAATGCAAGACAACATATAAATAATCAGAATATTTGATCTGCATGGGACAAGTTCCAGGAGAAGGAATTTCAGGGGAAAAAAGAAGAGTCCAAAATGTCCACATGCATGTAGCACTGGGAGGTAGAGATTCTGCACCATAAGGTGTCTGATAATCATCAAGATGAAAAAGTTTGTTCAGTGCCCCATTAAAAAGATTGATTGCTCCATGATGACTTGGTTAGAAGAATCTAGGCTCAGCACCCACTATTTAATAGGAGAAGGACAAGGTAGACAAAAATTACTCTATAAAGAGGAGAGGAAAGGAACATATAAAAACTATGACTATCAAGGAGAAACTTTCTATGTTCAGTTGAGAGGATCCATACTGCTTAACACACTTAGAAGAAGCTAAGGATCAGATTATGATATCCTGCTGTACCTGACACATCACATGAGTTGTCCAACAAAGCTATTAAAATCCAGTTGGATTACAAAAAGAGGATGTTATTCTGTAAAGGTAAGTGTATCATAATCTCACTCTTAAATGGTAAATCCTCTGAAGAATTTTTCCTGGAGTACTTTGGAACGGATATGTTATTACTATTGTTCACTATACTCAGGCAAAGTAGGGCTGAATTATAAAGACAACTACTTCCCCTTGTAGAGGCAGGCAATATAATTCCAGATCCTGAAAAGTGAAGCAGCTACATGTTTAATTCCTGTGTTTGAGCTCCTCTTTATTTGTGGAATGACAGATGAATTGGTGATTTTAGCCTTGAGTGAGTGTATCAGCTTGCAGTGCAGTCTGTTCTGAGAGTGCTCCTGCTTCAGACTAATGATCCATCACTAGTTTCATGAATGGACTAAAACTGTGCTGGCAAGTGCTGTCATAGCTCATCCCAAGCTTACTGCAGCCTTTTGGTATCAGCCACTCATGGATATTTGTACTACCACAAACATTTGGATGGTGACTGCTCTTCACAATTTTTTAGTCTTGTGTGAATATGGTTATTCATTCAGAAGTAAAAAGTATTTGCTATTAAATTATTAATTAAAATATTTCAGATATGTAGCCTGGAAGAAAAACCCCCGAAAAACTGTATGATGTGAATGACCAGTTACACAGCATAAATAAAAAGTGGGAAAGAGTCCAAGTGAATGTTTCACAAATTCTTTGCATAAAGTTTGTTCATCTACAGCCCTTTCCCATAGCCCAGTGAAGTCAATGAGAGTTTGGGGCTTTGGCTCAGGCACTTCAATTGTCTGTCCTACAATTACAATAACAAACACAGCAGTAGTCTGTTTGCAAACAGCTGGTAATTGGAAAAAGGGCTGAATTTGTCAGCAAATGTATTTGTCAGCACTGATTTGACCAGTTGTACACATTACCTTAAATGACATTTCTTCCCTTCCATGAGGAATGTGGAGTCTGTGTCCAACGAGTTTCCTCGGTGGCTGTCATGCAGTGAGCACAGCAATCTGTGGTGTGTACCCTTTGCATGTTAAATACCCTCCAGCACTTGCTGTTTATTATACAGGATGAATAGGCTGGTTTCCAATTCATTTGTCAAAAAATAGTCCTGGTAACACAGTAGACATGTATGTGACAAGTGTATTTAGGGAGCTCTGTCCAACTTCAGATTTGCCTATTGATAACAGTTAAATGTGCCCTTTTGGCAGGACAATGGTGACACTTCTAGAAGAAAAAATATACCTTCATCCAGTAGTTTTTAGAGTCTCATATGTCTCCCCTGAAGTTATCTGCATTTCCAAAGGTCCCTCTGCCTGAGAACTGTGCTGAGTCCCTGGCTACAGTAGAACCTCCGTGCGAGAGCACAGACGGCTCTTTTGCCTGTGTGCTGTAAGTGCTGCTGTTCTTGCCCTTTCTCACATTTCCCTTTCAAGACCCAGCAAGCTGTCACATCAGCTCATGGCCATTCTCCTGTTTTCTACACTCTGTGTGTGGATACCTTCCTTTTTTTTTTTTTTTTTTTTAAGTTTTTAGTTTTTTATAAGAAAGTAGATGAAAAACTCTAGCCACCAGTCACATTTGTCAGCTGAGACAGGGTTATTGTTCTGGTCTGAAGCCTGTATGTTCTTTCTTATTTATGGTTTATGATTGGTCCACAGGTACTGATAGCAAATGTTCATGGATGACTTGTTAATCATCTCTTGGTTTTTGTGGTTTGTTTGTTGTTTTGGGATTTTCTCCTCCCTATATTGCCATCTACCCCTGTCCATGTTGTCTTCTGTTCTTTTTGTCTGCTTGCTGTATTCATCTCTGAGCAGGTGCCTCTACAGCCTGGACATTCTGTATTAAAAAATATGTTGGCATGCTGTTCCTTCTAAAATTGCCTATTTCTTTCTGTGGCCTACAGATAGGAGTAAAGGCAGGAGTCACTGGTGGGTGTGCCTCAGCCCAGGCCTGTGTGTCTCATGCTTCTGTTACTCAGGCAGTTGTAAAATCAGGAAATACTATTGATACTGTCATTGACATGAAGAAAAAGCAAACCATAAAAGTGAATTAACAAAGTTTTTTGTGAAGCAAAGCAAAAAAAGGCTTTGCTTTGCTTTTATAAATGCAAGAGCAGTATTGTTGGAAAATATTTTCGTTCCCTCTAGCAGAGTGAAAGGCAGAGAGAAAAAAGCTCTTATTTCTCCTAATCTCAGACAGACCTAGATTTGGATTCCTTTGGTTATATAGGAAAAGAATGGGACAGAGAGAGGTTATGAATCTTGCTACTCTCCCCTGCACTGATAGGGAGAAAACATACCTAACAGGCTTCATGGGAGTGAGTCCTCTCCTGTATTTCATACTTGTTCTATTGTCACTTCTTGACTGTAGTAGCTACCATGGTTTATTGCACATCCTCTTTGCTATAGTTCCCTCTCCCTGGCTTTCAGATTGTGCCCATGGAGGCTGAAAGGGAATTTTGCCTTTACAGCATTCATATAACGGACTGAAAGCACTCAAGGAAGTGAATGTTCTACATTAATATATAGGCAAGGTGTCTGTAAAAACATTACTGGTTTTGCAAGCATGAATTTTACAGTCATAAGGTTAATCAGCAGCTGATGAAATTACATGGTGAACTGCAGAAATATCAGCAATTCATTATGATGCTTAACAGTTAGGAAAATAGCCCATGGGATGCATATTTGATCAATTGGGATGATGGCACTGTTGATGATATGCTACCAGTCTAGTGGAAGGGAATTCTGTCTCTTTTGTGTCTTTTTCTTTGCCCTAACATTGTGTGTAATTTCCTTGTCCTTTGCTTGTTGTTTGTAGGCTTCTCTTTGGGCTGCTAAGATGATATTTTACACTGGCAAACTTTGAATTATCTTCATCCACCAAACTGTGCTCCAGAGCACAGCCTGGCTCACCACAAACACCCTTACCAGGATCCTTAAAAGGCAAATCCTAAAGTGGGAAAGGGAAAACCTGGAGTCGTAATTCTCTCATCTCTACATGTCCCATTATCACAAATGGAAGATGGTTGAGTATTATTCTACCAGTAATCATCATGTCAAGGCTAGAAATACTCTATCCACAGGGAGCCAGTGGATACGATGCTTTTTAAAATATTCTATATGCATGATAAGACTTTCTTCTCTGTTGGCTTGCTAATCGTTTTGACTATTTCTTTTGAAGTAAGAAACAGATGGCAGCATTCACTGTAATAAGTGCAGAAAAACATGCCAGCCAATTAGGGCTGTTTCAACTGACTGAAAACCTGGATCCTTTTCCAATATTTTGGTGATTTTTCCCTCCCTCTGCATGTCTAGAGGAAATTTTTATTTATCATTTGTTTAATAGAATAACAAAATTAGATCATTACATCATTAAATCTCTAGTAATGAACCTAAGAACAAAGAGCTGAAATACAATTTATGGATTCTTTTGTTTTGCAAAGGTTTATTATCTGCCAGAAGATAAAAAAAAAAAACCCAAATCAAATAGCCTTGTTAATGTGAACCCCACCCCTCACTTGAAGGGCCAGTATAAACTGTATCTGTATATGATTCTGAAATATTTACTACTTTTTCAAACTCTGCTTCATTCAAGAAGTTAATTTCCAAATATTGTAGCACTTAAATACCTCTTTCATCAATCCTTAATGTTATGTCTTGTAAATTGTGATTCCAGCAGTTCATTTCTCAGCAACATTTTGCAGGCAATATACACCCTTCTCACTTCCTCATCAGGGAAGGTTATTGTCCTCTCATTTCCTACCAAAATCAGGCAGCGTTTAAGATATTTTAGATCCCTCAGAAAAAGATTCTTCTTTGTCTTGTTCTATGAAACTGAAATTAGGGGTCGCTTCTGAAAATGCAGGTCACTACTGATCTGCTCCTTAAGCACCTGTTAAAGCCTTTATCCCTTTATAGCAGTCAGTATTATTGAGACTATATTAAAAAGGGAATTTTGGCTTATAATATATATTTTAGTCCCTGGTTATGTAGTGCTTTGATCATTTTTTGTTAGATATTTTGCAGTCCTGTCCTCACTTTTCCACTGTTTCACTTCAAGAGCATGCAGATTTCAGTGCTTCAGGATTTTCAGTCCAACTTCTAGGTTTTTTTAAATTGTATTCTACTGCTCTCTGTTACAACATTTATATTCTTAAGATTATACCCTCTAAATGTCTACTTTAATACCATTATGTATATTTTTCTTCTAATCTTTTGGAAACACTCTTTTCAATGGCTTCTCAATTGTAGTCAATGAGCTTCTAAAGATGTAACTTAAAGCAAAAGCAGTGCCACTTATTAGGGTCGATTTAGCCTATGAAAGATGAAATTCTGCTTCAGGCAGTAAAGCAATTTTCAAAGTAGTATATTGGCTTTTATCAGGTTTGGTCTGCTCTTCCTAAATGAAGACATTCAGTCTGTTTATGGGTGACTATGGTCACTCTGGGAAGCATTTGGTGGTAGTTAAGGGTAAAATACTGATTGTTCTTCAAAATTAGAAACAACTGGTAGCTCTGCAGTGATGATTTAAATTTCTTTTTAAAATTCTTTCAAACCACAAAGCCGTGTGTTGTTCAGTGATTGAATGCGTTTGAACTTATGGAACTTTTCATTTAATGTTACTCTACATTGTTTTTGGCTAAAGCCCAAGCCTCACATCTTCTAGTTGCAGGATTCCTTTCTGCAGAACTCCATCCTTTTCTGAAGCCTCAGTGTAACATGAGACCATCCCTGTTTCCCAGCAGGCAGCACATTAAAGATCTGCCTGGTGACCAGCTGCAAAGACAGGTGTTTTCTGCTCTTATTTTTTCTTCTCCCTTTATTTGGTCTTATAACTTCCCTAACACACTGTCAATTCCTGGGTGAAATGAATGATTGAAATTTATAAGCTTGGAAAAAGCTCAGATTCAGACAGTGTGAAGCTGGGGATTTTGGTCTAAAGTTGAGTGTTCTTAACTGCTTGTTTGCCACATTTTCTTTGGGCTGGCAAGAGGCTGAGCCAGACTGGAAATGCAGCTCATAAGGATAACTGCAGGGGGCACAGGCATTGAGCATTTATCTTTCCAGGGCACTTAGCACTTCCAGCACCAAAGTGCAGATGCTACTGGAGCCTCAAGGTTTGGGTGTGGCAGGCTCGTACTCTGCCCACAAACAAGGGCTTCCATGTAGAAATCTGGGTGGGCCCTCAGTGCACCCCTCACTGGTATCTGTCCCACACCCTTGTTGGGTCTGTCTTACTGCAGTCACAGGCTGTGTGAATCACAGACTATCTCTGTAGCATTCACAGACCTTCAAGAAGAATAAATAAGGCCTGAGCATGATGTGCAGTGAGATCCAGTCCAAAACTCAGTCCAGTTGCCTGCCCCATTATTGATGAAAAGTAACTCTTCTTCCTGCTTTTGCCAGTATTGTATGCTCCCAATATTCTGTTTAAAATTTAATTTAAACTATAGCTGTCTCTGCCACAGTCCATTTCTCATGCTTGAGAAATGTACATGGTACCTGTATGGTACCATGAACACCTCTGGTGTTCTACAGGTAAAACAGAATAACACATTTTAGGAACAGATTATTTCTCAGAGGACAGCAACTGCTGTAACAACAAAAAAATGACATCTGAAATTCAAACTAATCCACAGCTTTAACTTTCTTACCAGTGAGATCAGTCAATCCAGTAATGCTCTATCCATCACTTAACATATTTCTGGGTAAGATTTAACACTCTATATCAGCTTTGTGAGTCTTTATCAGCCACCATATCTGGTATTGCAGCCTGGATGACTCACTCTATCCCTTGAAATTATCACAGGTAAAACTAATACTAAGGCCCTTGGAAAGATATTTTCTGAATTTTGCAGTGGTCATGACGGAGTAGCCTGGCCATATTATGTGCTACAAGAGTTTGTTACTGTCTATTATTAGTTAATGATCATCAGCACAGGGTGGAAAAGCTACACAGACATTTTTAAAACTTTTCTCTGGCTCATGATGTTTTTAAGCATTAGCAAATCAGAAAACTGATACTCTGTAACTTCAATGGAATTACAGTTTAGTGATTGATATAATCTTTTTATTATTAATTTGGTTAACATAGTAAACAATATTAGATATGAAGACATTTTGAAGTTAGAATTTTAAGTGAAACAAATTATGGCAATATTTCTTAAAAAACATTTATTGCAAATAAGAAATCATTCAAATACTGTGAGGTGGCATGACCTCACACACTAAAATAATGAAGAGTACCAAAGACACAAACATTAGTCATCTATAAAATTCTAACCACATTCACTTTTTGGCTTTTCATTGTATAGCCAAGAAACAAAGTATGTGAAAAAACTTGGTTGATAGGACAATCTTTTCATCCATCAACCAGTATAACTTCAATTCCTACTGGTATTACTCTGTTCTAGAAAAATTCAGGCAGTCTTCTGAATATTTATCAGCATTTTTTATTAAGTTTTAAAAATTCTAGTGAGTTAGAACATGTAGAAACGCTGATAATTCTAGGTTTTATTTCTTTTTCCTTTGCCAGTCCTAGGTAAAACCTAAATTATTCATATTGGGTTTTCCTTAGGAGTTGAGTAGCTTTGAGTTAGATCTTACGCAAGATATTTAAAGCAAATACCCATGCTTACAAAATCATAACAGGATATCCCATGTGCTGAACATGAATAGTGGTCATGCTTTTGTGGCCAGTCTGCTGAGATATTTCTACTACCCCTAAACAAAATGCTGTCCTTGACTTAGGAAAATACTACATATCATTTACTGCCTAAATTGTATCAACCCTTAGATTTTAGTCAATGATGGGAGTCCTGCTGGTGTCACTGAGAAAAAGTGCAACAGTTATTGTTGAGAGTTGCTTTAGATACCTCACATTATTTTCTTTTAAACCAGAAGTGTATCTTGAGCCTCTGTTGCTTGAGACAAAACGTATTTCTTGGAGATTACTCTTACAGAAGGCAGGGATTGACAAGCTTACATTTTTGAGTATACCAATCAAGATATCACTGGACAGAAATATTCATTTAAATCTTTCAAGATTATTTACCTTTGGTAATATGTAAAATAGCATAGCTTTACAGATCCTGTTTACTGGAAATGGCCTTCACAGGAAAACTGTGACCTTGTAACAAAACCCTCTTTTCCCTTTTCTTCTTTGCTGTCACGTGGGGTGCAGCTGCATTTCCATAACAACACCAACAAAGCTGCAGTGATATCTGACAGTAGAGCTGTGGTGCTCCCTACTTTCAGTCCAACCCTTGTTTTAAATGTAACACTGCTCTTGTATTTCCATCTCAGTCTGCTTGGGCAAAGCAGGTTAGGAGTAATTGTGAGAAACACGTCCAAACTGCCCAGGTGAAATGAGAGCGTGATGTCCAAGGCCCAGAAGACCCAAGCAAGCCCTGGTTCGGTGGTCCCCAGTTGTGTAGCAGCCACTGCAATGTCTTGGCACGAAAAGAGTTCAGAGCTTCCCCACTCTCTGCTTTCACACCAGCCAGCCAGTGGCTTCAGGCTCACTAATGAGGAAATTCCTTGCCTTGGGAAGTCTTTGAAATAGTATTTGCAAATATTACTGCCAGTGTAGTTTTTCAAAGTACTTTTAAGAAAAAAAATTCAGTGATTGTGGTCAGTCAAAATCATGTTAAAGCCATCAGTAAAAGATGGAGTAAAACTTTTAAAGAAACAAGGATTTTTTTTTTTTTTTTTTTAGAATTAATACTTAGATGCTGTAAACTGGGTGGCTACAGCTAAGTATTGCAAAGGTCTGAACTGTGGTATTCTTATCAGATGAATATTTCCCATTGAGTTGAAATAACTTGTTCAGAATTCCTACACGTCCATATTTTTCCAAGTCATGTAATAAACTCCTTTGGAAAATAGAGATGGATCTGCTGACAGCTGTGGAGTTGATTCCTCACAGCTGCTAATTATAGCATGGCTGAGTTCTGCAATAGGGCATCACACAAAATATTTGTCTTATCTGGACAAGCCTGATAATGTGGAGAGGAGTAATTATTTCTCCCCCTGCTTATAATGGTCTGCAGACACCAAGAAAAAAGTGAGGGTGTCTTCTAGCATTTTTTTGAAGATCTACCTAAAGACCAGTGGTCCTTCAAATGATTTGCTGTCCTTCTTTTGTAGTTCTGAGGAAACTTTGCTCACTCTTTCCCCTCAAAGAGCAGGGAAACTAGATGGGCATTAAGCAACAAGTCCTTCTGGTTTCAGAAGAGATTGGTTGAGCTGAAGGACTGCAGAATTTGTCTAAGCATTAGCTAACACCATTAGAGTGGGTTGTTAGTTTAGTGGGATACAAAAAAATGCATGAATATGTAGTGCTTTATTCTATGTTCCTTTCAAATCAAGGGTTTATTTCTTTGATTTTAGCCATGGCTATGGCTTGAGACTTCTTCCCCTCAGGCTTCAGGACTTAAAATTTTGATTTAGGGTCTGGAAGTATCTTGGAAATGTTGATGCTTTGGGATCAGTTGCTGTACCACAGCAACTGTACTACAAGAAGAAAGTCACACGACCTCTCTGTGGCCATGTACGGAGGCTGGCCCACAGAAGGGTATCTTTAAGTCCAAACAGCCATTCATCTTAGGCTTCACGTGCAGGAATGTGCTCTTGCACACTAAGATTTCATTTTGACTCTTATGCTGATATGCTGTTGGTTTTCAGTGATGTTTCATCCAATACTCCTTTGCCTGTTACGTGCAGAAATCTGTTCTGATAGACGTGGAAAGATCCTAACCTTTGGAGCCTGACATACTTGACTAAAGAACAGACAGAGAAAAGGTGAAACTTTTGAGACAAAGCTACTAATGTCTGCCCCTTTCTTCCCCCACTGGAAAGTCCTTGAAGAGAACTTGAAGCCTTGAATAGACTGGCAGAAATTTGGATAAACGGATTTGCCAGAAGGGTAGAAAGTTGTTTTGTAGCTCATGACTTATGAAACATATGGAAAACACTACAAAATTTCGAGTGTGTATGGCCACACTCTCTATACAACAAACTCTGTGAACCTCCTGCCCTGCTGTGTTGAGAATTGAGAGCAATGCCAATCTAAAGGATCAATTATCAGCTACTGCCTCCTTTTGAGCCTCTGATAGCATGAGAACATGGGCATGATTAAAAAGCACTGGGGCTGGTATATTCATGTGTTCCCTGTAGGCACATCCTGTGCTGCAGCTACTGTAGTCCTGAGTTCTGCTCTAAAAACAGCCTGATTTTGTTACAGATGCAAAGGTATTTACAGGTAAATCAGAACAGCCTCATCTCTGAAAGAAACAGGGACGTTTCTTTGTGAGGGAAACCCCTAAAAAAAATTAAATAAGCAATCTTCTATAAAGCATTAGCTAGCAAAGGCAGCAATGTCATAAATAGTGACAGAAAATAGATAGCTTCTGAGAAAGTGAAATGTGTTTAAGTCCTTTCAAGTAATAAGGGATTGCTTTCAGCTCTGTGGGAAATACAAGACTTGTTAAACATCAGATATTAGCTGAAGCTACAGAAGAATCTGTTTGCATTTTTGTATTTGGATTTCAAAAAAATTCCAGTGAGTTTGTAACTAGGGACTTCTATCAGCTTGTTAATGTGTGACACCTATATATAAACACAGGGTCAGAAATGGAACTAAAAAATGAACTTAGGTTCTGCATATTGACAAGATACCATGCATCATCCAAGTTACAATATTTATTTCTGTATGTTTTGAGTAGTAGCAGCAAAGGTAAGAGAAAAAAAAATTGGATAACCCTCTTTAATAACAGGCTAAGTTAAACTGAACTAAACTTGCAGTAGGCTGGTGAATATATCCACACAGTTACTGTGGCTCAGCCAATTTGCAGTAGCTTGAATTCCTTGCATCATTTGGCATGTGTAACATTTTTGTTTTGGGTAGCAGGAAGCTGTTGGCTGCACAAATCTCAGTTATCTCAGTTTTCACAGACTAATGGTATTTCTGGACTCCTCTATATAAAAGATAAAATGTGATATTCCTTCATGGAGATTTTGGTTTATAAAGATACAGCTGTAGAAGTAGCACTTATACTTTCAGCTTTAAAGGACCCAATTCTGTGTATCATGTTTTGTTAGTTCTTTTCCAAGATAGCTCATTGACATTTCTTGTTGTGTTTTTCCACACAAAAAATGCTACTCCAAATCTCAACCCTGTACTGCACAAAAGCTGTGCATTGGTACCTCTGAGCTGGCACCTCTTTCTTTTGAAAGCATTTGTAATTCCATTTTTTCACGGTAAGGAACACTGCTGATATGAAAAACTCCAGCTTCTCCAAATTTAGTTCTCACCACAGCGTAATAACTATAATCCCATCATCAGATTTATCATGTTTTAATTTGACCAGCTATGTCAGTAGTTTAGAGAGTTTTGCACTAATAAATTGCTTTAGGTTAATGTGAAGTACCTTCAAACCATTGGAGATTTCATTGTGGAAAATGTTTTGCAAAGCAGCATATCCTAAATGGCTGCACTCCAGAGTCTGGAATTCAAATCTCATTTACCGTAAATGACTGGAAACCAGAAGATGTAGAAGTTTTTTTTTTAACATGCTTAGCAGCATATAGGGGAAAGGGGACTGAGTTTTCAATTCCTATGTAATGCAAATGGGTTTATTCAAGAAATTAGCTGTAAATAAAGGAAATACTTGTCAGATGCTAATTGGGAAATGTGCATAATATTTTTGAAAGTAATACTGTGAGATTTGACAAGTTCTCAAGTAGTGGATATAGAGCTCATTTTGTTGCTTCTGTGTCATTTGGCAATCCCCTTCAAGTGTGATTACAGAAGGGCTCAGTGCTGGACTGAAACACCAAGTTACAGAAGCCCAGTGGGAAGAGAGAAAGAGTTAAATGGATGGTGAGTGCTTTTCAAAGCCCCACATATGGGCCCCTAATGGGAGTTATGTGGATGTGGGTGGGCTCTAACCTAGGAGTCTAATGTTCAGCTGGCAAATCGATGCTCATTATCCATGGTCCTCCCTACCCTGGGCCACCACCTGGGAATCAAGCAAGTGCCTAAAAAAAGAAATTTGGAGTCTAAATACGGGCTCTTGTTTTCAAAACTATGTATTGACTTAGATAACATCTGTTTGAGGGGACTAATAGGCACTGTTTAGCTCTACATTCTTTCAGTATGCAATTAAAAATATAGTAGCTTCCATCCTAATTTTGGTAACTGACAGTTACAATTATGAACATTGAGAGGAATAATATTTTGCAATAAAGAATTTTTTCTTTATTGCTTTGAGGGGAGTTATTTATCCATCTGCTACATCCCGTAGCAGTCATTACTTTCCCCATTCATTCAAAGGAGATCCTTCCAGTTTCCTCCAAAGAAAAAGTTTCTATTTTGAGGAGAAAGAAAGAAAGCAAAATAGAGCAGAGAACAAATGATGTCTCTAAATATTAATGAAGGACTTGTAGTAGGCCTTGCCAAATGTGGACTAATCAGGCTCTTGATGGGCCACAGAGTTCCCATTGCCACAAGTAGTAGACTCAGAAACTTGGATTCTATTTCTGTCTTTGCCATTGACTGGCTGGTGTAACCCTTGGCCAGACATTTAATTCCCTTGTGGTTTTGTTTTCCCTATTACACATAGCCTGTTTTGTCTGTTTGTAAGCTTGCCTGGACAAGGATTGTCCCTGGTGATGTTTGTATAATGCCAAGCTGACAGGGCTTCAGTCTTGGCTGGACCTTTGAAGTGCTACCTGGGTATAAAATCATTGTCATGTTAGTACAGTTATCAGTTATCCCAGTTTACGTTGTACTGACAGTTTGCTTCTTTGACTCCTGGTAGTGTAGGTGAAATCAGAATGGGTCTCTGTGTATTCCCACAACGGGCATTGTTGAGCTATAGAAATAAAATAATCGTAACAAAGAATTAGTTGGAGCTTTCTGTGCAATCCTGGCACCATTTGGGTTGTAAACACTCTTCCTTTCTTTGGGCTGAATAAGTTTTGGGATAGAGATTGTCATGCTTTGAATGGGAGCCACAGTCTCTGCAAGATACTGAGTGACTGTGGCAGGTCACATCCCTTGGGTTAAATATCTCTTTTCAGAGCCATGACACTTGCTGGCTCCACAGGGTTGTCACGGGCTGGGTGTGCTCAGACACTGAATTACCCTGGGTCTCACCCAGTTCTCCTCTGAGCACAAGAGGAATCCCACTCCCTTTGCCTGGGAATGTAAAGGGGGCAAAGATAAACTAGATGTCACACTGTTAGATTGGCTACAGATAAGAGTTTTTTAAGATCAAAGACACGCCTGGCAGTTTTATGAATACAAATAAAGTCAGGGGGATATTCCTAGAAAGACTTAATGTGCTTAACTGTGTTCTAAATGACTTTGTCAATATGCCTCTCAGCTTTTCAAATGTTGCCCTACATGTGACTGCTTTCACAGGCCCTCTGAAATCAGCCCTGCTGGTACTCACTTGTACTGCTGCTGCTGTGCAGTATGGCAACCAAGCATGAGACCATCCTTTTGGGCTGTGATCAGGAGATGTTCTTTTCTGTCCTGAGACATGAACAGGGAGATCTCTTCACCCACTGTATTTTAAGGTGTGCCTTTGAGAGCTTTCAGAAAGGGGATGGGAATAAAGCTTAACCCATAAATGGAAACCCCCAAAACTTTGGCCTAGGGGAGAAGCTGGCACTGCTCATAAGTAGAAGATTCTGAGGTGTTACTTTAGAGACTGGAACAATGTCCGTGGCATACTTTTCAACGAGGAGAGTGGTGAGCTGTTTTGGCTGTAGCAGAAGCAGTTTCACAATACTGATGGAATAGGAATAGCACCGGAGGGAACGGTGTAGCAGGTGAGAAAAATTGCCTTTGTTTTTAAGTAAGTCTCACTTTGATAAATATATTCTTGAGCAGCTCAGACCTTACACATTAAATAAATTATTGTGATCAGTTTGGCATGTTCCAGCAAAAAGGTACCATGCTGTATTGATAAGAACAGTTGTAATCTGGGAAGTAATGGATCATGTCTGAGTAAGAGATTATTATGGTCATCTTTTGGGAATATTTCAAATCAGGAAATTGGAGAAATGCTAATTTGTTCATATTGCTACAAATGATGGCTTTTGCTAAGTATGAGGCAACTCCTGTTGCTGACATGTGTATTTATACTTGAAATCTTTCCACAGCAGTGTGGAGAATTAAATCTCTTATGGATTATATTGACTTAAATTACATGAATTTAGGTAAAAAATATAGGCCTTTACTTGTTCCATAAAGGTTTGAAACCCCTTGTAGCATCCCATGAAATCCACCACCTACTCATGACACTTTCCCCTTTAACTCAGCAGTGTGTGACTGCTGAGAACATGAATCTGTGATCACCTGTTTGCTTATTATTATCTGTTTTGATTCTTCTTGCAGGAGTGTACAAAATGTTTCCTTTAGCTGGGATGGCCACGGTGTCCCATGTTTGTACAGCACAGAACACTTGTTTCATGGCTGGGCCTCTGAGAAGCTTGTACCATTCAAAAGAGAGGGTGCAATAGAGAAAGAAATTGTTCTGTTGATGGATTTAGTGTGGCTTTCAGTGCAAACATACACTAAATGAAATCTGGGCAGAAGCTTGGTTCTCTGGTCTTACTGTTAATTTCCAAATGGGTCAAAAGAACCTGCTTAGGGTTTGACCTTGTAAGGTGCTGAATATGTTTGGAAACTCCAGATGTTGCTCAACACTGAACACACGTTCTTTTCTCTTAAAAGAAACAGTTGCACTTTGAACAGAGGCACCTTGGAGTTCTCTGAAATGGCAAATGTTTTGGAAGAGGCATAAATTACTGTTGGCTTTTGCAACACTGGGCTCTTTGGAAACATTCCCCTTGAATAATATTAAAAGCAATTCCAACTTATGTAATTTAGTCGCTATCATCAGCATCAATAAAAAAACCACAGATTCCAGGCTCACCAGGACCTTTCCAAGAGCTGGCATACTCAGAGCCAAGTAACTTATAAACAATGACTATTGATCTCAACAAGTGTGTCTGTTCTTGCAGGGTGTTTGTGTGTGCTGAACTGGCACCAGAGGTGAAGAGCTTCAGTAGCTGTCATTATAGCTTCATTGGTATCTACCAGAATCACTACCAAAGTGGCACTGGTAAATAAAATCATGCAGTGTCTGAGAGGTTACCCAGGTGTGATCTATTAATAGATATAAATTGTGCAGGAATTAAGTTGTATTTTAGCTTAAGGGTTGTGAAAGTACTAAGAGTTATAATTGTATTTTTTTGGCATCTATGTGCACCATGTTTGTAGTGTTACTGTATACCCTTAGAAGAATTGCCTTTGTGTTACTTGCATGCCAGAAAATTTGGGTGTGAAGGGAACTATAGCCATGATTTTACAAAGGTAACAAGACCCTTATTTTATAAGGTTTTTACCTACATGCAACACAACCCCTACTACAGTCTGAGCTCTTTCAACTTCATCTTGTACTCTCACTAAAGTTCTGTGATTCTATGGCAGACTTCTAGGCCATTTTTCAATCGTCATGCCATTCCAAAATATGTTCCACCTGCCTCACAACAGTGGTATGAGATAATGAGATGCCTTTAGTTTCCCTGTCAGGATGGTGGATACACCTAAGCCACATCATAAAAAGACTGCCTTTTTCTTATCTACTTCTAGTGCTTTTTCATTCACATAATTGAAACCTGTTGGCTTTTGTACCAGTGGCCAACTTAAAAATATTAAATGTGCTGTTTGCTTTCAGGCTGATAGCACATTCATCTTCTGTAGCAGAGCTGACCCCTGGCCCTGTGGCTGTGCTGGCAGGTACAAACTCTTTGCAAGGGGCACCAGACCAGGGCTGGCCTTGGCCTGGCCTGTGCTCGTGTTTGCACCTGCAGGCTGAAGGCCTGCCTGGAGGGCTGTCCTCATTCCCCTCTGTCCTGTGCATTCCTTAAGGACTCTTGTCACATCCTTGGTGACACAGTCATGTCCGCTCTTCATGGCTTTCACTCAGGCTGCAGGACAAGTGTCTGTCAAATTGAAATAGCACATAAAGAGTTAGTGTGAGGTCCTTTTGTGCTTTTTCTTTAAGTTCTTTTCCGGAATCCAAGTCATCTGCTCGTCCCAACACACACTGGACCTTGCTGCTCAGCTTTAGCTGAGAATGGCTCTTCTGCTTCCTTGTGCTTTTTGTTTATTTAGAGCTTTGTTTATTAGAGCTTGTTGTTGTTGTTGTTTCATTTCTGTGCAGTATGCAATACTCAGATGGCTGCAATCCCATTGCCTAATTAACAGCAAAATACCAAGAAGATTGCAGTGCTTCTGAATCAACCATTTCTCTGCATTGTTCTGTCATGTGACTGGTTTCTCTTTGCAGACACCCATCACTTGCAGGTGGAGGGTGAACATCACTCAGTTCTCTGAATTAAGGGCCTAAAGAGTTTAGGGGATAGTGGAAGATGCTACAGAGGTATGTAAATACCCTTAAGATGTAAACACCCTCTAGATGTAAACTCAAAGTAATTCTCTCATTTTCTGAAAGCTGTGGCTTCTATGAAGCTTCAGAATCTCTGTTCTCCCAGGCAGAAGACAACAAATACATTTTTACACTGAGCACCATGTGCTCTATTCAGTGATGTTGTGCAGGGCTTTAAACTTCTTCCAAGAGATCTGTTGCACTGTGTAAAACTGCTTAACCATGTGTAAAAAAACTTCCCTGTACCCTTACTAGCCTTCTAGAGTCTAGGAAACATCTTCCTTAAAAACAGAACTAGGAAAAGGAACAACTTCTACAACTATGGAGAAGGAAAAGAAACCTTTGTAATACCCATGCAATATAAATTCATCCTGCCTCAGAAGGGTAAAAAAATGCAAGCGAGAGGAGAGTAAAGATGCTTGTTCTGGGCTTTTAAGTTGATATTTGCCCGTTTTGCATGTTTGCAGGATCATCATCTGCATAACTGAATTGGCAAATGCATAAAGCTGTAGTCAAAGTCTTTGTTTTGTATTGCACAATAAGATATTGTATTTAATTTCTCCTGTAAGAGGCTTTATACTATTCCAGAGTGTGTTAGCCAGCTTTTTCTGGCTCGAAGCAAATACTTTTAATAACTGAGACTGACCAAAAGGATGTTGTCTTCTTCTGTAGTTTAGGCATGAGGTATGATAGATCACTTTGTTACTGTCAAAGAATGGATTTTTTCACTCCATTGGCAACATGTTTAATTCTGGATCTTGTTATTCTGCTCTGCCTCTGCTGCCATTTGCCAGGACAGAAAGAAGAGAGGGAAGAGGAATTTTGCCTTTGAATGTTCTGCTGAAGTCACTCATTTTTATTGAGAGGCAAAAAATGTTTGGTCCTCTTTGGAAATTAGTTCTGCAAATTGACTGACACATTGCTGGAAGAATAAATAGTAAAATACAGGGTTGCTTGTCTATATCTGACAATGTGGATTTCTTGTGAAAAATTGAAGTACTGGATAGCACCCAAATGTAAAATCTTGTACTGGCTAAAAATTGAAGTGTTCTTAAAATCAGCTTCATCTGATTTTGGCTGTAGCTGAAAGGGCTAGAAGTTCAATCTCATTCTGACAATCACTTGGTGAGATTGCAACTCCTTACCTTTCTAGTGAAACCATCCTGTTCAATTAGGGCTTGATTATTTTTTCAAATCAGTGTTACATGAGGAAAATACCACTGATTTCATCCAGTGGTTCACCCAGGGGAGTGTCCTGATTCTCCTCCTTTTCCTGCTGGCAGGTTTTATGTGAGCAGCTTTGAGAAGAGCCCATGCTGAGAGTCCCTGCAGTGTGTAATTCACAGGCCTGGAGGATTTTGTCAATAGGTCCTGCTTTCCCTAAATACCTGCTGCACAGTTTTATTCTGGGAGCAAAATGTCACTGGCTGATCCCTCTGCAGCCCTTCCTGCCCTGCTCTACTCAGCCCTGCCATGCCAAGGGGCTGTGGCTGCTCTGTCACTGTGTCACTGGGGCCCTGCCTTCTCTTTCAGGGGCTTGTTCATTTGCATTCTGGCTGAAATGTCCTGAGTAATGTCTTTGGGAACATTGGGCTTGGTGTGGTCATGGCTTCTCACTTGAAGTCTGTTTTTTGGGGTGTGTCTCCTCTGTGGCTAACGATGGGATGTGGGGATGGAGCAGAGCTGCACTAAACTGTCTGGGGGTAATTGCAGGGTGTATGCCAGGGCACACAGGGATCACTGGGATTCTGCTAATGTGGCACTCTGTTAGACCCTCAGCTCGGGCCATTGCACCTTGTCAGCTTGTGTGCTGTCACAGCTACAATGTGATACGTGCCTGTGTTGGCTGGATGTGCTCCTGTTCCTGGGAGAACTACAGCACCTTGGGCCATCAGAACTCCCACCTGGATATGCAGGCTCTCAGACCAGCAAGGTGGGTGCTCAGGGCAGCACCCAGTACCTTTGGATAGGCTGATTACCAAAATCCCACTGTCAAGAAGGCTGAACAAGGATTTTAGACAGGTTAGATCCAATTCATTTTATTTGGGAGTAATGCAATGCTGCCTCGTGGTAGCAATAGTCAGTTTCATGTAATAGTTTGGGAAGGATGAACTTGTCCTGATGGCAGGTGTCACCAGTTCCATAGGCACTTGGACTCCAAAGCCAGGCTTGAACTACACCCCTCAAGTTGCTGCAAAAGTCTCAGATCCAAGCATATCCCACAAAGGAACTGCTTGAACACTACGATGTGAATTTTCCAGTTCTGGCCCATTGCAATTAAATTTTGTAATAAATCCAGAGCAGGAATTGCTATATATTTTCTCAGATTCTACTCAGACTGTGTGCTTAGACTACAGTGTATTACTTTTCTAAATGGGAAGTCTATGATTCCACAATTTTTGGCTGTGTAAGCCACCTCCAGCTCTGTGCAACAGGATGGTGGGCACTCTTTGGTGTGTTGATATGCACATATGGTACATAGACAGTTGGTGAATTCTAAAGGAATGACCTTCAGGACTGACATTCTTCTATATTTTCATGATTTTGGCATGCTGTGGTGGGTTTGTTCATTCCTCTTTCATCTCCTCTGGGTGAAAAACTCTGCAGTCTTCCAGACAGCGTCTCTCTCTGTCTCTCTTTCTCTCACTCACTCAGACCATCTGTTCCCAGATTACAGATTTCTCTGCATGAGTACCAGGTAACAGACGTGACTTCGCCCAATAACTACAGCAAAAAAGGCTTTCACACACTCTCCACAATCTGTGAACATATGATCAGTCTAGGATAACATGTCGTGCCAAACACACACCAGAGACATTTATATGCAGTAACAGAATGAACCCTGAAATCAGGTACTTGGCAACCCCAAACCTGACGTTTCCTCTGTGTGGTTTGAAAAGAGGTCTCTGTGCCCACAAGAAAGTCTGTGTTCCTGCCCTGGTGCCTTTTACTCAGGGGTAGAAGACTAAAATCATTCTCTCAGGTTTTGCTTAAAGAGAAGCTGGTAATATTTCACTGCCCCGTGTCAGCCCTTGAGGGAATGAGGTCTCTGTCCTCTACTGGCACCTTCATAATGAGCATTTGCCAAGTGATGGGAGACTTTAGAAAGGACATTTTATCCATCTTTTATCATCTTCACTGGATTCTTACTTATTTTGGGAGTAAGATATAGAGACAGACTGATATCCTATACATAGCAGTGTGTAATAATAAATCTTCAATTTTATATCTGAGCACTTTTATCCCCTCTCCCATTGTCACATAAGCCCTCAAAAGACCCTTATGAGACTGAATATTAAACCAGGGGTTTTTTTAACTTGAGGAAGCTGCTGCTCACTTACTCAATGGCCATTGAACCCTGAATTGCCTGAACCCTGTACTGCTCTTTTTAAAATTTATTTTCTGAAATGGTTGAAAAGTTAGGGAGCTGACTTGAAGCTGAGGAACCATGTGTGGGTACCAAAGACAGATAAAGTACAAAGCAATGGTTTGTTGAGCTATCACATGATCCGTGGGCTGAGGTTAGTCTTTATCTCTCCTGCAGGGTATGTACTGCAACAGGTTCCAACAAACTGATAATATATTTATTTTTTGATAAGTAAATGTGTATGTTAAATGTCTCATGTTAGTCTTGTCTACTCCAGTGACTTGAAAGAAGAAAAAGATCTTAGACAAATTAGTGCCCAAGAGAAAGTGGTACAGAAGCCAGAAGGGAATTTGCTAGTAAATATTCCTTTAAAATGTCTTTTACAATATTATTTACTATCCCGTGTATTTCTGGTGAGAAAAATAATTGGTCATCTGCTACACAGCACTACAGGACAAAATACTTTTGTAAGCAAATCAAGACCTGAGTGCACAGTTTTCCCAAAAGTGAGAGAACTTCAATAGATTGTATCTATGTGCACTAGCAACCACAGAACCAAAACTATCAAATAATGTTCAAAGAGTTGGGATGCACATTATGTATTCATTTATTATTAACCTGCCTCATACAGCCCTGCCCAGATCTTGTTTCCCAAAAGCCAGGATCCACTGTCACGGTTCCAATGTGAAAAACAAGAGTGGTAGAACAGTATTTTGACAAGGCTCAGTTGGAAAAAGAATGCTTCCTCCTGAATGTGTGCAAACACAGGGCCCAGAGATGCTGTGAGTGTCTGATGGGTGTGATCCAGGACAAAAGACAGTGAGTGTGCACAATTTGCAAGCTGTAAGTGTGTGAGCTATTGCTGTGTGCTGACCAGGGACCCCATACTTGCTGCTCTATGCTTAATTGAGGAGTGTGCTGCTGTTGGGTTGAGCTTGCATGTCTTCTGAATGTCTACAAATGTCTACTCATTTAACAAACATCATCATTTACTGTGCTGCTTTGTGTCTCAAATACACAAATCTAATGAGCCATTGTTGGTATTAAGGATTAATTTTATATTCCATAGTACAGGTGACTTTTATTGTATGGTACAGAAGTTACCAGCAAGCTCCCAGTTAAAACACAGCCTTGGTCTGATGCTTGACCGACACTTGCCACACTGAAACAGTTTCTCTTCTGTTTTTGCCCTGTTTGTTGAGCAGTTGTTTCTGTACTTACAGCTCCTATTGGGTCCTAAAGAAGATTTCATACATATAGGAGAGCAGGGGGAGATGCAGTCGGGTGCTTAAGTGGAGGTTGACCTCACATTTCCTCATACTGTTAAAATATTTTAGCCAGTCAGTACTGCTTGGGCTTCACTGAGAAACTGGAGAATGGTGTTCTCAGAGCTGGGCAGAGGCCCTGGGCTGTGTCTGTGGGGCTGTGTGATGATGTGAGTGCATTGGGTGTGCAGGGCTGAGCTTGGGACACAGTAGTGCCCTGAAGAGCTTTCTCCACTTCCCTCTCTTCAAAGCAGGGATCATTTTCCCAGGGAGTTTGGAATTGTTTCTAGAGCCCAGGGGTAAAATGCAGAATGTTTCTGGTACACAGCACAGGAAAGCTTGTCTATTCCAGGTTTTGTCCGAGGCAATTCTCTTGTGCCATCAGAGCAGCAAACAGTTGCTGAGCACAAAAACACACTCAAATATTTGAGAATGAAATATACTTATAGGCTAATACAAAAGAGAAGATTTTCACTGTAAACAAATAATTCATTGCTGTTCTTTCCTGAAGATTAGCTCTCAATTTGGAAAAAAATCTCCATTTATCCAAGGCACCCTTCTGCCTCTGCATTGGAGAAAACAGGAAAAGCAGTTATTTAAGCTATGGAATGGTAATAGCAATTCTTCTGACTAAGATATGTTCTGAAAATCAAATCTGAGTGTGATTACCTCTGTGAAGAGGTTTATTTTTTCAGCATTAGGTAGAAGGTGTTAAGTAAGTGTTGACTCAGGCTTCTGCCTTTTCTCTCTAATTTCCCACATCTTAATTCTTTACTTTGGGCAACTGCTTCTGAAACTTGGAACTAAATCTTAATTTTAATGTTCTTTTTTGTGCTTCTTTCACTGCTTCATCCACATCTTTCTGCTTTAATGCTACAATAGTGTGTGGGAGGATTAGTTACACTGATTAAAAAAAATAAAAACTAGAGCAAGAGTGAATTAATCTACAAGCCAGACACCTTCATTAAGCAAAGTAGGGAGAATAATATATATAATTAGCAAGACTTCTGCTTACTGTATGCTCTAATGTAATGTATTAGCCATCTCGTTATTTTAAAATATTAATTGCCTTGAAATTGGTAGCTAGTGTTCTTAATAGCCAATTAGGGCTACTCTTAAAAGGGAGCTATTTACTGATAATAATTAAATCTTAGAAAATTGGGGTACTTAGCCATATTTGCTTTCATACTTTTTGTTTATTCCTTTCCAGAATCTATAATTTATGTTTCTCCCTTAAAACAAAAGGGCAAAGAGAAAAAAACCCATGTTCTATAAAAGGTATTTACATTGGTAAAAGAGCAACAGACCTTTTATTTTTCTCCTTTTTGTTAATATGAGTGTCCAAATACTCAGTAAAACACGTGGTGGAGTGGAAACCCATCTGTTTACTGCTCTCTGCAGTGCTCTTTGCATTGTACCTGTGCTCCACAGCAACGTGATTGATACCAGCACAGCCTCTGCCTTATTCCTGGAAGTATTTTTCTCATTTAATGGTTATGTTTTCAGAATAGAGATCACATTCCTGTTCACCAAGGCCCAGTGTCTGCAAAATCTGTTTCACTCAAAACTTTTGCATCCATTTTCTTCCATGTTATTATAAATTGTTATTATAAAATAATAAATATATGTTATATATTATATTATTACATACAGCTTATTGCATGGGGGGTAGGGGGAAGGGATAAAAAAAGCTAATTTTTTTTTGCCATTTAATTCTGGATAGAGAAAGGGATACACAGAAATACCCAGCTGTGTCTGAGAGCTCTAGCAGCTATGAAGGCTGTAGATAGTTTTCTTTTCTGCTGTCATAGCTGGACATTTACAGAACCTACTGAGAGAACAGTGGCAAATATTCTTTGAATAACAGAAATATGGGTTGTTCTGTCATTTTCCCCTGGCAGGTGTGCTTGTCTTGAGCAGCAGGATGTGACATCTCCCTGAAACAAGGACATGATGGATACAGGAAATTCAGCACTTCCCCAGTCCTCCATTTCAGTGGGACCCTAATTTAGTATCTCCTATCCATAACTAGTCTGGCTGAGATTTCTAAGGAAACTTAGAGAATTAGGGGATGCTAATGAGCTTCTAACTCTCTTTAGGACTTTTTCAGCTCTCTTGCTCTCATTTACAATGGCAGTCACTGTCACACAGTCAGCAGTGGCTCTCAGGGTCCCCAGTGAGCAAATCAGACTCAGAAGAAACCCACCAGCAGCTGGTACTTCAGTGGCCCAGTCTTATCTTGGTTAAAATAAGCCCAATCTGTTAAACAAGCAGAGATGCTTCCACTTATATTTAGTCTGGTTGTGATCTATTGACTGTTATCTGATTATGACTAAAATGAAAAGGAAAACTCTTCATACCTTTCAGACTCTGATGGAACATGAGCTGTGCTTTACAAATCTATCAGAGATCTTTGAAGAGGTCAATAAGAAAGTGAATAAGGGTGAGCTGCTTGTTATACTTGTATTTCTGAAAGGTTTTTCATTAAGTCGTCTGCCAAAGACTTTTAAGGGAAATGAAGAAAAAATGTAATGGATCTGAATAATGGAGTTCTGCATAACCTATGCTGTGTCTGTGGTAAACACACCATAAACTGCTGGGACAAGAAGGTGAACAGAGAGGTGAGACAGTTTGGGGGCAATAAGAAATCAGCTATTCAGGGTAGAGAATATGAAGGCCACCTATCAGGAAGCACAGAAGTACCTCAGGAGACTGTATGGGCAAATGAAATTTAATATGCACAAATCTAAACTGATGCATGTGGGAAAAAGCAATCCTAAATTCACATACAAAATTATAGACTCTGATCTGACCCTCATGACTCAGGATCACAATCCTGGGATTATAATAGTTTGTTCTGTTAAAACATTGTCTCAGTGATGCGAGGCAGCCAAAATGTTAACCAAGTGTTAAATGAGGAAAAAACTAGAATAGCTCTATGAACCAGTTCATCCACATGCTGAAGAGTGTACATAATTCCTGTCCTTTCCCCTCAAATGGAATGTGGTGCAATTGGGACATGCTCACACAAGTCCAAGCAGGGAGGGGAATTATTTCCACAGTAAGAATGGTCTGTGGATACTTGGGCTGTTCAGTTTAAAATTGTGACAGACCTTCACACTGATGAGCACAATGGGCAAAGATGGGTCTTTGCTGTCTCTTCTAAAGCAAAAGAACCATTGAGTGAAAGTTGTAGGAGCAAAGTTCAAAGGAAACCAAATAAAGTTTGGTTTCTTCATGCAGCAGGCAGTAGATATGTAACTTTTTTCAAAGGACATGGGGGCTGCTCTAACTTTACATGGATTCAAGGAGAGACTGCACAACCCTTTGGATGAGAAATTAAGTAAGAACTATTACATTGCAGTAATAGTTCTTACTTAATAGTAATAGTTTTTCTGTAGTAATATTTTTTCAGTAGTAATAATTTCAATAGTAATAGTTTGAAACTACTCAGAAAATTCCTGCAGCTAAAAATAGTTGTTCTGTGGGACAATCTGTGGGAACTGCCATACATACATGCCCTCTTCCTGCTTTTCCTAGCTCAGCTCCTTGGAAACCCTGGTGGAGATGAATCCTGGGCTCAGTGGGCATTTGATGTGATCCACTGTGGCTCTCAGTATTCTAACAACACCGATCTTGTGCCTCGCTGGTGTCAGGAGAGGTTTGGGCTGTGTATGAATGGCTGGGGTAGTGAGACACTTTTCTTTCTTTCTTTCTTTCCCATTATTGCATGCTGTGATAGATAATCTGTTGTTTAGCCAGCAGATAATCACCTGGTCCTTAACTGACCAAACCTGCCTTGCCAGGAAAAGCACAATTTTAAACTATGCTCTAAAAATGAGACACCTCTGCTGTATTGGGCAAAGCTGCAGCAAGTAGCTGTAACAGTTGACAGACCTGAGAGACCCAGAGTCTTATTAGATACCCCAGAACAAATAAAAAAGTCTTCCATATTGCCAATGAGGAAAAGCTGTCAGAAACTGTGATAGTATTTCCTTCATTGTGAATTTATTTCTCATATTTCATATATAGACCAAAGCAGGATAAAAATCTGTTTTTTGCAGAAATGATGTTACAAAATAAGTTGCACAAAGCCATAGGAAGATGAACTCTGATTGCTCATTCCTAATTTATAGCAATATACTGCTACAGCAGAATGAAAATGTACCTTAGTAAATTTGTACTTTTAAAGCACCAATCCAAAGGAAGGACAGTGGTAAACTGTACCAATGGTGCAGGACCTGTGCAGGCAGTGGTGGGAGCAGTGCTGCTGTTAGGGCTCAGAGAAACCAGCCCTGATGTGGATGTGCATTAGCAACAAATTACAACTTGTTTTTGAATCCAGAATGTTAACTTGGTGTGAAATAACATGAAAAATACAGCTGTTATGTTCCATTTCATCATGAAATCAGTTTGGAAGATTTGGGTAGATTCAGTATTTTGACCTGGTAGTACAGAATTCATCTTTGCTAAATTCTTGATTTTTAGTGGTTTAAAATATCAACTTCAGCAATTTTAGTTATGTTGTAAATGTAAAGTCCATGGATAGAAATAAGGAAAGGCTTATGGTAAGAGATGCTGGTTTTTATGGGGTGTGTTGAGAAATGTTTTGGAAAAAAATGAACACTTGAATCGTAAAACCCCACAATCAAGTAGAATGAAATTACTTGAATTTCTGAGAGTGATTCCTTACATCTTGAAGACAGAAATGGAAATGTCCAAAATTTACCCAGTTGAAGAAAAAAACCCTCAAACAAAAATAATTAAATTATACAAAATAAAGAAAAGCAACTTGACTTATGGCACTCCAGTTGCAAAATGTCTGTCTTGAGAGAAGACATATCTGCCATGTTACAAAACACATTATTGGAGGGAGTGTTCCTTAAGAAATGACAGAGGGAACTTCCATTAGGTTCTGATTGTCATTGTCTTAGGAAAATTACAAATTAGTGATATATTTCATTAAAAAGAATTCTGTCACTTGAAACATTGATTTCTTGGCTAGTTTAAGGTTGTTCAGCTTTTAAGACAGAAGAGGTGACTATAATCATTTGCTCTGACCCTATGAATAAAATGGGTCATAGAAATTCAGAAAATTATTCAAGCCACAGGTTGAAGTGTGGCTTTTGGAAAAGTGCCCAGTCCTGAAAAGTAAAGAGTGTCTCAAAATACCAATAAGATAATGTCTGGACAATATTTGACACTTATATTTGAAGTGTTAAGGAGAGGCTAAAAGGTCTTGAAGAGGCCCAATCTGTTCTTGTGGTTTTGGTTTTTCTTTTTTAGTGGTGGTGTCAGTTGGCTGTAGTTGATGTCAATAAAGTGTTACCATACAAGAAAAATGCAGGGAACATTACAAGCATCTTCCCAAAGTTTTCTTACCCCCCACTTCCTCCACCTCCACACTCACNCACCCCATATTACCTGGTGGCCCTGGCACCTTTTACCCTTTCTTTGAAATGTGCTTATTTCCTTTTTTTTTCAAGTGCAGGGACCCCACGGAGAATGAACCTCAGACAATGCATCCCAAACTTGAAATCAGTTGTAGGGAAAGCTGGGACTTCCACAAAGTCATGCTTAATTCAGAAGTCAAGAATGGATTTGACTGGCTTAATAAAGGAGTTAAGGAAACTGAAATAGCACAGAGCTCTTATGAAACACTTAAACAAAGGTTTACAAACTTTCTCCAGAGATAGAACTGAGGCAGCACTGAAATCTTATAGGAGTTTGTTTATGAAATGGCTCAAGGGATAAAACTCCAAAAACAAATTACAAACTCCTTCCACCCACTCATTCCACTCCTTCCACACCCAAATTTCCACGTGAAAAGGTGCACCAACAATTACAGTTCCTTCTTCCTTATAACAGTATTTATCTTGTCTGGTTTATGATTTCTTCCCCTATAAAGTTGAATTTGGATATCTGGGTTATTATTTCCTTTAGGAAAATCCTGTACTGTTATACCACTTCATGGGACAAATATTCGTGCAAATAAAGAGAAACCATCTTAAATGTCTTTGCTATACTCTGTGCTTTATACTTTTGAGCAACAGGTAAAGATTTTTCTAGAGTTTGATCCTGTAATGGTCCATCTCCTGCCTTCTAGGCTTCTAAACTTCAGTGTGACATTTGGGCTTGCTTCCTCTCTTTCTTTCCCTGCCCTAGTACCCAGGCTAACTCACTTTGTAACACCTGCTAGGAAACAGGGGTATTACTATGCAAACAAAGTACTTGGAGAAAGACAGAGTTCAAACTAAAAAAAAACCCCACATTCCCCAAGCTACCTGTATCCAATGAAACCAGTCATTTTTAACAGAACTAGGACAGTGGAAACCACAAAGCATTTCAGTTCCCATTCAGCTCCAGCCCACAAACACACAGCTCAATGCAAGTCCTCAAGTGAATACAACTTACTCTCTTTGACTTTTACACATTGGAAAACCTAAATATCAAAATGAATAACCTTTCCAACCATCTCCACTAATAAAAAACCCACACATACCATTTGTATGTTCTCCTAGGAGAGAGAAATACCATTTCATGAATCTACCTGCCTATAATTAGAAAAGGTGGTGTCCAAGGTGGAGATAACAAGTAGAATAATAGCATGTTGTTTTGTGCTGAACTGAGGCTGGAACAAAAACTTAAACTGTGATGGAGTGGCAAAGCTCCTTTTAATGCTTATTAATGAGGGTACAGGACTATGTTGAAATGCTTACTCCTGTTTTGCATTGAAGTGAGAGGGAACTCTAATTTAAGGAGCATCAGTTCTCTTTAGAAGATATTACTAATGTTCCTAATGTTTCCAGTTACTGAAATCCAGCTTTTTATATTGTGCCTGCAGCTTGTTGTAGTCATTATAAACTGTACAGAGCTTCTTGGTCCAAAGTGTGTGTAAGCAATATCTCAGCAGCAGTCATCATCCCTGTGCATCCTGAAAAGTGAGTGAAGCAAAGCACCACAACTGGAGAAAGATTGCTCTGTGCTGGGGTTCCCACAGACCTGATCTCCTGGGTGGGTGGGCTCCTGCAGGAGCTCACTGATGAGGATCTGGGTGGTGCTGTGTGTGCACATCACTGCTCTGCTTGCCTGTGTGGCACAGACAGGAATGGCTGGCATGGCCATGCCTCTCCAACAGACTCCATCCACCCAAACCCCACAGCACCAAACCTTGAGAGATGTCTCTTCCTGGTGTTCTTGTGACATACAGAGGTGAACAGTGCAGTGGCAGAGGATTGTTATGCAGCTCCTTCAGTTTTACCTTCAGTGCAAGTTCTCTGAAGGGCCCTGTGAACTACGTGAGGATGGATCTTTTTAGGATACTGTAGATATCAGGCAAGTTAACCCTGATTTATGCTGAAACAAGTGATTTCACTTCTTCACAGTGTGCTGAGCTTGAATTTAATTTGCAGTGAGGCAAAAGTCCATTCAGTAAGCCAGTCTTGCCTAGAAGAGAATGTCTTAGCATTTGAGCTTTTGTCACAAAACTGAATTTCCTGAACCATTACAGGGAAGGAAATGCTGTTTGTAAAAATTCAGCACTTGCTGAATTAAGAACTGACAGATCTCTCACCTACATGTTTCTTATTCACTCCAAAGTCAATCTTGTTTTGCTTTGTATTTCCAAAAATTTAGAGGGAAATAAAATGAAAATTGTGCATGTTATACATCTAGAAACATCCCCACACAGAGAAATATAAGTCCTTCAGCTCACCCCAAAGCAAGAAGAGCCTTTCTGAAGACCTGATGTAGATCTGTTTGCTGTCTGGTATGGTTCACTGAGGATGTGGTCCCAGGCATGGCCCTGTTACACCTCTGTCATTCTTAGCAATAATTACAAATGAGCTGAGTGTGGTGGTGTTTGCAAGTCAGACTCGAGGAATCAAACACTGCATTTTTGCAGCAGGCTTCTAGATTTTGTTGGGAAGGAATAGTGCAACTTGCTGCATTTATTGTCCACACAGATGCCACGGTGTAGCTGATGCTGAATATTTAAGTGGTTACATGTATTGTCACTTCATCCTGTGGCAGCTGTTGCTGCAGTGAGAGGCTGTGAGGCCTTTCCTGGGGATGGACGGATGAACCTCTGCACAGGCTGCATCCAAGAGAGGATGCACTATTCACTTCCAAAGGCACACCTTCTTTTCCTGACACTTAAAACTGGTGAAGCCCATGTCAAAGTGTGCTACTTATTACCTAAAATTATATTCTAAGTGGCTTTTAAGCCTGTTGCCAGGCTTCAGATTACAAATGATCTTGGCACCTAGCACGTTATTACAATGTTTTTGTCTGTGAACAAAGCAAGCAGATTTCAAGTTAGCATCAAAGACATGTGATTTTGAGATACCAAATAGTTTTTTCATGGTCCTGCTGATGTAAGATATCACATTTAGTCTGTGGAAAGATTAATATAGATATCATGTGACATCTTCTCTGTGGCCACTACTAAAGCACAGTGTTTTGTCGTGTCATCCCTCACCCATTTGTCAACCATACTTAATTGATTAGGCTTCTGTAACATTTTTATTCTGCACGTGAAGTTCCCTCCTCAGCAATCTCTCCCTCCCAAAATGTACATTCATCATTAATTACAAAATCAATGGGAGAGATGGTCTGGACAGATACAATTGATAGCTTCCCTCTTCAGATTAGCATAACCTCCCAATTCATTACGTGGAGTGAATAACACAGTTCCTGCCACCATGAAAATGGGCAGGTCACCTGCTGTAAATTTCTTAACAAAATGTGGTGTCATGAGCCTTTTCATTTGCTGAGTGTTTACTGTGTTTGGAGGAGTCCATCTTCTTTCTGAGCCTCTCTCTTGGCAAAGAAACAATCATAAATTTAGACAAATAAATGCTTAAATGTTGAAAGGCTGAGAAGTTCCTTCTGAAAGCTCCAGTGCTTAAAGTGAATCCTGCAGAGTGCTGACACTGCAACTGTGAATATGATATTAAAAAAAAGATGAAAGGATCAAAAAAATTGGTCCCTATAAACCTGATAATGTTTATTACATGAGAAAGGTGATGGGAATTTAGGCCAGAGTGTGCATTCTTTCCTGTGTTTTAGCATATTAAAATACTGAAATCTCCCAGAGTTTTTAATTTTTTTTTTCTCTTTACTATATTCGGATTAGAGTCTTCCATTCCCCTTTTCTCAAAGAAAATATGCTTCCAGTCACATTTTCCAAAATAGCCTCTGTGGTCTTTTAGTAGCTACCCACTTTTAGTAGCTACCCACTTTACAAGTCAGGCCAATTATGAAATAGATGCAACATTTCCTGTAAGAGTCAGAAATGTAACCCACATTAAATAAGTATTCCTTTAATAGAAGGATAGAAGAATAATTTTTTTTTTTTTAATGACAATTGATGATCAGGCTTTGTTATTGTTCTCCATGTTGTATCTTACTCCAGTAGCTTCACTAAAATTAATTGGATACCTTGGGGAATAAGGAGGTGGGCAGCAAAGTCCTCCTGTCATTGCCAGGAAACTGGAATCTTTAAGCTGAATAAAACTTATCTCAAGATCTACATATATATATGAAGCATGTATATCTTAAATTATAAGATAGGAAAGATGATTTAGCCATTTAAGTAAAGGGAATGTATGCTTGCAATTCCCATAAACATTAACAGAGATTTTATTGGAGTTTTAAGGGGAGTAAAACATCATTCCAAATTAATTGACTGCGAGAGAACCATTCACCTCAGCAGGATTTGGACCAGGTTTCAAGTGATTTAGTGACTTTAATGGACTTTATTCTAGGGATTATAAAATCATGCCTTGTAATGTTTAAATTGGGGTTATAAAAAAAGGTAGGAACGAAACTGAAGTATTATTAGAAAAATGTCATCTGTAATAAATAAATTAGCTACAATACCTCAAGCAAGGCTAATACTAATATTTACAACAAAATTCAAGCCAGTCTATGGATAAGAGTATTGAAAATTGACTTTCTTGTTATTAAATGGTAATTTATTTTTCTATGTGTTGGAGGTCAATGGAATATACAGATGGTTACAAACATACCTTAAACCAGACATGTCTTTGTCTAGTTTGGTGTGAACAGAAAGTTAGGATCTGATTTTATTGGTACTTCTGGATTGTCCCTTGAACTAATTTTGCAAAACTCCCAATGTGATTGCTATCCACGGGTTTTATTTAGATCTCAGTGAGGAAAATTACTGCAATCTTTTGCTCTTCAAATGTACATTCTGAGTCAGATATTCTTTTCCCAAAAACTTTCTAATAGGATTCGCTGGTAAAAATCCAATTGCAAAATCAAAGTCTTTGTTAAAATAGTGATGTCTTTCAGCATGCAAAATAAGGGCAGAGTGCATGTAATGATTGAAGCCATACTTCTAGTGGTACTTTCTGTCAAATATATATTTCTATTATTGGTTTCAGTATTTCTCATGTTCCAGATTATGGGACTTTCCTGTACTTGTCAGCTCCTGAGTCATCTGACAGGTTTTTCTAGCTGTTGTTTTCCAGTAACCAGAATTCAATGACATTACCAAAATCCTTGCCAGAACCCCTTTGTCTCACTTCAAATAATTCTTGCACAGCCTCCTGGGGTGCTCTGCAAGCCTCAGCAGCCATGTGTGGCGCCTTTCCTGCCTCACCCAAACTGGATATCCGGTTCTGTCACTACAGCAGCACATGGAAAAGGGAAAGATGGATGAACCCCATCTGATTATTTCTGCATGAATAAGGTTTTCTTAGCTAAATAGAGGCCCTTTTCATGTGAAAACATCCCTTGCAGACTACTAGCCTGTGTAACTACATTTATGAATGTAGTTACATTTATTGTGAAGTTTTCTAAAAGCACGTTTGTGATGCATTGTTGCTATATTTTAGTACACAAATATGTACTTAGGAGCCTTTATAAAATGCAGATTATTGATCCAGTCCTATAACTATTTACTCAAAGCTTTAAATCTCCAATTATTTGATCTGATTGTATGGCTATTAATTCTTAAAAAAAAAAAAAAAGAAAAAGAAAAATGCCCCTGTAATATATCTGTATTGGGAATTAAAAAAAAAGAGTTCACAGTTCATTCAAAAAGCTGCTAATATTACTTTTGGAGTAATATCAAACTTCACAAATTGTGTGTTTCTCTTATAGTCTAATAGCTTACAAAATTTTGTGTTTAAAATATGAATTTTTTTCTTAATCACAGGAAGAAAAACATTAAATATGTTTCAGTTCTAGAACTTGTTTTCTAAGTTTCAGCCCAGAGCAAAATTTTTATGGTTGAGTTACAAACCTCTGAAAATAGGGGTTTACAATGGAAACACTGACACCCTTTAACTATGGCAGCACTGGCAGAGCAGTGTAATATACACTAGAAATAGAAAGCAAGATTAGAGATGACATTTAGGACATGAGGCCTTCTCCAGGCTGTGGGAAAAATAACTGTGGTCTATTTTTTTCCACAGCCTGAAAAAGGCCTTCTGGTCTAAGTGTCATCCCTAATCTTATTTCCCATTCGTACCGTGCATTTAACTAACTCCTTTTTTAATTAGTATTGGCAGCAATTTGTTGCAGTTTTAAGTACCAAGCCATATCCAAATCACAGCTTCCCTGCCTGGTACATGCCAAGGTGGTGGAGAAGGTACAAGGAGACTGAGAACTTTGCTGATGTTTCTGTCTGCAGGAAGCCCAGAGCCACGGCTGGCTGCTGTGGGAGCCAGCCCTGCTGCTCTGGGTCAGGGCAGAGCCCTCCCACCTGTGCCAGGGCAGGGCACTGCAGCACTGAGCACACTGCAAACTGCATTTCTGAGGGCACAGTAAAGCCTGACACTCAAATGCCCTGGAGTGTCTGGAGCAGCAGCCAGGACAGGCAGGTACTGCAGCTACCAAGGTGCAGCGACTTCCACCACCACTTCTGGAGCAGGCCACATTTCCCACCACGATTTAGCCTTGATCCTGGGTCCTGAATACTCCAAAGTGAGCATGTCCTGAACACTAAGAAATAATTTGGTAAGATGTGACTCTGGACTACGCTGCCTCTACCACAAAGCCTTGGTGTTAACATTGTCAGGAAGATCCCTCTACCAGTGTGGACCCCATGAAAGGAGGGACTTGGTACTGTCTCCAAAAGGTAGCTAAGCTCAAGAGATAAGTTTTAGATTTCTCCAAGTTAAACCCTTTTTCTATCCTTAGGCATCTCCAGCTCATAGCTGCTTCAGTTTTGTATTCACTGCATTAAATGATAATTCCCTGTATACATTTATGGCCTTTTAATACCTACTGTGCCACAGCATTGCTTTGCAGTGATCTTGTAATCTCCATTCTCTGTGTGGTGTAAAAAGGAGCAGTAAGGAAAGAAAATGCTACTGCAGAACAAATGCAATTGTAATTACTTCTTGCTCCCACCAGAAGAATGCCAGTAGGAGATCCATATCCTGAGGGTGATCAGACAGACAGAGTGCATCTATCCTGTCTATATTGCTTGAATGGTCAAGGTGGAAACTTATTCTACATTTGAACTGCATTTTCAGTACTCATCTGATCAATTATTTTTATTGCTGTACTCACAGTAGACAAAGATACTGGCAGCTACTGCCCATTCTCCAAGAAATGTATCCTGCAAAGTCAATAATAGAGGCAAATTTATTGCTGAAGCAATTGCCTAGTGAAGGTGCTTCATTCCAGCCCTGTGGAAGTTGGTATTAATGCAGGGATAAACACGACCTGTTCTGTGTGTACATGTAAGTAGGTGTATAATTTTGTTTGTAAGCACAGTGTCTTCTTGGCAGGTACTCTGCAGCCAGCAATTGCCAGCTGCTAAATGTTCAAAGAAACATGATTTGAATTGTTCTCCACATTGGGAGAGTAGCCAGGAAAATGCATTTAATATAATCAGTGCATTCAATTCTGACAGCAGAGATGTAGAAAAATTTGCTTACCTGTGAACATCTTTTGGATTTTAATTTTCAGAAAAAGCAATTAATAATAACAACTATTCTCTCTTGCATAACTGATATATCATAAAGCCAGAACAATTGAAATATGAATTATTTGGTAAAGCTGAGCTTTCATGCTCATTTTTCTACAAGATTTTGACATTGTTATTGGCCCAATACTTCATTCTACTTCGTTTTGTTTATAGATCCAGGAAAATGTCATATAGTGTCTTTAATCCTTACAAAATATAAACACTCTTTTAAAAATGTTCTTTTCAGTGGTTAGATCTCTGACTGAACAGTACTTTTTACATAAGCCAAATGCATGATATATTCATTTGTCAAAAAGTAGCATGAAGATTTGAAATGCCATTAATTACTGAAGCTGCTGTGAAAGGCTGGTAACCACAGTTCTTGTGCACAGGCAACCACTGGGACACAGAATGTTCTTCCAGAAGCACTTTCTTGGTCATATAGGGCTGTGAGTGTGGGACATGAAGAAGGGGTGGATCAAAAGTCTCTGCTGGGAAACCAAGCCTGCACTTCAGGCTATACTGTGCTAATCCCTGAACTGCCTCTGTCAGAACACCGTGTTACACCAGCCACTCTGTCTCACTTGTGACAGCCCCTAATCATATTTTTGGCCAGGAGAGCCAGACTAGAAGTTTCTGAGACAATTCTCTACCCATAGAAACTGTGAGGAGTTAACTTGAAAGAACTCTGTTACAGCAGTGCAGTGGTGTGAGTTGGCACTGATGATAATCTCACCTGGTCCAGCTCAGTGTGAACCAGCATAACTCTGGTTTAAATCATTACATGAGTTTCCATGCAAAAACCAATTTCACTAAGCTCACAGTATTGCACCTTCTGTTACCCTGGCACAGCCCTGAGTCCAGGTGATTCTATCCCACCCAACCTGAAACAAAAATTGAGGCCTGTTGTTTCATAGAGGGAAGGAATGTATTTACAAAACAAAGCTGATGGCTGGCAGGCATGGATCTGCAGCTTTCAAGATCACACCAGCCATGCAAGTCCTTGACCCAGAAAAAAAACTTATATTCTCTTTCTAGGGATAGAAAGTGACCTTGGAAGGACTGTGGCAATGGGTCATATCAAGCCAACACTAGGTCCTCTCTTCTGTTTGCTCTTAAAACATTTTGTGTGATGATTCTGAGCATGCATGGTACTACTGTTCCCCCACATTATCAGAGAGCATATTAACTCTGAGCTGATAAAATGCAAGAGAAAAGAGAACATGGCAAAATTTGCCTAAATCATTTGCTCTGATTTTCCAGCACACAAAAATTTAAAATTCATTGTTGTGAAATTGAGCAAAGCAAACCAGCCTGCTGGCACAATTTGCTGAAGCAAAAGTAAACTAAGTTCTGAGCTTCACACAACTTTGGGTCCAGCTTATCCAATTCCAGCAGAACTGCATGGCTTCATGCTGCATTTCTTCCTCTGAAAGTCACTGTTGATATTTCCTGGTGGTTTATTTCCTTCTTGTGTACCATAGAGATGTGACAATGAAAGCTTAGTTGCAGTGTGCATGCACAGCATGGGAGTTATCTCCTCCCAACAGCAGGTCCTGTTCTTCATCACTTTGTTCATAGGAAGCATTAGGAAGAATGTTAAAATGATAAAATGTGAAGATTTACAGTGACATTTTTCTATGATAACCTTATATTTATGATAATTGGAAACTACTTGGAGTATCATGCTGGTCTTATAGTACTACTGCACATAATCCATTTCTGTTTTACAGCTTGGGAGGCACATTAGCTGGAGTAGAGTGTACAGATTTTACTAGGTGGTGAAGATGTCTTCCTCTAGACTCACCTTGGTTGCTTCCCCTTCTTGATGAATCTTTTCCTTTAAGTCACTTTAGGAAGCAGAACTACTGGGAAGCAGGAGGAATCCTCCTGCAAGAGATGAGGATTCATGTCAGGATGACACTGCTGAGGATTCACAGTACATCAACACAGGTAACACTGTCCTTTTTTTTTATTATGTGGCCCCTTTGGATCAGGCTTCAAAGCTGACCATCACCTCTCATTTCTAAGTGCCCTGACTCAAGTCTGAAGCTCCTGAGTGGCTGGAGTTGGCTCCTCACTCCTTTACTTCACTCTCATTTTCTGTGCCCTCCACATTCTCTACTCCACTCTGGAACAGGGAATTAAATCACAATTTCTCAGATGCCAGAGAGTGCCTTAGCCCTACCAAATAGGTTTGCAGTACTCCTTTGTGTTGTTCAGGGACTGTTTTGCTATTCAGAGCAGGCTGAGATGCCCTGGCAGGCAGAGAGACTGGCTCTCAGTCCAGGACTGCCAGTTACCAGGTGCTCTGGGCACTCAGCTGGTGAGGATGCTCTTGCTCTGACTGAGAAGAATCTGCCAATCATTCTGAAATCCTCTTCCATTGCAGCAGATGTGTTACTCCGTGGGAAAGTTGACATCTGAGAAGCCTCTCAGAAAAAATACTGATGTGCCCAAAGCCCTTCTCCATCCATTGACATCTCATTTTTTTCTACTCTCTTTGGTATCCTTTTCTGGAAATTTAATCCTCTCACATTCTTGGGGAAGCCGGCCTTTGGCAAAGGCATTTAATGATCCAGAGTTTCTGATGCTGACCCTAAATCTGTTTTTTCAAATATTGCTGATAAGCTTTCTTATCTTCTCTCAGTGCTGCTCGTTGCAAACAGGACAGGTTTTCTCTTTGCAATCTCTCTGATTTGCAAGTTAAACTATTAAAAAATAAAACTAAAAGCTTGATACATAGTGTCTCACAAAAACCCTAAGCTATATCATGATTTTGCAATACTTTTATCAGAATTAAGTTATAAATTCTTACATCAAAATTGCTGTTTTACAGAAAGAATATTGCTTAAAAAAGATACTGTTAACTTATGGTAAGGGGTAATGCCAATTTCTGCAGTCTGGTCCTAGTCTTCTTTTAAACATTTGTTAGGGAAAATATGTAAAACTGATTAATTTCTGAAGTATAATAATAGCAGCAATATTATACTGTAGTGAGAGTTATTTTGCATAACTTTAAAACATTTACAGAAGGCTCAACATTTGGTTTCTCAATACAGAAGTATCTTCCAAGTAACAATTAGTGGTTTGTGGTGCCTGCTGCAGTAGCTGTCACAGCCCTGAGGGTCTCAGTCCATGTTTGCCATGCACAGGGCACCATGCAGTGCCCCCACCTTGGCTGGGGTCACTCTCAGGGTGTTGGCTGGATAGCTCAGAGCTCAGCTGTGACAAGGGGACAAGCAGGGTGAGAGTGTCCATGCTAATGTCTGCAGGAATTTGCACAGGGGGAACAGGGCAATGGTGAGAGCACAGGATAAATCAAAGTGTGAAAGCAACTGCAGTCAAATGTCACACCCAAGCACTCAGGGGTCTGGCATGCTGTTTGGAAGTAGGTTGGGTTACCTGTCAGCATGGCATTTTCTTTCAGTTGCTGGAGAATAAGGTTATCTGAGGATAAAACCTAAGGAGCACAGGTGGTTGTTCTACAGATCTGACCCTCTAAACTCTTGCCATAGCAAATTATTCCATTGACGTAAATGGGATTACTCCTATGTAAAAGATCTCAGTTATATTATCTAATTCTTCCATTATTGAAGTTATCTGTTGCATACAGTTTTGTTGCTTTGTGTGTGTGTGTATGTCTATACATCTATAATTAAATAACATTATCCGTGGGACAAACTCTGTCATAGCCTAACAGTACTGTGGTCACAGACATTATGTAGGACTGTAGGATATAAATTCTCACTTTATGAGAAATTAGAAATGTTATTTCTGGACTTTCTAAACACAGAGATATATACCCTCATTTGGCTTTGGAATTTTCTTTGCTTGGGAACCATCAGCACAGAGTCCAACACCTGTCTAAAGTCTAATGCTTCATTTTGTAAAAACATAGACATTGAGAACTTGTGGTTGTGGAGCAAGAAGAGTTTAAACTGTAAGCAAGAGTAAAACAGATTAAAATTTAGAATCAAGCCTTCTTTATTTTTACCTATTGTAAATTACTTAATGTCATATGGTGCAAATCTCTCAGCATTTCTTGAAATACTTTTTGCTTAAATGTAAATAATTTTTTCAGCTGCTATTTCTGTTGTCAGACAAGCCTCTACACTCTGTGAATTTCTCACAACCAAGGCCTTACCCCATTCATTGTCTTAGGAAACAGTCCCGCTGGCTTCAGAAATGTCAAAATAAGGTTAAGTTGCCCTCAGATGGGAACCTTGCAGCCAAAAAATGGACTCAGTTGCTTAACTTTACCATGTACCTCATGATGTCACTGAGCAGTTTGGTTCTCACTTCCTTTTGTCTACTTAGAACTGAAGCGAAACCCTTGGAAATCCCTTTTATCTAGGAAAAAAAATAAGGGGAAATATTGAATCCCTGCCATCTTTCAGTTTTGAGGGGAAAAAATGACAATTTTTGCATAAAAGCCATGCTGTTCAGCTCTGAGCCTGGCAACTTTCAGTGGTTGTAGTAGTTGGGCATTATTTGGACCTTCTCATTTACAGTCTAGTCAACTATTTTTAATTTAAGGATACCTTTCCCCAGGAAATCCTGAAATGTTGGAGTAAAAACTATCCCTGGCTTGGGGTTTGAAGCCCTGGGTCACATGCCCACCCTCAATTTTTAAATCATGCTGGCATTACTGGACCAGGTAGTGGCAGACTGGTGGCACAGAAACCTGCCATGGTTTTTGAAAACTCGATTCCCTCTAATTGAAAACACATTGTGAATTCTCTGAAAGGAAAAAAAATCATAGCATGGCTGATTTCTATTATAGCTGTCACTGTCACACCATGGATTCAGCTAACTGAACCATTTTTTATGAATAACATTTAGTTTGAATTCTGGCACTTTTAATTGAGTATTTTTTAATTATTTTACCAGGGATGGATTGCAATAAATCTGATCACAATGTTTCTGACCCAAGTTTTTGTTTTTTTTTTTTAAACAGAACCAATGTGATGACCTGCAAATGTTTTGCTTATTTTTGTTCTATTTACTCCAGAATTCTCCTCTGGTATGAACATACTTCTTCACTAAAGGGTGAAAAACCTAATGGTATCAGTCCTAGGTTCTCACACACAAAAGCTTTGAGGAAAAAAAACATGGAACCATTTTCATAAATAGCAGACCAGTCCAGAACTCTTCTTAAAAAACAATGCAAGGAGTCCAATGCAGCTGCCCATGCAGAAAACAGACAATTCATGTGGTTTAATATTTTTTCACAAAAACGTTTTTGCCTCTGCTATAATGGAGCATTCTTTGTGGCCTGCTATCTGAAGAAGCTAACCCATAGAAATTGTTTGGAACTGATTTTCTGGAGTCCCACCTGAATCTCAGTACGTGTCCATGTGACTTGTAAAAACTTGTCTGGTGACACCAGAGGAGAGCTCTGTATGTAGAAATGAATGGGCCTGACACCATAAATGTTAATACAACAGTGCCAGTGAAGCGCAGTACAAGCTAATTCTGACATTCTTTTCAGAAGTTGTAATTTAATTCAGTCATAAATGAGCTTGGTACAAATATTAATTTGAAGTTGCTTATATTTCTCATCTGCTGGCTAAAGCTTGCAAACAATAGGAGAAAGGTCTTGCTATACTGCTACAAATAAGTAAACAATCTTTTCTGCCAAGAAGACTCCAGTGTAAATGCAGAGTCAGGGAATAATTTTTTGACTAATTTATCCTGCATATGGATACTTGGAAACTACAGATGCTACACAACGATCTCTATCTACAAATATTTCCCAAAGGACAAGAGAACTTCAATTGCACCTAGTTTATAATAAATCATTGCCATAGACTGCTGCTAGCCCACATTAGAGAAGCACTGTGGACAGGGTGAGGTGTGGGTGAGAAGTCTGGCTCAGCCTTAGGAGCACAATTCCCACATGAGGTCAAAGCAAGGCAAGGTCAGAAGTTGGGAAGAGGACGTGAAGAAGATACAGAAGAGAATGAAAACCTCAGGCTATCAGAAAGCAGCTGCAAGAGCTTCTCTGTAAATATTTCCTGCCTTCTCTTCTCTCTTCCTCCCCCAGTGCTTTCTCCCTCCATGCTTTGACCTGTTCCTGGGGCTGTTTTCCTCCTCTTCCATTATTCTGTGCATACCACCAACCCCTATCCCAGAAATAGCAGGAGTGCAGGGAAAACAAGGCTGCAAAATGAACTCTCTCTCTCTCTGTATTTACATTGGTTTCCAGCTCCTTCTATGAACAGGCATATGGTGTTAATCTAAACTGTCCAACACATTAGTGGGAGGGAAGTAGCACCCAGAGGATTATTACAACATTTTACCTGGCAGATGCCACCATATTTATTGATATGAAAATTTCCTCCCTCCATATCAGGCACTGAAACCTCCCTCTGTGAAATTCTCTTTATTTTGAGCATAGCTCTATTAAAATATTTTGTTAAACTCCTTAAGTTTTACTGTGTCTAGAATGTACATTCATTATTCAGGAAAAGTTATCACTAAAGTCAATAGAATTTTAAAGTAATGAATGATGTGTTTATTGTAGTTGGCTGGTTGAACACATGAGTAATTTCTGTGGGCTACATATATATGTGTCCATATGTATGCACAGGTATATATATGTATGTATAAGTATATATATGCATATAGATTTGTACATTGGTGTATATATGTGGTTTTGATTTTGATCTTCAAACCTGTGATTTTGTATCAAATATTCCTGAAGAGAACATTAAAATCAATTAACAAGGGTACATTAAAATGCTAAAAAGGAGGGCCAAAATAAAGTATAATTGAATTAACTTTCAGATAATCCTAAAATGTGTGATAGTGTCAAGCCAAATCTGGAAAACATTTATAAAATAATGGAGGATATATTTGAAAAAAAAAAAAAGTTTCCTGATTTGTCTTTTAAAAATAATATTTTGCAATAGCTTTCCTACAGTTTTATCAAATAGCCAGAGCCAATATAAATATGAAGGAAACGTCAATTTTAAAGGCATCTTCTGAAAGGGCAAACACTTTCAGTTTGGTTTTGCTTTCACAAAGAAAAATTATATTCAATTCCATCAAGCCCTGTGTTTTCAAATATTTTGTGGTTCTGGCTTAATTCCAGAAAGGGGAAAAACTTCAAAGTTAAGGATCAAGCCTCCAATATGACAAAGTTGGGTAAAATTAAGGATGGTAACCTGTTGAGATAGACAGTAGGGAAGGAGTGATCTCTGACCCGGGATTTCCTTCCTTTTGCTCAAATCATAACAAACCTCAAACACAGATGAATTTATTTTGCTATTGCAATAATATGTCTTTTTATTTTGGAAGCAAATAATGTTTAGAATGTCTGCATATGTGTGTTGGTAATAAAATATTTCATGCCTCTGAGATAGCTACAAAACCTGACTCCCCTTTCCTGGGGAACTGTTCTGGGTTCTTTGTGTCTACAGGGCCTTGCAAACACCCTTTTCTTCCTTTTGGCCAGCATAGGAATGTGATCATAATATCCAGTGACACGCAGTACATTAGCATGTTGTTCTACCTCTAACAGGACTGATATTTGAGAAAAGTCAAGGTCCACACATGGAAACATCATTGATAGATCTATTGGTAGAGCTTGAGAAACTGGGCAATGTTTTGGGCTCGAAGCCAATCACCTTTAGTGCAATTTTCTATAGCAAGGCAAGTCAGTGGACATGCAGAAGCAATTGAGGGGTGTGTGGGAACCACACATGTTGCTACATCTTATAGGTCAAAAATTTTCCATCTCCATCTGTTCCTTAAAGGAAAAGTTTATGAACATATTTTTTCCACAAAAAAAGTATCTGCTTTCTGTAGAAAATTAGTGCTATTCATCAGACAGGCAAACACTGGCAAGCCCAATATTTGTGGCTGAAAGTATCGATCCTCTCAGGAGGATGGGAGTTTGGTGCTTCATTTCCATACTCTCTGTGAGGGGCTCACAAGTGCCACATTTTCAGTGTCTGGTGTGGCTGAGCTTGAGTGGGACAGGAGCACACGGGACAGCAGTGCTGCTGTGGAACAGAATTTGGGTGTGAGCTGATGTCTCACTCCACTCCTGCAAGACTAGGATCTGCCTGCAAGCACGTCAGGGCAGTGGGGATGCTCAAGGGCTGGAAAAAAGCTCCAGGATCAGGTTAAGCAGACACAGATTCTGATTCAGCACTGCAGAGAACAGTCATATCTTCAAGTACCTAAACCTACCATTTGCATGGTTAATGTTTTTTACTGTGAGTTTTCAGATGGAACCTTTGTTATTTTATTGTTATAAAAACAAATATTTTCAGATTTTCCAATTTAAAACAGATCAATAAGCTCAAATAGTTTTGGAAAGTAATGAGCCTCACTCTGCTCCATTAAACTCAGAGGCATTAATTGGGCACTACATTACCAATATCAGAAGCTTGGTAATGCTTGAATTTAGATTAGAAAGATGTTTTTTTCAACAAAGTGGTAAAACACTGGCACGGGTTGCCCAAAGAGGTGCCCCATCCCTAGAAACACTCAAGGTCAGGTTGGATGGGGCTCTGAGCAGCCTGGTTTGTTGGAGAGGTCTCTGTGTATTGCGGAGTGTTGGAATAGATAGATGGTCCTTAAAGGTCCCTTCCAGCCCAAACCACTCTCTGAGTCTATAGATATTTGTTAATGGTTCTAACAAGTATTTTTTTTTTTCAGAATTGCATTTTAGTTTTGGTCAAACTGAGTTTTGAAATACAGCTGGCAAAATAAAAAAATAATCAAGAAAAGTATTATTTTTTTCAACCCAAAATATTTAGTTTTACTTCAAAAGAATGGCTTCATTTTTGGTTTTGAGCTGTTTCATGTGCTTAAAAGCTTTTTATCTTTCCTTTTAAAATTTAGAGCCATTTAAAAATGGACAGATTAAAAGCTTGTTTTGAAAGTTTTTGAAAGTGTTTTGGCAGTTCTAAAATGAACCACTCCATTTTGAAAATACTAAAATGAAGTGCTTTGACATTTTAGATTTTTTTTCTGCATTGTTTCATTCGGGACTATTTGCTAAATTCCATTCAAATGCACAAAGAGTCTCACTAACCCTGAAAATAATTTCTGTGCTGTATTTATTATTTGTCAGACAGCAGTGGTTCATTACCCTCTGCATCAGTTCAACCTTAAATAATGGGAGAGAATTCTTAATAGGGCCTTGTTCATTTACAGCTACCATTTTCACTCCTCTTATAATTGCTGTCCTCAGGGGCGCTCAGCTGTGCAGAGCCGCATTTACCCCTCTGGGAGAAGAGGTGGCAAGACAGACCTCAGGCCCCTGAGCTGGTGTTGCTTCCTCCTCTCCACCCAGGAGAGTACTGCTCCTGGAGTGCCCATATCACCCTTAAAGCTCAGACCCTCACAGCTCACACCAGTGTTTCTGTAGCCTCTTGCAAAGCTCTGCCTTCCTGCCATCAAAGGCAGACTCTTTGCTGCTCATGTCATATGTGGTAACTGCACTTCTTATGCTTTATTACCTTCTTTCTCACCTTTTTACCATTAGTGAAGATTGACCTGTTTATACTCCAACTGGTTTAAATGTTTCTAAAAGCCATTCACCTGCAGTAGCAGTCAACAGCTGGCATGCCAACATTTTTGTCTTTTCTGGCTGCTCAGCTTCAGCAGGGCTATTCACAGCTTGCACTTTGCTAAGGTCGTTGGTATCACCCTTACACATTTCCTGTATTACATGAGGATCAGGTTCCAGTAGTTAACAAGTCGAAAAATATTCCTGGGGGAGGAGAGGAACTAGGTAGATAAGTGTGTTCCACATGTGCACTTTATTTTGGGAATTGCTGCCTTCATCCAAGTGAGAAATAATTGTGATCAAACATGGGTCTGAAACGTGGTACTCCAGATCACACAGAAATGCCTTTGTACTCTGAATGTTCCAGTCCAGCAAGGCCAGAGTATGATGGGACGTCAACTGCTGGCCACTGCTCAGTGCCTGGATCTATAAAAATAGTCTCTGGGTCAAACTGTGCACTACTGTAGTTGGGAATAGTTCCAGTAAAATCAGTATCTCCACATTTATTCTCTTGAAATTTAAAGCCAGGTTTGGCCCACTATGTGGACAGAGTCCAACTGGAAACTAGGGCCAGCCTGACTTATGGGAGAGGAGATGAGAACTGACTCTCCTGCAGTTAGTTAGCCTCAATCCTCACGTGTCTCCCAGATATAACTGTTCTGACCTCAGTGGAATTGATCCTAATTTATGCCACTGTAACTGAGATTGCAGTGTGCATTGTTTGAATTCTGTTGGGTGCGCCTTCTTCCAGATGGAAACTATTTGCAAACTATAACAGCCTCTTTCCTAACATTGAGGCTTGCCATATCTGAAATTTTTGGTGGGGCAGGGGAGTGGAGAAAAGGATAATGCCAACTTTGTGCTTAGTGCTACCTAGTGACATTAAACTCTGCAGTGTTCTATTAAATTATCAGTGCCTAATTAGGGGATTAGAACACTCCTATCCTCTCATTCTAATTACAGAATGTGTTCCAAAATCACCCAAAAGAAGGGAGGAGGTAGCTTTAGGAAATTCAGAATGGCAATGTGGTGATTCTGTGCCGGCCTTTTTTCTTATGTGGGTGTTCCTGCTAATTGATTTTTCTTGCATCTGCAGCTTCTGTTTTTTCCAGCTTTACATATTGCATTGCTGAAGTGTTTGATGAATGGGATGCTGTGCAGCTGAAAGATCACACGTCTCAAATGGCTCACTTGGCGTTCTCAGACTGAACTGACTGGCAGAGCTGCAGCTCTCTGACAAGGGCAATGTCTGCTTTTCTCTCAGAAGAGCACTGTAACTCTTACATGCACCATAAAGGCAAGGTATTATACACACATATGAGTGTGTCTATCTATATACACATGTATATGTGTGTGAATATATGTGGTTTTGGAGTGAAAAGCCATTCTGTCTTCCTGTAATTGCACTGGAAATGTTCAGTTTGTCAGTGTGACTTTTTTCTCTGTTAGCAATGAAATTTGGCCAGGAGTCCTAGCATGCCATAAGAAATCAAGCCGTGACCACATTAAGCATGAATGGCAGGGCAAGGTTAAAGCCTGTAACACTATGCTGGGGTGACCTGTTGCAGAGTTAGAGGCTGAGGTGTGAGGCTGGGTCACATAACTATTTGCAAGTGAAGCACAAAATGCAGCTCAAAGCTGCTTTGACTATTTACTCTTTCAAGAGGCATTTAGTGAGTATTTTTTATTTTGAAAGCATATTTAGAGAAATTCAGCTGCAGGGCTTGTAGCCAACCTTCATAAATCAAACCAGAATATTTCTTAATTTTACCTACAAGTACACTCATGGCATATTACTACTTTACTTTTCAATGATTTGAAAAGTTTTTCTATAAACTCATGTACAAAGAGACTGCTGAGAAGCATCTGACAAAGATGGAGATGTTCAGCTGCAATGAAATAAAGCACGGGATCACCCAGCCAGTAGCAGGAGTAGGTTGGTGGATCTTTCCTGTGATCAGCTCTGGAGTTGTTCTACTGAGAAGGAAGTTAGACATTCTCTTACCTTAAAGGTCCCAGGGGTGCCTCATTTTCCCTCATGAGGGAACTGTTTGCACCACCTATAAACATTCTGCCCTAAATCAGTCTCCTGAAATACTGAATTGAATGCAGATGGAAAAAAACCAAACCAAAACAAAGACATTTTTGATTTTGAAGCTTTCTTGTTAATTTGTCTTTGTCTTTTTTTTTTATTTTTGATTTATTTTGTTTACTAGACCCTTTAGCCCAAGAGGTACACTTGAATGAAGCTTTAAAGGGAATTTGGCTCAGTACTGTAAGGGAGGCTAGGGAAGAGTCTGGTCTTAAATAGACACAAAGCACTGTGCATGAATTGGCTTCCCAGATCCCACTGAAGCACAACCTGAACTTTGCCTTGTAGAATAGCAAACTTGAAGAGCACAGTGAAATCTTTCACCAGAACCAGAGCTGCAAAAGATCTGCTGTGTCCCACCCTTTCACAGCAGCAAACAGGCTCTGGTGAAGGTCACCCACCTACACCAGATTCAGCTTTACCTCTGTCTAAGACTGCACAACTTTGTGTAGAGTCACTTATGAGTTATCCTTCTTTGAGGAGACGAAAATCTGGCTTTTTCATGCCTCAGTCAGTTGGAAAACTATTCAAAATTCATTGGATATCACTAAAGCTGATAGAAAAATAGCATTTTGTATTTGTAAGTTGTGGCTCACACTTCATAGTAAGGTCTGACTAGGATTGAGGTGTTTGGAAAGTTTGTACTACAGACTTGTTTAATAATATAATCCAAAGCTGGATGCTGGACATAGGTATGAGATTGATGGCAGCAGCCACTGCCCAGGGAAGTGCCACAGATCAGCAGACTCCTTAGGGAGCTGTGGATTGTCCCAACAGGAAAACCGTCTCCTCCCATAGTGCAGAGCATTACAGAATGCCAGTTCTTGCAAGAATTTCTGGATTAGCAGCACAGTGAAGCACTTGCTGCATCCTAGAAAACTTAACATGCTGAGCATGATAAAGGTCATTTAAGGACTGCCCCAGCATAGACCCAGCCATATCTACTTCATTTGTGATTGATGTTAGTCCAGTCTGTTGTTTAAACCCTGGTGACAGAGCACCTCCACAGCTTCACAAAGAGCAAAGGGCTGGTTCTTAGCATTACAAAGCTTTGCCCAATAATGTCCAGTACAATTCTTTCTTGCTGCCAATTATGCTATTTTCACTTTTCTGCCAAGCTAATTCCTTCATTTTATACCAGCCTTTTCTGTGTATGCAGGCTGTTATCCCAGGTATCTCTGCTTCACACTAATTACCTCTAATTATTCAATCTTGCCTTTTAAGCTGTGTTTTCTAGATTTTTGGTTCTCAGGGCTCCTTCTAACAGAAATCTGTCCTGTCATGTAACAACTTTCTGGAATTTATGTGCTCAACCTGGACCCTGGTACTTTAGATGAAGCTTCTCCCTGGTTATGGGCTACTGATGGCTCTTTCAGTCCCTCTTGCAGGGCTGCTTTCGCCAGACGTGCCAACGACTGCTTTCAGCATTTAATTGTAAGTAGCTGAGGCTACTTATAATTAAATGAGTTACTTGATATAATTAAATTAATTACTTGAGGCTGAACTGATGCTAAGAGAAGCCAGACACTCATCTGGCATAAAATTGATGCAGTGTCTCAATGTCTCTAAATAATACTGACTTACATTATCCGAGCACCATGAACAGGTTTACAAATGCCCTGGCATGACAGCACCTGAGTCTCCCGAGCTGTTTCACTACAGGTGCTGCTTCTGCCAACTGCATCTGTGCCTCAATCTGAGGCTGCTTCACTGCTGTGATGGACCTAAACCCCCAGTGCATGAATGAGGCATGTTTGCATAATTAATACCAATTGTTTAACCAGAAGCATTTGTTGCATGAAGTGTTAAAATCATATTGCATCTAAATACTACTGTGTTTTTCTGGTTTATGGATACTAGTGTTTAAAACTCTAATCAAAATATTATAATTAATGATATAAATTCTGTTGAAATGTACAAGCAGTGTGTTATATTCAAAATGCCATCAGCTCTGATCAACTCCAAAATTGAGAAAAATGTTTGACTGATTTAAGGCATCACAAAATGATCACAATGTTATTGCAATTAACAATGTAATTAAGATTTACAGGTTGCACAATTAATTTCACATGCATAACAATTGAAGTTTAATTAATAAAACTTAAGTGTGCTAATTACCAGTATTTTCAGAATCAAAAATGTTTCAACAATGAAATTTGGATAATATCTTATTCTTTTCTTACCATTCTTTGCTGGATTGTTATTCTGCTTCCATATTTTCAGATTTCCAGATCTTCTTTTTGGTTGTACTTTACTGTAGGGGAAAACAATGACATTTTTAAAAATTGCAGATCTTTAGCTGATAAACCATATTATTCCATTTTAAATTGTTCTTCTTTTACCCACAGTGCCTATTGTACTTGCTGCTGCATGTTCTTATCTACACCTTGTTCATATATTAATTTAAGTCATTGTATAGTAGAAAGATCATGTTATATGCATGGATTTGTAAGATTGAACAGATTCAGAGACTGCTGTAGTTTTATTTATGACAGTGTGACTTAGTTGGAGGCTCAGCTGAAGCCTTTCAAAATGGAATGATTCAAGCAATAATTATTATTAGAGTATGTGTTACCAAAATCAGGCAACACCCTTTTCTATTACTATTATTGAAGATGTAGCAATAGCATGAAGCAGTAGAGCTCCATTGTTTTAATGATTTTCCAGTCTTATTTAAGTGTACTGGTAGATCCCCTACCTTGATGTTGTGATGAAAGAAGATAGCTTTGATAGATACTTACTCACAAGGGAGATTAAAGGGCTTAAAATTTGGTCCCCGTCTGATAGGTGACAGGGTAGATCATTCCATGTAATCAAAACAGATAAGAGATGGCAGTGATTATTGTAACTGCTCCATGGTCTCTCTTGCTGCTGTTCCCAAAGTCCTTCAGTACAATCACTCTTCTGAGCACTGTTACTGCTTTGCACCTGATACTCAATGCAAGAAAACAACACTGCAGGTGTCTTTCAATTTACTCATTGTCATGGAACTTCGGCAGGTCACACCTCACTGTGTGAGCGGTCTGAGAACTGCTGGGAAAATAGATATTTTTATTTTTGTTGTTGGAGCAGTCCTTAATGCATAAAAGGACACAGCTTACAGGACTGGGCTGTCAGACAGCAGCTCAAGACTTGCATTATGTTATATTGACAATGTCTTGGCAAATAAGACGCTGACAAATTGTTTTGCAATGAAAGCATAAACTGTACAGAATATTGTGCAAGGCAGACAATATAAGGAGACACCCTCCAGTCTCCAAGGACTTGCATTTTTTTATTGCTTACCATATTTTTTCTAATATCTGTGCTGATGCAATGTCTCATTTGGGAAGCTGGATTTTTTTCCCCTTCTGCCTCATGCAAAGCACCCATCAAGACTCTGGGCCCTACACCACTTGTGTTTGTCAAGTGATGCGAAGGGATCCCAGACTGCTGTGTTACAGAGGCCAGGACTTTTTGTAGGGGCTAACATCAGTTACTGAAAGATTCTAGGTGTTCAAAGAGGTAATGTCAAGTAAGAGTCAGGTTAGACTTTAGGTCTCCAGAGGTGCAGGTGGATACATTTTATCTGGATGTTATGGAATACCCATCCTGGTCTTAACAAAAACCTAAAATTAATAATAATAATAAATAAAATAAATTTTCCTACAAAACCCCACCATCATTAAGTTAAAAGCAAAGGCAACACACCAATTTGATTCACAGCTGAGAATCCAGAGGGTCTCTTGCAGCCCCTTCCACCACTGCTTTTGGGGTCAGATCTTGAACTGGTGCTGAATGCCTCACTTTTGGGTGGATTCAGCATGGTTCATTGGTACTGATTTGTGTTTGTCTCCCTTTGGTAGGAGTGGGGATTCAACTACTTGACAATCCTGATACTCAACAATGCTCTGTCAATCTTGTGTTTATCAAAGTTTCAGACAAAGTGATGTTTTAAAAATATTCTTAGAGATAGATTAAAACAAATAATTATTAGGTATGGCTGAGTTTCAGAGTTCAGCCATTCTGGAAAGATGTTTTATAAGAGTTTAGGTATGTGGCACCAGTCTACTGTGCAGAGAAAGATGAATTTTTTCAATTTCTGTCTTTCAAAAACCAGCAGAAAATGGGGAAAATATATTTTCTTTAGCTTGTTAAAATCTGTAGTTAAATAAGCTTTCCACTAAGATGACATATGGAAAACACTAATTCCAAAGAAAAAAAGTAAATCTAGAAAGGCCTGAATTAGTGAAAAGGGGGATAAAAGATGAAAGTAGCCTATAAATAAATGTTATAATAGAAATCACAGTAACATACCACTATCCTTTCTGTCATATTTTTATGCTCTAATGAAGCCCTATTACATATTTCTGTGGCCCCCTCTTTGATGAGTTCTTCACTATTTCCTGCTGCAATAAGCAGTCATCTGAAATACCTGTGGGACTGGTCTCTCCCAAGACACCCAGTGTAGATTGTTCCCTAACTACTGATTTCTACCATTTCAATGGCACAAAGGATTCTGTGTTTTGACAGGGAAATCCTTATAACTCTAAAAATGAATTAAGTATTCAGCCAATCATAAAATGACATCATGAAAGCAGTTCTTTTGCTGATGTGGTGACTATAGAGTTGCTTGACATTATTCTGTTAACACAATTTGACTGGATATATGTTTTGACATCCAGACAACAGGGACACTGATGGAAACTGATGGACCCAATGTCAAAAGAAGAAAAGCTGGCTGCAGGAGGACACCTAGAAAATTAATAGGTGGATTGCAAAAAACCCCTTTACCAAAGGGCAAAGTCAATAAAGTGAGGACTGAATAAAATCCCTGAAAAACTGAAAGAAAAGGCATAGACAAACCAATTCTTATAAAAATAGCAAAGACATACTGAGGGGAGTTTTGGAGCTCAGTAGATGCAAGCTGAGAAATAGTTAATTTGAACCTGAGTAGTTGACATTCAATATTCATATTTTTGTTTCTGCCACAGCCTTCAAAAATAACTATGTTGATACTGTAGAGAACCTCCTTATTAAGCATCCTTTATCTTGTTCACACTTTTTGTCTTTTCCTTAATTTCCACCATAAATATGTTCCAGAATACTGTGAACAAAATGCCATCCTCAGGAGAACTAGCATTTTTAGACATTTTTTGGGGGGACATTTCAATTTAGAAGCCAAGACCTTTTCTTCCATCAAGAGCCTTTGTAAGCAGTTCTGCTTGCACATCTATAAAGTGTATTTATAGATAATATTCAAAACCTCCAAGATTAAAAAAAATCCAGTTTTGGAATCAGCCAGAAACATACTCCTTCACATATTTTGCCCATTCTGAAGTGAGCATTTGTATCTATCATAGATTGGTCACTTTTCCCTGTCACCGAGTGACAGATGTCATAGGTAAAGGACTTGTGGCAGGGCTCAAGACAGCCCTGTGTTAAATAATGCAGTGCCAAAAATCCAGTATTTGCACAGTCAACAAACTCCTCTTCTCCAAGTAAATGATAACATTTACATATTTTGCCACCTGCTGACATCATGTCTCCCTTTGCACTGACTCCAGTATCAGACTATTTCTAAAGCCAGTCACAGAGACTTCATTATTCTGATTTTTTGGAGTTGTCTCTGAAGTCCCTGAGCAGCAGATTTTGGAAACTGTGAGACTGGTATAGTCTAATACTAATATATATATTTACTGCTCTCTTATATTCTTCTGTAGTCCTCCAGTGATGGTCACTGTTTGATACAAGACATATATTTGCAAAATGGACCTTTGACTCGCTCTAGAATGGCCATTCATATTGTTCTGTGCAAAAAACCACACCAAACCAAAAGAACCCTACAAAGAAGCTTCAATCAGTCAAACAAAATACTAAATAACAAGAAGCAATTCTATTACCAAGAAATAATTCTCAGATCAAAATACTAAAAATCAATAAAAAGGAAAAAAAAAGTTTTGTGAGAGTAAATTGGCTTCATTTTCTGTAGTTCTTGGCTAGAACATTTCCATTGATAGAGTTGCTAAGTGCATTCTATTTACAAATATAAACACTTGATTTTGATCAGCAAAAATGCATCAGCACACTTGAACAGTGTCAATGATGACATAATTACACTCACAATTTCCTCTCTGTAATGATTTTTAAATGTCAGCAGTCATTTTTTGTCTAATTGTAGCCTGCATGTCAGCACTTCCTCTTAAAACAGCATGTTCCTCTCTGCTGGAATTTCACACCTCTCCACTCACTCACTCACTTCACCAGTGAAGATAATGAAGATGATAAAGGGGCTCCAGGGTATTTTCACTCCTGTGCTGCTTTCTTTACCATTTAATATCAAGTAGCCTGAATGAAACCAACTTTTTTTTTTTTTAAGTTGACAGTTTGATCAGTTAAACTATAAATAATTATTTGATTTTAATGAACAAATCAAAAAGTAGTTTTCATTTTTCAGACCCCCTGCTGGTGCTTTGCTAATAACCTGTTAAAAAGCTAGGGCTTGTGATGAAAACATTCTCAGACGTGGAGACCTGAACTTATTCACTGGAGGAGAAGGCTGACCCTGCAGTGCCAGCCCTTGATCACTTCAGTGTTTAACACAGTGCAAAGCAGGTGAGCTTGCTCTTCAAAGGCAGCCTGGTTAGAGATGCTATCACTACCATCTCTTGCTATGACCTAGAAAGTGGCATTTCAAATGCTGTTTTGCACAGCTCCAGGCCCCAGAGCCCACAGCATAACAAATAGGTGCTCCTCAGAGCTCTCTTCCTCCTCCCACAGACCACATCTTCCATCCATGGAAGTGCATCTTTTGTGCAACCAACTGGAAGCTCTGCACTGGGGTTGGCAGCAAACGTTTTCCACTCATCTGAACAGAGCCTGGAATTGGAAACAGGGGCCAAGGAGGCCTTCTTCAATCCAATTTGCTTACAACTCATCTTCAGCTCTCTGATGATGCTGAACTGCAGGGCTTAGGAAATAAAGCTTATAATTTACTGGCCCATTTAGTATCAGAACAGGTGAACAGCCAGAAAGAATTCACACTGTGAAATCAAATAATGAAATAAGGTTGAGATGTCTGATAAAAAAAAAAAAATAGGATTGAGTATCTCTAATTACAAATACACACATATAATGACACATGAACTAGTCATTTGTCTGAATAGGTCCCTGAAAGCTAGAAGAATAAAAAATGAATAAATTGAATAAACACAAGTGAGGGCGTGGGAGTGTGTTTTCTACAGCCCATGATAACATTCATTATGTTCCTCTGTGACACTGCCATCACATGTGACTCCTGCACCCCCAAATGTCTGTGTACACACAGGTGTGTGGGGACCGTGCACAGTGTCATGCAACACAAGTGCATGACCTGGGTCTCTTCGTGGTTTATTTTGCATTTTGTGCCCTTCACTTTGAACTTTCTTTTTTGGCTAAATTGGTGCCTCAGAAATCTTCTGGAGCTCTTGGACAGGGCAGGGTTTTTTAAACATCTGCATCCTATGCACTTGTGAGATGTGTGGATGCATAGAGACAATCTGGAAAAAGGTGTTTCTGCACCCCACTGCAGAGGGATTTCCCCAGGGAAACAAAGCAAACCAAAGACACCAACAGCCAATCAAGAACAAAATAAACCAGTCTTTGAGTAGTCCTAGGAGAATATGAGTGCTCAAGACAGAGGAAGACCTGCCATGGGGAACACAGTGTGTGCAGCTGTCTTGGCTGTGCCTTCTCTTGAGAGAGCAGGAGTCAAAATCTAAAAATACTAAAAGCTGAAAGACTATGCATGAGATGAACCTAGAACACAAGGCACTGCTCTAGAACTTTCTTTCTCCCCTACCCCTTTCTTTCCCTATTTTATACCAAAGAGAAAAGTTGACAATATTTAAATTAGTTTTAAATTGGGTATAATATCTTGTAGGCAAGTCAGCTATATTGGAGTGTTGCCACAAAGCTCCCTATGAGCAGGCTTCACTTCTGTGCACTGCACCACAGAAATGATCAACACATCCTTGCCAGGTTGCTCAGCTAAAGGTAAATTGATAAAAGGGAAAGCAAGGTGAGAGCCATGTCTGGAGTCTTCTGTAGATCCAGGTGGCTTGCTGGAGAAAAGGCTAATAAGGTGAAAAGGCTACTTTGAAGAGCAGGTTCTTCTGTTTTCATAGAAAAACAAAAAAGGACATTTACCAGTCAGTTTGCCTCTTTGGGATTACCTGCAGAAAACAATCAAACCCCACACAGAGCTAAGATAATGCTCAATTGCCCTGGACAGGAGGTGCTTTTTGTTTGTTTGGGGTTTTGTTTGTTTTTGTTGGGTTTGTGTTTGTTTATTTTTGTTTTGTTTTGGGGGGTTTGGGGTTTTTTTTAGTTTTCTTTTATTTTTTTGGTTTATTGCTGAGTCTCTCTTTCAGCTAGAACTGAAACCCCAGCTTTTTAATGAACTACCAAAGGCAAATTGCATATTACACCCATCCACCCCCAACATTTGAACATAAGGATATTTGCAAAGGGAAAAGGGAAAGAGAGTTTTCTGTTTCGATGGACCAAAGGTATTGGAATATTGATGTTACACATAGGAATTGAGGTTATGGTTTACACTACAGTCAAGCATTCCTGTAGCTTCAGACAAATAAATAAAGGCTGCTGAGAGAATGACACGCTGTTCAGTTAGTGTCTAACAGTGGTAGGTTTGGCCAGTAGGAGCACAGAAACATTCCCCATACTACCTGAAACAGGTTTATAGACTTGGAAAAGAAGACTGTCACGGATTGTGCAGCTTGGCTGATTATTCATGACTCAGTCACTGCATACAGAGCATTGGCTTCTGCTGCATCTGAGGGGGCTTGACATCTCTTAAAGTCATGGCAAAAGTATTGCAAGTTGGCCTCTCAGAAAATAAGGCACATTAAGTTAGAGACCACATCTGAAAACTTCAGTTGATTTGCTTCACATGAACTTGAATTGAACCTCAACCTTAAAAAACAAGGCATATTAAAACATAAAGACAGCTGAATGGTAACCATGACAACACTACTTCCAAAAAACCCATAGGTATAGCCAAAATTTATATATAAATATATACTGTGAGGGATAATGCATTCTTTTATACACTTATTAATACCAGTTCATGCTGTGTGCATGGTTTTTCATCAGCAAAACTGTAAGTTACACAGGAATTTCCAGATATTAATTTACCTTTGATGTTTTTTGCTACTTTGATAAGGCCCATGCAAAATGAAATTAGTCAAAATGTTCCAAGTTTTAGGCTTGGGTGCAATATGGTCTCAAAATACTGCCTCAATTTTAAAAGTCTGTCTTGTGGCAAAATCTGTGCTGCAACTATGTGTGGCATTCCACTGAGCCATAGCATTAGTTAGAACATTTTAATTTCTTTTATTTTTTAATTGCGACAAAAGAGTGACTTTTTTTCATTGCTGTATTTTAGGAAGATGAATGCCAATTTTTTGAATAGATTATTATGTTAAATGAACCTTTATTCCATCTAGATGTCTGCTATTTTTCAGTCTTTGAACTAAAGGACGATTCTTTAATTTGGGCTTTTGTCAGCTCTGATGTAAAGTGCTTTATGTCTCATTTTTATAACCCATTTCATCCCAAATGGGGTGCATTTTTAATCCCCTTTTCTCTAAATAAATAGAGGAATACAGCCCTTTACATCAGTTTAGAGGGGAATATGTTTAGTTTATTTTGAAATACTCTGCCAAGGGACATTTTCCTAAATGAGTATTTTCTAATCTGTAATTAGTATCACAAATACTTTTGCTGCCTGCACATTCTTCCAGTGAAAGGTTGTATAGAGCAGTCACTGCATTCTGCATGTCCTGTGGGACTGTGTGAGGAGCTACACACTCCCCTTCACACAGTTAACAAAAGCTAAATTCTTGCCTTCTTTTATTTCTTTCTTTTCCTTAGGTCTGAAATGCTAAAACTGTAAGTGCAGTACTGAAGGCTGAATATTGATGCTCAGACCTTCTTGGGTGGTATCAGGGTAAGCCTTGATGCAGGTCTGTGATTCATCTACCAGCTCTTCTTTTGCAATTACATTGCTTTTCTGACCGATTATATATTTACTTCATAGCATAGATACAGTGTTTACTACTTTGGGGACACAGTGAATTGCAGACACAGTGTCCTTTCCCCCAACAAGACTAGAGCATGAATAGTTCAGTTGCTATCAACCAGGAGCACTACACATATGTAATTCTTTATGTATTTTTTATATGTGTATATATTTTATAGATATATAAGATGTAGAACATTGACAATGTCCTAACTTAGCCCATTAGCAACTTGTGCACATGTCTTTGGATCAGCCAGTTGTATTACACAACACACAGAAGCAATAGCAAAGGCAGCCTAAGAGTGCAAAAATCACTACTGTTGTACTATTAATGTATATCATTCTTAGCTCATCTGTGACAAGCTATGTTAAAGTTTTGCTAACTAGAACTGCAATATGTACCTTTTAATCCACTCTGTGCTTTGGAAATGAGACCTGGCTTGCATCTGGGCTGTCCTCAATAGCTGTGCCTGCAGTCTCAGAACAGTGATTTCAGTGAGGTTTATCCATCCTGCAGGGAGAAACCTTAAATATAACCCAGTGTTTAATTTGTCTTGACTTTCCCTGTTGACTTCTCCCAGGCTAAAGCCAGAGTGTAAGCTGACACATAAGGAGTATGGACAAAATGGGTGCCAGGATCTGACTGCAAACTGCTGCCCAAATTAGCACAATGATATAGTTACTATTAAAACAAATTGCCCAGTGTTGTAAAGAGACCTCCAAAAGTTGAATTTGTGAAGCTCTGATGGTCTAATGCGGAGGGATCTACTTCTTGCCTTTTCAAAATACAGAGCTTGAAAATGAAAACTTTCATTGTCCTTTCCCCTTGCCTATTCCAAAGTTCATGTAGTTTAAATTTAAATAATTCTCAGATAAAAGGTCTGGTATGTAAGCACCAGTTATGAGTGACAGCTGCAGTGATGGTGGCATGCACCTCCTGTTGAGATTTTTTGGTCTAAACTTTCCATAGTGTGTGGAACCTTGTTCTCCTCTAGGGACGGCAGGAATATGTGATCCAAAACATCCCATCTCCATCTGGATGTTCCCCTCCTTTCTTCATCCAGCTCTTATTGCATGAATGCTACTGTAAAGGTACAATGAGTTGCTGAGGGCACAAATGCAACTCATTAATTGTTCTAGGAATGAGAAATGAGAGAGCAGTGACACCCTGGAGGCATTAAGAACAAAAGAATCATGGCATGAGCAACAAAATTTGTCAATCCTCTTGGTGCAACCCTCCTCTGGCTTTTCATTCACCCTGGGCACTGCTCTCAGGACATGAGTTCCCACCACGGCATCGGCCCGTGCCCACTGCTGGCACCATGTCCCCTGCCATCAACTTCTGTGACTAATGCCCACTCAGGCTACTGGGCAGGCAGAAGTCCAGCCTGGAATCAGCCATAGCACTGCTGCATCTTTGGGTGTCACCTGCACTAACTGAAATCGCAAGCAAGGCTCTTCCATAGCTATCCAGTGCCATCCTTCATTCTTTAATGCAGTTGGCCCAAGAAAACTCGACATTGAGAGCAAGGTTAGCTAGGACTGATGTTGCTGTGATGCTGTAAAATCTTTAGGGAAATGGGGTTTGTAGCTGCTAATACTCCCTCTCTCCTCCCAGGCAAGATAACACCACCCCACTGCAGAACCTGTGCTGAGAGTTACCAGCCCAGCTGTGCAGGGCACCTCCATGCAAGGCTCTGTGCTGGGCTGTGCTGCTCACAGTGCCACACCAACCTGTCTGGGACCTGCTCTAGCTGGGCTTGTGCAAAAATCCCAGCTCTCTGCAGTCAGGTTTAAATTCTGGTTTGTAGAGAATACGGAGGAATGTTCTGTCTCACAGTCTGCTGTGAAAAATTACTGCTTCCCCAAATGGTTCAGGTCTTTAGGAGACAATCAACAAACTGACTTATTTCTCCTGTAAACAGGAAAGACACATCCCTTACTGCTGCAGAGGTTCCTAAATGAGGCACAGCTGGATGGCTGCCAGTAAAGCCTTAGTATAGTAGTTGGCTGGGGAGCAAGGGTGCCCTGGCAACCACATGTTTGTTAGTGAGGATGCTACATAACTTCTAACAAATGGTTGTGAGCTAAGGCTGGGGGTAGGGGTGTGGTGAGGAGGAAGGTCTGCTTCCCAGAGACTTACACAGGAGCTGCTGCAGAGAAGGTAAGCACTCTCCATGGAAAGAAGTGCTGGAACAATGGAATCCTAGATGTTTAAGGCTAAAGAGCCTTCATTTTGCAGGTGTACTTAACTCTTTCTTCTATCTGCTTGATGCTACATATGTGACAAGGTGCCTCATCATCACAGGACAGATCCAAGGGAAGATTACACAGACTCCTTTTGAAAATAACAAAATTAAAGCTTACAGAGAAAAAGGGTGAAAAAGCTGAGTTATGAACTGTGATTGGTTTGGGTTGCACTAACATGCTTGATCCCTGATTTACTTTTGTAGCTTCAATCTCTTCCTTTGTGTAAGTAAGTGTGCATCAGTACACTACTAGTTAAGGAATAGTCATAATTTTGACATAGGTACTGATGGTTTTTCTTGCTCTCCTAAAAAGCTAGGTCAGGTCCCTTCTTGTATACTGAGAAAGAAAGGTACGTTCTTTTCAGACAATTGCTACACATCATTTGTTGATCTCAGCCTGGGGCAAAGGTCTCCAGGATAAAGGTTTTCATGCTTTCATAAATTGAAACTTCTGAGGAACACAGTAGTGCAAAGACAAGTCTCTTAAATAAATCTGCAGCCTACCATAACAGTTGCAGCTATTAACTGAGGCCTTGCAAGCATGTTCATTAATTCTGTCTATTAATGACAGCCTACAGCAGCTCTTTGTGAGGGCAGGTGAATTCTGGTGACCTTGCACAAGTATTCAGCAGGTGGTTCCTCTTCTAAACCTTTGCACAACAGGAATGGTCACTGCTAAGGAACAGATGTGTTCAACATCACAGAAAGCTCCAGTTCATTGAGCTGGGGAACAAACTCAGGGGAATATCTCATGTATTTCACAAAGATGGTGTAAATCTTATTATTTGATAGTATTAGTTAATATTTACAAAGTATTTTAAATTCCCAGAGAAATCATTATGAAGTTGTTGTAGACATTATTATTCCTATTACTGTCAGGAACAATATTGTGGTTTATAATCTACACAAATGCTAATATTGTTTTGTTTCTTAAGAGTACTTATGTGCTTTATAAAATGTCGTGTATTGTTCTCTGTGTCCTCTGATCCACAGTAACTTCATAATGATATGAAACATTGACATTTGGGGATTGGTTTTTACTGTCTTTTTTTCATACAGACTTCCATGGAGGATTTGCTAATGGTATATGTGTGTGTTTGAATTAAACCCTTTAATGCTAGGGGAGGAGATCAGTTTGACACGGAATTCAGCAGCTGTTGTTTCTTTAAAGAGAAAAGGCCTGCTGGATTTAAGTGTGTTTGAGTATATCTGGTTGACTGAACAGTTTCCTCAAGGAAGTATTCATTCAGTCAATGTCCTGAAGGGTTAAGAAAACAGAAACCCATAGTGTTACTGAGTTGTTGTTATGTACGTTGCCAAGGGAACTGTAGCTGGAATGTTTAAATGTGTTGTTTCTCCCCAAACCCACAGGAGTGGAGCTTTAGTGTCTTGGTGTGCTCTAATCCTCACAATTAGTTTCTGTGTGGTGGGGNTGGGGCTGATCAGACTAAATACTTGTAGTGACACTGGGTAACATTCCCACCATGCTCGACACAGTGACTTTAGCATCATACTCATCACTTAGGAAAATCACAACCAAAAACAGAAAAGGGAGTATATTAAAAGCCTCCCTTTTTGCTTCTTCCTGAACTCTGTGGATTTCTTTAAGTAATGCATATTATAGAAGTTAATGATCTCCAAGGAGATCTCCTTAAGACTTTGGTACGAGAAATCCGTTGATTGATCTTGACTCAGATCTTTAGTATCAGTATTGTTTTGTCCCACGTGCCATTTAATTTGCTTCACTGGTGGGAGGAACCTTTGTTGCAAATAACCATTTCAACAGGAAAGGCAAATTTTAGCCTTGTTTCCATGTAAAGGCCAGGCTCTTGTACTGCAACAGATCAGTCTGCAAAAAGTCTAATCAAGCACTTCTTATTGCCAGATAATTGCTGTAAGAAAATACTTAAATGTATCTGTAGAGGTCAACTGTGCCATAGGTATTTCAAGAACCTGGAAACAACCCTTCCAAAGCCTTCCATTGGGCCATCACTCCCAAGTGTTTAGCCTCTTCTACCACCATGGTTTTTTCATGGCTGGTTGGCAGCACTCAGTTGAGTCAAAAGTAGCTGAGCAGCACTCCATCCCTTGTTGAGTCAAACACTTTGCTAAGCAAAAACTGACCCACACTTTGATTTATGTATCTCTTCTGGTATGTGGGAGGATTTGTATTCAGGGGAATGTTTTCACTTTTGTGCTTTTACCCCTCCTATCACTCAACATAAGGTTTCTATTATGGTCCAAGATAATTGTGTCTCAATATTCTTTGAACCAAGTGTAGTTGCAGTAGATGTGGAAAACACAGATTACCTTCTCCTTGCAGCAGCCCCTCAAGAGCAAAAGCTCAATGCTTTCCCAAGGCACATTTTCTGAACACCTGATAATTCTTATTGCCTCCTAAGCAGGACCCACATCCTGAGAGCAGACATCCTGAGACAAAGGAAGGTCTCCAGCTGGTCAGGGTTGGGGCATATTACACACCTTTTATCCACATAGTCCTGTGTACACATGATGTTGTGATGTTTCCTTTTTTTTTTTTTTTTTTTTTTTTTTTTTTCTTTTCTCAGT
>VZRH01007259.1:0-13665 GCA_013397555.1 Urocynchramus pylzowi | reverse complement strand
CCCCCCCGCGCCCTTTTCCTGATGAGCTATCAAAGGACTATTGTAAACTGCAAAAATGGTTTTAATATGCACTCTTGTCATTTCTAGGTGTAGAAATTTTGCCTTTGCAGGGATTTTACATGGCACATATTGTGATCACCTGTGGGTAGGGTAGTTAATTAGCAGTCCAGGTCCTATTTCATTTAATTTATACTGGAGCAATCTAAACTAGCAGAATGATCACAGCCACACTCAGTAATTTAACTCCCTCCTTTCAAAGCTGTTTTAGTAATTATACTTTGGTTATAAGTTTTCAGAAAGCTTTTACAGTACTTGTTTTCCAGCCATGTAAGCTCCCTCCCTTCTCAGCTCCCCTCAATCCTGGCTTTTGTCCTTCTGGGTACTGTTGGCTGCATTCCATTAAGAAATTAGAAAGGATGCAGCTGTCATTATTTTGTCAATCGTAAAATCTAAGACATGGAAAAAGTCTTAGGAAGGCAGGGGAGTCATGTAACTTCTATTGAAAAACAGATTATTCCTCAATACTTCCAACAGTACTTTCACTTGACCTAAAAGGAAAACTTATGTGGTGGACTTTTATGATCCAGGCTTGGATTTCCCAGTGGATCACTGAGAAATATGCACATAAACATCACTTTATACTTGGTTTGGAAATTCTCAAAAGCCACCCTCAGCACTTCTTGGGGAAGAACTCATTATATAATTTCATTTTGAGCCCATCATCATTAAAAGTCTCGGATCTACAGCTATAATTTATCTACCTACATTAACACCCATGGCACAGACAACATGCCTGCAGCCAAGACCAAACCAAAGCATGCTTCTTGTCACAGTGATTGGAGAAACAATAGCATGCAACTGGTAATGTGCATATACGTTTTTCACTTGCAGCTTGGCAATGGAGGCCTTGCTCCCTGTGTGCCCTTTTAAAATTGATCCTATTTTACAGTGATTTTGAGATTTAGACTTTCGGGGATGGAAAGACTTTTAAAAAGCCTGCTTTTGTTTTTCTCTCTGAATAGATACAAGAAAAATAATTTCACTGTAAAGTCAAGATTCCACAAAAAACCTGCAGTTTTGCCATTGGAATTTTGATTGCAAAGTGGCAGACAAATAGGTTAGTGCTTGTTTGTCAGTACTGTAAGAGAGCTGGCCTTTATTGATGCGGCTAGTATTGCCAGTTAACCATATTCTCATCGGACACGCATCACAATTTGAAATGAAGTAACTTCATAAATTCTTATGAGTTTCTGTATGTCTGCTACAGATTATACACCAAAGATCAAACTTTTAACATCTGTTTATGCTGGAAAATATTTGTGTGCGTGTGTTTTCTTGGCTAAAAAAAATCTTATTTATGTCAAATAATTTGCTACTTATGAAAAATTCCTTCCTGACCAGTGTTCGTCTTGTTTGTGTGTATGGAAGCAGAAATCTCAACAGTTACATCACTTTTAACTTAAACAGCTGGTGGCAGTCTAATTATTTATTTTCTTGAGTCCATGGCCTTTGGAGACACAGATTTCCAGTCACTGGTTAGTTTCCAAGTAGTGGGAAACCTTTTGTAAAATATGGCACTTCAAGAGGAGGAGGGAAGGCTTTTCTTTAGAATAAGAAAAGTGTCTGTGGATTGTGTTTGAAGAGACAATGTATGATTAATGATTCTCTATTCACTGGAAAACAGCAACTCTTATTAAGTGAAATGAGAGTGCATCAGAATAAAATGCAGCCTGACTGAAAAAAAAAGAACTGAGCCTAGGAAACCCAAGAATCAACCTATTTTTCTGGGGGTGAAAAACGAAGTGTGAATATATTAGGCTTACATTTTCAGTGAAGAAGCCAGATACATTTTGTTGCTTTCTCTCCACAATATAGATTGGTCCTGAACTCTGCCAAGGGTTGCATGTTGCTTGTCTGGGCTAATGAGTAAGTTATCAAAATACGAGATTTATGACAGCAGTCAAGGAATTAATGAGCAGAGTTCTGAGGGCTGAGGAAACCTTTGTAAATCCCCAAAATAGAGAGAAATCTCTGCTTGAATCATCTTCTGTTGTGAGTTGGTATGGCATCTGCTGCTCCAAGTCTAAAAGCGGAATGAATAGACAAAGAGTTTCAGATGTACAAGCTATGCTTAATCACCAAATAATAATAAATAGGAACTCCCAACAGCCCTCTGTGAGATCACGTTCAAATTAGCTACACATTCAAGTTTCAGAGCAACAATTTCCTCACTTCTATTTATGGAAAAACTGTAGTATATGTACCAGCCACAGAACTTGAGTATGACGTGACATGGATGATTTCCTAATTGACTCACTCTCCATATTGCTTCATGCACAGTCTTTTTGGAGCTTTTTTTCAATGAAGCTCACTGTAAAGGTCTTCTCAAGAGCACCTCCTGGCCATCTTTTGGATGTGAAGAGCAAAAACGTTATCAGGCATTTCATGGTGCCTAAGAGAAATGTTTTGTCTGTGAGCCTGTGTACATTAGTCCCAACTATATCTATTTGCTTCTTGTGTTTTCACATTAAACTCTGTCAGATCATGCAGAGTAGAGTTTGATTTCTACATAGTGTTTTTCATACTGAAATTATCCCAGTAGACATCAGCAAGTTATGAGTGTTATCAGAAGATGGTAAGTGTGCTTAGTGGGTAAGCTGAATAGAGAAGTCAAGATGTGGTTAATAATAATTCACATAAAACCCAGACAATGGGAACTCTTGTTTGAGTGGGAGAGTAGGGAAATCTTGGTCATAGACTCAGAGTATATCACTGTATTCCTGACTTTTTTTCCTTTCATTCTTTCCTCCCTCACTGAAACTCCCTCTTGGTTTTTAAACTCAGAGTAGCAATCCAAACTTTACTTTTTATCTGCTCCTTAATGTGCCTTTTTCTCATTCAGGCAGCCATAAAATACTGCACTTTGTTGCATAAAGGATGAAGTGTTTTAAGAGTAGATTTCAAAGGTATTAGACAACTAAACAATACAGTTAGGATCACAGCAGGAGTTTTCAAAGGTAAAAGCAGAAGTGGGAATTATGTGCCCTTTTGCTTTTTTAGCTGCCCACAAAATTAAAAAGAAGCAAAACAACAACAACAAAAAATCCTGCTTTATTTCCTCTTGAGGGTCACTGGTCTAAGACCCAGAGGAGCAGGTCTTACAGAGGAGCAGGGCTGAATCATTTAGGTTAAGAGGAAACTTGAACAGTAATTGGAAATAGTAGAACTTCTTTTGATATTTCAGAAATATTGGGCCCGTTAGAGTTTGTGTGGTGTTCTACAGAACAAGATCTGTGTCCTGTCCCTTGTGGTAGAACCCCCTCCAGCAAAGCTCCACAGATTGCATTCTGCTCATGACACACATTTACATTCTGGGTACCAATGAAAATAAAGCAACGCTCCAAAAAACTCACACCAGCAGCAACTAATCTATTAATTCAAATAATGTTCTGTGAGTTGCTGTCAGAACTATCTCTGCCAGATAGGTTAACACCATTCTATGGGTCTCTCTTGATGAAGCCAATCTATTTTGGATGAAGCTCTATGTTAGTCAATGACATAAAGAGCATTTGCACATTTACCCAACGTGTGGAGCAACTGGGTGCCTAGCTGCTTATTAGCTTCAATACTGGTATGTAGTCAGGTATTGAATACAGAGCCCTGGCCAGACACCCTGCCACTCAGAATCACCCATAACCTGATGTTAAAAGTTTCTCAAAAAGTAGAAGGCTTAAAGAGAGTTTTCTTACAACATGGAAGAGTGGTATGGATGTTCCTGTATTTTTCATTGCTGAAAAGAAGACATTTTTTTCCAATTTCTTGCATGTATAAATCATGCCTCTGCATTTCCACTACTTGGCTTTAAACAAACACAAAAATAATACAAATTGATGCCTGAAAGGGAAAGAATATGCTTTTTAGAAGACTGAGTGAAAACAAGTGTCAGTTTTGGGTTGACTGAAACATTTAATTCCACCCAAAACCAATTGGTCACACAGGGCTAAATAAAAGGTGCTAGAACCAAGCCATAAAAGCTGTTGCCAGAAGCAGAGCTGAATGTGAGTTACTCAGTGCTCTGAGGCTGTCTGCCTAGCTGTGGTTCAGTCACTAGAGGAGAAATACGTATATTTTCAATTGACAGATAGTAAAAACTTCCTTCCTTCCCCACCTTCACTGCAGGTGGCTTCTTCATCATACACTGTCCCACCCTCTCTCCCTGCTTTGAGCCACAATTAGCACATATTTTCAAAATAAAAATAAGCCTCTGCCCTTTGTCCTCCCAGCTGTGCTTCCCACCCAGATTCCCATTATGAATCAAGACAAGGACATGTGTTTAAAGTAACAAAAAATATGTCTTTCTTCCCTCCCCAGGCTTGCTGTCTTTTTCTACCCATCACCTCAGCTTCACTGAAATATTTCCTGGAGGGCTCCAGAGCTTCTGCTGTGCTGAAAGTGCCTTAATGATCTGATTTCTCCTTCAGAGTTCTTAGAGCACCACATGACCAGCATTGCCCAACAACACTGGGCAATAAGTCTCTGTCACACTTGTTTAAGACAGTCAGGCACCAAAGGACAAGACAAGCTGGATGGAGGCTCAAAGACCAGAGGGGTGAAAGCTCTACTTATCTCTGTGATTCCCCAGGGGTTCCACTGCAGAGCTAAGCTCTCTGCCAAACAGGCCCTGCAGAAGAACCCTCAGTTTGAGGGTTCTTCTCACTGTGCAGCACACAGATCTACAGAGGGTGGGGAGAATATCTTTGCTTGACAGATTTGCATATATTCTGCTAGATGGATTAAAAAATAGGTGCCAAGGAAAATTAACCATGCAGGAGCCCCCTCACTATTCTGGCAGAAAATTAGAGGTTTTCCATAGGTTGACATGACATTTCCAGCAGCTCTTCTCTCAGATGGAAGCATGTTGGTTGGTTGGAAATATGATATTTTTACCACAATGAGGATAGTTATGTTCAACAGCCTTCTCCATGCCTCAGTTCCTCTGGAGCACAATTGCATAAACACCTATTAAGAATCTTAAAACACCCCAGAACAAGCTTATCTGTATTTAAAGGTAAATGGTCACTCCTAAATCTAGATATTTGAATAATGTATGTTTTCTCAGAGAAGTTTTTATTCTGTTTTTTTTCAGTGTTGCATGTTTTCTGCACCAAACACTATGGTGCCACCTCTTGAAATCCAATTCATATTTTTCCAAACCAAATCCTGCTTCATGATTCTCAGCCTTCAGCTCACTGTTCCGTATAACCAACAAACTGAGTTTCCATCCTTAGGTCCCTTTTGTTCGAGTGGCATCCTTAAGTTCCTGTGTTCTAGTGTAGCTCTGCTACAGATGAATGCTTGAGACAAGTTTGTTCCAAGGTCCAAAACTGGCATTGCTTGGGCAACTCCCCATAAAATTTTTCCCACAATGAAAACCACTGAGGATGTTCTCGTTTCAAGTGACTTGTAAGAAGCTGCAAGGATCCTGGTTGCTTTAAATAAGTTTGGCAGACTAATGCAGAAGAAGTTATTTTTTGCCTGCCTAACCCCTAGGTTTGCATTCATAAGCAAGGGACCATGAATGTTGGCTCAGTTTGCTGCTGGCTGAAAGGGCATATTTTGTACGAAATTGTTAGAGTTTCACATTGTCTTTTCCCAGTATCTTACATCCATACTCAGAATTTCAGGCCTGGCTGATGAACTTTCTAAAATGTGAAGTGTGAGCCCTGTTGGCTGAGCAGAGAAGGTCCTGAACCCTGCTAAGCTCTCTGAGCCCTCAAGGTGAGTGGCCAAAGCAAGGGCCAGGTAACAGCCACCATGCACAACCCAAAATAGGATCCTTAGCCCATGGGATGGCACCTGCCTGGCTTGTCCTGCCCAAATCAAGCACATGTACTCCAGGCAGGTGCATCAGCTTTTTCTTTTTCAAAAAACACAGCCTAACTCAAAATGATTTTCTGTCACTAGGAAATATTCAGTTCAATTCTTACTATTATTATTACAAATTTTACCATTACAAATATTCATAAAGGCATTATCTAGCAAGCCAGAGGGGACATTTAAAGGATATCTCCTAGTATGTACATCACTATTGCATTACTATTGCTCTGTGAGCGATTTATTTATTCAGGCTTCTAGAGGGTGAAGAGGCCAGGACAATAAGCTTGCCATAGCTTATTGTCCTGGCCTCTGAATGCTGAACAATTTATGACTTGTTTCCCAGTTTTCCATTATGGGATCTCGCATTCAGTCCACCAACTTTGATGCCTCCACATGTACCAAAGAGTTCATAAGGAAAAGGACAGTTTTGATCCTCAAAAAAAGGACAATGGATGATGTTACTGCTACAGAACATTTCTTGCCTATGCTGATTCAGGTTCCAGGGGGTGAATTTGAGAATGTAGTTGTTCCCTTGAGGGCTGCCTCCTTCTCAGCAGCCTTTGATGGAGAACAACACACAGGTGTCTCCCCTGGCAGAGCTCTACCTGGCACAGGCCATGGCCAGTTTCACAGCCAACCACTAGGGATGAAATGCAGCCTCTTATCTTCTCATTAACAGAGGCCAGAACAGGTCTTCAACCCACAGCATGGTTGTATTTTATCTTCATTGCCAATACGAGTTAAAACATGTTTTTACTCTTCCCAAAGCAGCCTGGCTCCCCATGATTGTCCCACCCTGGAGGATGAGCTATCTCTGTGGGGGGTGCCCCCTTCCCACTCTGGCTGCTGCCTGCCCTGGCCCTGCACATTGGCAGCTTGGAGACAGTGCTCAGCACCAAACTCAGCTGCTGCAGAGAACAGCTTGGCAAGGGGCACGTGGCCAGTGCATGGGAGGCAAGATGGGCTTGGATGCAGAGGGGGAAGGGGTTTTGGCTGTCTGTGGCAGTACAGGTACCATATGCTCAGGGTCAACCCTGAACAGCCTGGGTGGTTTGGAGCGAAGCAGTTAATAGATCCTTGATTGCAGCCAGAATTCTGTACTATTTGTACCAAACAGGCCTTGATCTCCCACAGCTCCTTTGGAAGGAAACTCTGTCCTGACCCTTCTAGGTAAGGTACAAGGTGATGCCTTTAAAGCAGAATGAGCATCTGCCCAAACTATCTTCATCCTGATCTTGATGCTGTGAAAAACCTTTGGTGGTAGGAGTGACCCATGAAAGGGCAGGATAAAGGATAGTAGGATTCCAAGCACTTGGTTAGGGTCTGCTAGGAGCAGGGATCTGAAAGTACTGCTCCTTTCCTCTGGTGATCAGGCATGTCAGAGTGCAAAGACTGCAGTAAAGGTTTTGATAGTCCTGTAGACACAAGGCATGAACTGCACCAAAGGAGCACAAGGAAAACCACACTTTGTTTATGCCATATTTATGCCTGGTGAAAACACTTGTCAGAGAAGACATTTTCCTCCCCCTTCTTTTTTTTTGCTTAAGAGTAGGGTTTGCATGCATGAACTTAATTCTAGGCAGAGGTTGTACCTTAGGAAGATAGAGTTTGGGGTAATAGGGTTTTTTTATGCTTGGCTATTAATTTATTGTGTGAGCAATGCTCAAAACATGTTAAATATTGCACAAGCATGCCCAGGGAAAAAAAAAATTAAAAAGTAAATTGAATCATTTACAGAGAACAGGATGATGCAGACTTTCTGCTGGGGTAATCAGGCAGGGGAGAAATTATTAGTATCTCTGCATTATTAAGCTTTGGTGTGCTTGTCATAACCTTCCACTAGCTTTTGCATTCACTGACTAAAACCTGGCTACCAGATGGCATTATTTGGCTTTGCCTGTGCTTCTGAGACACCCTAGTATCATCCTGTATTCTATCCAGAACCCCTTGGTGTGTTGTTATACAGTAAGAAGAGTGAGTCTGGCACCTTTCATTAGCAAACCATGCAATAAATAGTACGAGATCCCCAGGAACAAGCTGGTGCTGTTTTAATGCTCATTTAAGTCTAGTGTTTTTCTGGCTAGTCTTCTCTGGATTTTAATTTATATCATAATTTCATACTTCTATTTTTGTTTCTGAAAACATCAGGAAAAGGAAGCATAAAAGCTTCAATCAATTAATTCCTCTCCCATTAGTTTTCTGTCTTTATAATTCTAATATCAGTATTGATTGGAGTTAACCCCTAAATTTACTGCTATAAATAAAAAGCAAATTGACCCAAATATATTTCTCATCATTTTCCAAGTATTTATTTCCTTCAGCGATTTTTGTTTCTCTGCCTCACTCCAGTGATGCCTATCAATATTTTTGGCTTTTAACACACAATTTATGAAATTATTCTTTTCTGAAAGCAGAATTTTTCTCCCTATTAAATCTCTATGAAGCAACTCATGAGGTTAAGAAGTTATGACATTTCATAATCAGTTGAGTAATCATCCTCACATATTACTGATAGCTAAATCTTAGTTCTATTAATATTTTGCTTATAGTTTCTATTCTGTGAAGTTTGGGGCAACCTTTTGTAGCATTGAGTGCTGCTGTGAGCTGTGTCTTTCGTCTCCCAACTCGCTGAAGTGCCTGTGGTAGTTACCTCCAGCCTTAGGCACTGCAGAACTGTGTTTCATAGTTTATAGAGGCTCTGGGTTTTGTTTGTTTTTTTTTTTTTCCCAAATCAGTTCTGAAGAACAATCACATTGAAAGTTCTAAAGCTCTTTTAAAACAGGCAACTAGCAAGCCCTTAACTATGAGGCTTTATCTGTCAAGACTGGGATAAAAATCCCTACTTGCAAAAAGATTTTGGCCCTTCAGCCTCAGTTCTCTTAAGGAAACCAGTACAGATCTTGCAAGATATGTGGTTCAGTATAGAATTAACTGAAGGATTCCTACAGACCTGATGTTCTCCTGAGCTGCTTCTGGCTGTGGCCATGTAGATAAACCCTGGGCCCTGTGGCTTCTCCTGTTCCTCCACACAAAACTAATTCCTTTGAAGTCAGACTGTGACCTTTTTGAACATTGGCTGCACTGCCAAAGCGTGTGCATGAGGCACGGACTCTGAATTAGGAGTAGGATTCAACCCCTCAGTAGGATTCAATTAAGATTACATCGCAACTGCTTGTTAGTATCCAGTTTTAAAGGTATAAAAGGAAAACTCATGGTCATTTACCTATATGAATGATAAAGGAAAACCTTGAAATCCTGCTGCCATTAGGTATGTTGTGTAGTAAAGCTCTTCTGATAGGGCCTGGTGCAAGCTGCAGAGTCAGTGCCCTTGCATACACATTTGACTCTGAGCTGAATTCTGTTTTCTGTGGCTAAAGCTCAAGGACCTCCAGGTACATTTACAAAATTTTAGGACTACACAGTTCCCTTTTCCAGTGCTTCCAAGTGATTGCTTTTATTCTGTCAAGCTTGAAAGGTCTTGCAGTTAAATTGCACATTGAAATCTGAAGACAAAGAAGTAAATACAGTGAGTATTCACAACCATTCATTCACTGTATTTCCGTAATGGAATTGTTTGCCCATGTGGTTAAATAACATATCAAAGCAAAATGCATCTCTTCAGGAATAACATTCTACATATTAAAATAACATTTGTCACCTACTTTTGGATTCCTCTAGTGATATTACAGTGAAGTGAGAGGAAGAATAGGAATAAACATTTTTAATTTGGTGACATGTTCTCAGTATTTTTATAGGACTGGGTCCTACCACAAAGACATCATCTGTGCTTGAACATTTGCTTCTTTTTTTTCTTTGTAACCTAAAGTGGAACATAGGACCAAGGTAAATAGTCTTCTGAAACAGAGCACAGTATGAAGCTATTTCTTGTAAGAAGGAATGATAGATGTTGCCTACTTTTTTTTCTCTAATCAGATAGTTTAATACAATATTTTTTTTTTTTTTAGAATCAGAATTTTCAAGATTGGAAGAGACCTTTAAGATAACCAAGAACAATTATTATTATTATTACAGCATTATCACCCCAAACCACATCACCCAGCATTAGGCACCTCTTAAACGCCTCTAGGGATGGCAACTCCAGATGGCAACAACAGAGCCTGGCGGGAAGGCCAGCATTCGCCACGGAAATGAGAAGATACATCTTCATGGAGATCAACAAGGCCAAGTGCAAGACCCGCACAATGTCCTGCACATGGGATGGAGCAATCCCAAGCACAAATACAGGCTGGGAGGAGAATGGGTTGGGAGCAGCACTGAGGAGAAGGACTTTGGGGTGTTGGTTGACAAGAAGCTTGTCATGAGCCAGCAATGAGCACTCACAGCCCAGAGAGCTAAAAGTGTCCTGGGCTGCATCCAAAGGGGTGTGGGCAGCAGGTTAAGGGAGGGGATTCTGCCCCTCTGTTCTACACTGGTGAGACCCACCTGGAGTCCTTCATGCAGCTCTGGGGCCTTCAGTATAAAAAGGACATGGACCGGCTGAAGCCATCCCAGAGGAGAATCACCAAGATGATCAGGTGGCTGAAGCTCCTCTCCTATGATGACAGGGTGAGAGAACTGGGGATGTTCAGCATGGAGAAGAAAAAGCTCTGGGGAGACCCTATAGCACATAAAGGGGCCTACAAAAAAAGCTGGAGAGGGACTTTTCATAAGATTATGCAGGAATTAGACAAGGCTTTAAACTGAAAGAGGGTAGATTTAGATTAGCTGTAAGAAAGAGATTCTTTAGTGTGAGGGTGGTGAGGTACTGGAACAGGCTGCACAGAGTTGTGCAAGTGTTCACGGGTTGGATACGTCCCTGAGCAACCTGGTCTAGTAGAAGGTGTCCATAGCCATGGAGGTGGTTGGAAGAAGATGATCTTTAAGGTTCCTTCTAACCCAAACCATTCTCTGAGTCTATTTCTTGTGTCTGCAGACCTTGTATTGGAGACGTGGCTTCTGGTTGCCCTATTCTCTGTGCAAGAGAGGATAGGTTTACATTTGTTTATAGGGTTTGTGAATTATTATCAATCAATAAATCTGCCATCTAGGATCCCTCAGGAAATCATCAGAGTTGCATTAACTGCATTCTCCAAAACCAGTGACCTTAGTAAAGACCTGGTGAGATACTCCTGCTGTTGGTGAATGTCAACAACAAAAGCAGAGAGAAAGCTGCATGGTCAGGTCCTGGACTGAAGCCCATAAGTGCTAAAATCTTCAAGGCAACAGCCCTTACACTTTTCTTCTTTTTAGAAGTCCCTTTGCCATAGGCTTTTAGTCCCCTTACTTAATTTACAGTGGATAGTGTCTCTCATTGTGCTGTCTTTGCAACACAGCTCTCCTTAGAGATGCAAAAGCCTGCTTTGCTGAAGACATTTATACAAACCCCTCATTTAGAGCTATGGTCTAAGAACATTTTCTTTTGGTGAACTTAATGGAGGCTTTACCACTGATGTCAGTGAGGCCAAGTTCCCACCTCTTTTTCAAGCAAGACTAACACAATGAGGCCAGGTGACTGGTAGAAATTATGCAAGAATTATAACTCCCAGGACAGAAAAACAGTAGGGTGTCATGTATATCTTTGGTGTAACAGGATCAATGAGTGAAAATGCAGTTTTATGAGTATACATTTATTTATATGTGTCTCCCTTTTGAGGCAGAGCTTACGTCCTTGGAAAGTGCTGCAAAGCTCCCACACCTCGTTATATAGGTGTATGTAAATATGTCATGCACAGTAAATACACTCATAAAGTTTTATTTTTGAAGCTGCCTTTTCAACCTCTTCTAATGTTAGCTCCGAGCAAACAGCCAAACAAAAGCCTCACAACCACACAGGGAGAAACAAGTTGTGAGTAGCATTTAAGCCACCTGTCTGGGAAATTGCTTTGGGCCCATGTGATGTGCCAGCAATGGAAAGGTCTGAATGAAGATTCCGGCAAATGGAAATGGAGGGTGTATCCTAGCACAGGGTACAGCTGTGTCCATATATTGACCATTTTACTCCTCTGTCAGTCTGAGCCCTGAGACTGCTGCTTGGGTTGGAAATGGCAGAGAGCAGCTGTGCAGGTCCTTTCAGCAAGCCAACTTGGGGACAAGGTTTGAGCAGCCATTTGTGCTGCAGGGTGTGATTAGGGGGCCTCTGATGAAGTGTGCTCAGCTTTTGGAGCAGAAAATGTGATGGCAGAAGAAGCTGGAGGAGGACACTTGTTCCAACAGCTCTGGTGGTCTCACAAAGCCAGCAGCACCCAGATGCACTTGAAGAGGGCACTGACTCCACACAGTGCCAGAAATCTGCACAAGCAAGACAATTAAGTATGTGGCTAGGAAAGCCCACATTCAGGCAGCAAACAGGAGAGAAATCCAGGAACATTCTGAGTTCTGAGAAAGCTCTAATCTCATTTCTTATCTGGTGAGGGGTGGCATGTGCTAGCATACACCAGGATGAATGAATAGGCTAAGTTTCCCAGATAATTTCTAGAGAAAGGCTCCTCCTGAAGAATCCTGGACTGCCTTAAGTGGTAGGATGATATAATCATCCATGGCATGATAACTTTGCAGTAAAAATTCATGAATAAATCAGAGAAGAGCACACTTGGCAACCAGATCACCAAATATCAGAAGTCCTTCCCAATAAACAGACTGTCCCCAGAGCTGAAGTAAAAGAAATAGCCAAACATTTTTGACTAAGTGCATTTCCTTACAACAGTCTCCACTATCAAAGCATAAAATTTCTGAAGAAGTACAAATTCAACAAGTTTATAATGTGAATACTCCTGTGGTGCAGATCACTTCCAAACAGAGAGACAAAAGGGAAAAAACAGACTCCAAAAAATTGTGATCCCCTCCCTAGTCCTCCAATATTTAATATAGACAAATCCAGAACTTCTGTTTTGTGATATTTTCCGAAGATCATATTTGGTGTGTTCTGGGGTGGAACAAAATGAATTTGAGATCTCTAAAGTTATCATAGAGTGGAATTGTTGTTCTAAGGTCAATTATTTAAGCAGACTCGAAGTTATAAGAAATACCCATAGAAATGAGAGACGTAAAGAAAGAAAAGGGCATAGCAGCTAAGAAATCTGACTGTATGTTTAATTTAGGGGAAAAAAATGGTAATAACTTTGATTCCAAGGACAGTAGCATCTTAAGGACAAAACATAAGACCTTTGGAATAGAATAACCCAGAACAAGTGAGGACACATCCAGAAAGCATCTAATAATATCATAGCAGAGAGATGGGGTATTTTTTTTAAAGTTCCCTTTATCTCTCTCCAAATAGCCTTGGAGATGCATAACCCAAACCAGAAACTCTGCATATATTAACACTTGTAAATAGCTGATAAATTCTGCAAAAGCCAATGTCTCTCCTAGCCTTGCAATAAATGGAGATAAGAATTTTTCAGATTAATAGTTAGAGTATGGCTGTGTAATGCTGAAAGCCAGCGATATTTTTAATGGAAAAAAAAAAAAAAGTGCAAGATGGTCCCTTCTAAACCTTTTCATATTTCTGAAAAGAACTTGCATGCTGTATCTTCACCTCATGAAATCATTCTTTCTGGAGGAGCTATCATCACCAAGTCCACCAGCTGGCCAGAATTTCAGTACTGGCTCCCTTTAAAAACAAGACATCAAAATCAGTGAAAAAAGTTGAAATGATTGTTGGAAAAAATTACCAACATAAAACCAAAGAATGAATCAGAAAGCAGAGTTCTACAAAACAGAGTAGGACAGAAGAATGGCTGACTGCATGACTTTCAATTCTTATGTAAGGCTAAGGCTGCTTCCAAGGAA
>VZRH01007258.1:127955-139031 GCA_013397555.1 Urocynchramus pylzowi | reverse complement strand
CCCCAAACCAACCGCAACTCCTTTCCAAGGCCATGAGTTTCCAGACCCAGCATTCACCCCACAAGGTTTTAATCTACGAAAAAGCTGGAAGCAGGTGTGGCCTTCACTCTTTGAAAAGGATGGGTAGAACAAATAAATGTTCTTATAGTAGACACCAAGCATGACAGACAGATTTATTTAGTATCCAAAAGTGTTAATTAAGCTCACAGACTGACACATTAATATATATACATTATTTTAAACAGAAACTAGCATTTTCAATGACTGCTCAGGTCAGAACTAGCAGAAAATCACCTTCTCCAAATAATTTGATGTTCACTTATCCTGGAAAATGACTGTAATAGCAGGAAAAAGGCACCTTTACTTGTTAAGTTTTAACCAGGACAAGTCTAAGCAAATGAAGAAATACTTGTGGGATTCTCTAGATTTTTGCATATCCTGAAGACTTAAAAAAAAAATGTGCAGCGGAGTTCAGAAAAACATCCACTTATCCCCATCTCCTGGGACAGTCTCTCCTTCTCATGTGTTGCATGTCTGCCCCCACATAAATGACAGAATTTCAGTAATTGACTGGAAGACAAATAGTAAGAACAGTCCTGGAGTCACTTAGAGGAATAGCTGACACTGGAAACAGCCAACTGGCTCCAAACAAGGATATGGAGCTGGGTTATCTGGTGGAAAAAAAATCCTAATTACTATGTCTACCAAAAGAGTGCCAAACAGCTCTGAGAACTTCAGCTTGGTCAGCTACTACAGGGTTAGATGTGCACATTTAGAAGTGACACCAGCACTGGAGAGAATACACATGGCAGCAGCAGGAGAGGAAGCAACCACCTACAGGCCTGCCAGCAGCTTCCTCCAAGCAGCTGAAGATAGACAAAACCAGTAACAATTGCACATTTTCAAATGATTCACAGTAGAGCTGGAGTCACCTTTTAGGGCTACAAAGAACCCAGATGCATAGCACCTGATACTGTTTTGATATATAAAGAAAGAAACTGCATGGGAAATGCCTGTCTGCCAGAGAGGTAACAGTCAGTCCCATGCAGGGATGTGTCAGATACATCTTAGCACTGCAGAAAGGGCTAAAAGCACAGAACTGCTTCAAACAGTAAAGCAGGTTTCCAATACAAAAAAATTTTACTTGTTTCTGTTGAAGATACCAAATACTGTTGAAGTACCAGACTTCAGCCTCAGCCCTGAAAGATGTAGAGTCACCAGAACAGCCAGAGATATCCACTTTTTAAAGCAATATAAGCAACCGGACTTTCCTTTTATTACAACCTAACTGCACTCTCTACAGCCTACTGCAAATGCAATCCTACTCAACAAACAACTGAAGTACCACCTTGTACATGAATCTTCATTCCTCTTTGAAGTGCAATATATTTAAAACCCATCAATACATTTTGCCAATAATGTCAATAGAAAATTAAGCACAAGCTGTTAGTTCAAACAGGTTTATCCACATCATGGATAAAGAATTTTTCTCCATTAAAAAAGCCTTTTCTCAGTATGGCTCTTTCTTCCCACAAGTATTTCCTTCTGCTTTTTGAACTTGTGAACTTGTTATGATTTGGTGATAAGATCCATGAATGTGAAAGTTTCAACATGGTCTTCAGTTTCATTTCAGATGTTTGTCTTGAAAACTCCACGATAGTCTCTGAAAATACACCCGGATGAGTTAATGAGCTTATTGAAATCATATTTTGAATTAGCAAAAGACAGAAATATTGAAACCTTGTCTTTTTTATCTTGACAACAAAACATGAAGGGTCAGCTAAAGTGAGATTACTCAAATGGATTCCAACTCCCAAGTATAATAAGATACCAACTTTTATCAGTCACACTCTGGGTTGTTGTTCCTTAAATGTTCCTTGTACCTCCTATTTAAATACTCTTTACAGACTCTAAGTTTAATGGATAATCAACAACCATAATGTATTACATTGAATCAGGAATATGTATGCTTTGATAAAGTTTGTATATATTCTTTATATACAAACTGATGCTGTTCTTTATAAAATTATAATTCAATTGTTCTAAGATTACTCATGCTTATTGTAGCTTTTCATTTAAAGAATTTTGTTTTTACCAAAACAAGTGTGAAATCAATTCTTACTTAGATACTTTTCACCAGATTCTTTAATTTTATTGCCTAAATTTACTCAGAAACCATTCACTGGTGCTTTGATTGCCACAAAGCAAAGTATACCAACAGATAAACCTACAGTAAAATTCTGCCTTTTTTTTTCTTTTCTTGAATTTGGGAGGATCCAAACACACCATCAGCTATAATATTTGTTCTTTACAAACAAGCAGTCATATACCATGCCAAAACCCCAGTTATTTAGTCACAGAAAGAAGAGCTGTTTTGATAGCTAAAGAGCAAGCAACTATATGCATTTTTAAGTGCATTAAAGCCTCTTTGCACCGCCTACAAATTAAATTACTTTACCAAATTTGTAAAGTGTAATCATACCTGTTCTCTTTGTTGCTGTAATCATTGGAACCACTTTCATATCTTGTAGTATTTCCTGCCTTGGTCTCCATTTCCTTGGCTTTAGAAGAGTCTGCCTTATGATTATATTGGGAAAGCATCTATAGGAAACATTAAACAGGAATAAAAAGAATTACCTAAGAACTCAAAACAGATGGATTACAGATAGAACTAGGCCCTTTTAATTCTAGTATTTTATACTAAAATTAGTTAGGGAAAAAAAAGCGTATAAGCTAACCTTTAGAACATTATCTGGTATCCTTGTTATTTCTGGAGGTGGAGGAGTATTGAGTAAATGGTCATAGTGTTCCAGTTTGGGAGGGGAAGGGTCCCCAGTATGTTTAAGATACCCATCAGAGCTCGCAGCAAAAGGAATTCTTTCTTCTTTGTGTGGTGCATCTTTTGCATCATTCTTTGTCACTGACTCAAGCTTCCCCCCTGGCGTTACCTGCTGCTGCAAGAACGAGAAGTGTTAAATGCCTTCAGTTAATTTACTTGTGTGAGGTATTTAGTAAATGTTCTTACAGAATTACTATTAGAAAGAACTTTTACAGTGACATAAGAAAAAATCGTATTGGAAAAGAACCCCAAAGTGACATTTTAAGATCTGCTTTTGGCACAGTGTGTGAAAGTGTACATAAATGCTATTTGCTACCTTAGCTTCTGCTTTTAGCCATCTTGTTTGAAAATCTGGACACTGTGGTGTTGCTGCATGACTGGGAAGAGGAAGTTCCTTTGTCTCTGGTGACCTTGATAATACTGTATTATTTGTTTTGGAAGAGTCCTTCACATCAGGAGTACAGAACACAAATACCATAGGAGAAGCCATCCAGTCAGCTGCTGCTATCAAGGGTGAGCAAAATAAAATTAAAAATATATATGTACACACACACATATATAACTATTACCAGTTCTCATTTCATTTCCTAAAACGTGTATCCTTTTACTTGATATTTTACTTTACAAATTACAGTAAATTACAGTTGATATTTTACTTTACAAATTACAGTATTCCCTAAAGGCAGCAAATGCAAAGCAGTCATTCTAGTCCCACTACTGAATATAACTGAAGAAGCTCAACTTAAATGAGTATTACTTTACCTTCTCATTTACCCAGCTGTCACTATGTTTGTCTCAAGATTTTTAAAATAAACTATTTCTCCTCTCAAAGAAGTTTTAGCATTACCCTTGAAAGTCTTAAATTACTGTCTTGCTAGCCCCTTTCTTTCCTGTCTTTAAACAGATCCAATGGGTATTCCCAGGAAAAAAAAGGCTAAGTTGGCAAAACAGTATTTTTATTTCAAATATGGATAAGCTGCAGTTACAAAATGATTAATTCCTTAGCATAATTCCAATTGGATATGAGTACAAGAATGAGAAAAAATTTTATAGGGAGTAAGAAACTTTCCCATAGAAGCCATCAACATTTTTTAGACATTACTACTCATACAATGCCTAGCCCTGAATTAACCATATTTAACCAGAAACACAATTTCTCGTGTTTAACCACGTGCTTACAATGCATTCTGTAAAAACGTGTATGTATATTAATTTCACAGATTTTTAACTTACCATTTTTAGCTCTCTTACTGGATTTTGATGCAGGAGTAACCAATATTTCCTTGACTGTCATTTCTGGCAAATTCCCTCCGTTATCGTCTCCTCTTTTAACCAATCTGAAAACCAAATCCCCAATTAGCTCTCAAGTATTGTGAAGAAGTCACAATTAAAGGAATATTGCCAACCTAGCCACTTTTCTAGTATTCATTTACGAATATGCAAGTAAAAAATTAGTTTTCTCAAATATGAATTTTTAATAGATTTTTAAATCTGTGATTCTATTGCAATTTGTGGCATGCAAATATTCAGTCCAGCCCAAATAATCAAATACACTGAGATTTCTGTCTAAGGCATTAAGAAAAAAATGAAACCCAAACCAGACAGATGTCCAGGGTATGACAGATGCCACAGATGATCAATTCTGTGTTAGGGGTTTTACTTTGAACTGCCTGTTGCCTATGAAATTATATAGAACAAGAGGAACTCTTTTCTGCTTTTAAACTAATAAGGGTCTTGTGAATAGGAAAAGATTTTTAAATTGAATTTTTAAGTAAGACTGTTTATCTTAATCAAATGCTATAGAGCTTTCAAGTAATTTTAGTAATTACATAACTATTTAAAAGGAGAGATCCCAAAATTATTTTAAAAGAAAATTTAGTGATTTCAAAGTGACAAGCTATTTAATATCGATTCCATAACACTGCAAAGAGAAATTTTAAAAATTATTTTTTTGTATCCAAGATTTTCTAGTGAAAAAATGGCATATACAGTTAAGAGAATACTAGGCAAAAGGTGGAAACTTACCTAACCTACACACAAATCTGTGTATTTTAAAAAAAACTATTTTAAATGTTTAAAAACTAATCTTGACTATCATAACTAGATTTAGATTGTCTCTACAAAATGTCTAAGCTGAGAAAAAACCCCCAGTTAACAGTATAAGCAGTATATGAGGCAGTATATTTTACTTAAGACGAACACATCTCAAAGTTTGGGTTAAATAAAAAAGTAACTTTTCAAGTCAGTTTTGTCTTTGAAGTCTTAGAGGTAGTTGAAACCACATGATTTTTAGTTTTTACAATGGGTAGAACCAGTAGAATTTTTAAAGTGGTCTTCAAGCATATGATCCTTGTTTTTAAAACAATTTCTCTAAATATCAAATATTTAGGTACTGTCAGCTTTTAAAACGGAACATATTGCTAATACTAACTATAAAACATGACCAATTAACTACGTGCATGACCTCACTGCTGCAATTATTTTTCTTTATAATTATAACAGTGAAAATCTAGAAAAGTCCTTTCAACAGAAGACTGGAGCAAAAAGAATAAACTGTAAGGTGGGGCTTATGTTAGAGACAACACAGCGCTTCTATAAATTTACTGAATGCTTTACAAACTGTTTTCTGTTTATATTAATAAAGCTTCTGCAACCTTTACACTGGCTGTGTAATATCTATGGCAGACAAGTCCGGACTCAAACCTTTGGTTAAGGAAAACAACAGATCCTATTGTGTTTTTCTCTTTGTAAATACATTGGGTATGGAAGATTCTTATGGTGCAGTCAAGGCAAGGAGCACAGCAGATGTATTTCATGTCAGCATCTGGCGCTGCAATGGGTACGTGAAAAGATGTGTAGGGAGTTAAATGACACAGGACCCAGCACCTGAGAGATAACAATCATCCACCTCAAGACAAAGAGAAGGGCAATAGGAACAAGAAATTAGTACAGCAAGGAGAAAATACAGAAAATTCAGTAGAGAAACAACCTGAACTCCAGTAACTTACTTTTTGATTGTCTGAGAAGTTTTATGAATAAGCGACATGGTATAATCTTCGTTCATACACACGGTATGTTCACTGATGCCGAAGTGTTCGAGTTTTGGCGTCACACACTCGTAGTCATCCATCTTTAGCTTACACTTGGGTGTTTTGGGCAGGGCCCGCGGCGTGGGCACTCTCAGCGGGGTGCCGCTCCTTGCCTTGGGCTGCCGCGCGCTGGCCGCCGGCTGCGCTGCCAGCGCGCTCCAAGGCCTGGGCAGCGCGTACTGGGACAGACCGAAATCAGACAGCCGGGGGTTGCACAGCGGGTCTCTGGGCAGCCCTGGCTGCTCGGTAGAAGCAGACGGGCGAGGCACGTCACTGGCTTTTTCTTCATCAGATTTATTCTGGACAGACGTTGCTGATTCACTGTTAGCTTCGTCCTCCTCTTCTTTTTAAGAAAAGAAATGAAAAAAAAAATTACGTCAGAAGTTTCTGTTTTACTAATTTATAAAATAAATTGTGACACTTCCCCAGTATTCCATTTTTTTTACTTCTTATTGCAAAAAATAAGATTCCTTCTTTCACTTTAAAATACTGAACCTGAAGCTACAACAGGTATCAAAAGCTCATATGGCTAGGCTATATTTATAAGTAACACATTTACTGAGTTTCACTCTATTGGTAAATATTATTTATAGGGAAAATGGAATTCAAAGATTTTTACGTAAGTGTATTTTTCTCCCTGCATGGAGATGAAAAGGTTTTTGGGGAAAGAGCAAATGCTGCACACAGTACTGAAATGCTCATTCTTCAGAAAAACAGCATTGAGGAAAGGTTATGAAGCAGCAACTAAAAACTTGTGAAAGGAGACAGCTTTTTTGGTAACAATAGTTCACTGCAGATATGTAAATGTGTAATTTGTACACTTTTGGAGTTAGATAAAGCAAAACGCCCCAAAATGTTTGTGAATTTCTGCATGATGTAGTAAGCAAAGGACAATGAATATGGGGAAGGGTCTGGAGCACAAGGCCTGTGAGGAGCAGCTGAGGGAGCTGGGGGTGTTCAGCCTGGAGGAAAGGAGGCTCAGGGGGGACCTCATCACTCTCTGCAACTGCCTGACAGGAGGGTGCAGCCAGGTGGAGGGGTCAGCCTCTTCTGCCAGGTAACCAGTGATAGGACCAGAAGATAGAGTCTTAAGCTGCACCAAGGAAGATTCAGGTTGAACATTAGCAAGAATTTTTTCACAGGAAGGGTAATTAGACATTGGAATGACTTCCCAGGGAGGTGGAGGAGTCACTGTCCCTGGAAGTGTTTAAGGAAAGACTGGACATGGCACTCAGTGCCGTGGTCTGGTTGACTTGGTGGTGTTCAGCCACAGGCTGAACCTGACGATTCAGAGATCTTTTCCAACTGAATTGATCTGGTGAGGTGGGTAGGGGGAGGGAGGCTATTTAAAGTAATATACCTACTGGTGTGCAGTGGTATTATGTCTTCAGATACACTTAGCTTAAAAACACAACTTAAAAAACAATTTAACCTTGTAGCTCTGTTTGGAGACTTCTTTAAAAGCAAAGAGGATATAGGAAGAAAGGTACTATAAAAACCAGAGCCTTCTGCCCTATCTGTGTAACACAGCTAGGAGAGCTTAACTTAGACATCAATATGGTTCACAACCATAATTTTGTTTTGTGTAATGACTGGATAATGATCAGAGAAAGTTAAGACCACGTCAAAATCTTTTTGAAGCCTGATTGGGCCCTTGATATCAAAAGGAGTATGTGTAGTATTGACAGGTGTAGTACTTTAACTCATTTGGCACATTTGGATTTTTCAGAGAGTTCTATATCCATTTTCTGACTGGATTAAGGACCTCCTTCCCCTCCAATGATTTAGGTGCTACTGCTTGTCACATGCCACCTAATACCTGAGCACTCTTCTCTTGTCCCATTTGTGCTGTGAAACAGGCATTGTAAGATTTTCTCTAGGGTGATTTAAGTTAATGAAACCATCACATGTGAATACAAACAACTGAGGTGCATCTACAATAGTTCCTCATGCATGAGAAACTGAAGCAGCGTAATTCTCTGGGTTATGAAAACATGCTTGCTAACATGTTTGTTGAATATAATTATTACTGGAAAAAACCCAAAACCCGACACATGCTGACCTAAAGGCGTGCCAGAAGATCCAATTTCAAGTGTTTGTGTTTTAGTTAATTCTTACAGCATTAATCACAACAAAATCTTTTAGTCTCTGGATATTATTAAAATGCAAATAACATGGATGTACTCGATCTCCTAATTAATAGAAATATGCACATAGCTAAAGAGAAACATTTTATAAAAATGATACTTTTCTGCACATACTGTATTGACAAGAAACATTACCTGTAGAGTCTTTGACATGTGGTTTGTAGCCATATTTCTGGAACAGCTCTCTTATTTTTCCAAGATCTGCTGCGTTTCTTTGTATCAAGATTTCACTTGCCTTCATAAACTCATGAACTGCTTTTTTTTCTGAGCAAATCTTACCAAGACTGGCACTAACATCTTCCTTTGGGGACAGAGAGGGGAACATAGAAATACTGGTTTTCAAGTCATCACATGGTAGTTGTTTACACATGAAGCATTTTGGAAGTAAGCATTCAATTGCAATTCAGATGAAGATAAGCTGTGAATTTAGGTCTTTTCTATACCTGAAAACCATCAGGCATATATACCTATGGAATATCAGGAATATATAGAGCCTAAGTGTATGGGAAGTTATAAAAGTAGCTGTAATGACAGTTCACAATATGATAACTACTTACTGGTAACCTTGCCAAGGAAATTATATACTTTTACTCCAGAAAAATATGAGGTAACAGCAATTAGTTTGGACTCTTACTCCATATGTACAAAGAATTAGTGCAGAGCAGAAGGCAAACCTCACTTTTATATCACTCAATTATTTCTATATTGCTCATTTTTATAACCCATTTTTTCTCCTTCTGTATAAGGAATAGACAAAATTTTTCACAAGTTTAACTGAATGGCTGAAGGTACTGAAACTTCTGTGAAGACTGTTTTTATTCTAAAGGCTGTCATGGAAAACAAGCTAGCTTATCTCATTTGTTGGGAGCTGCTGTTCCTGAATCATTCTCCTCATACCTTGGCAACACTCCAACTTCCTGGTAACCTTTGTTCCCTGCTTACCTGAGTAACAGTGGTGACTGCAAACTAAGAAACGTTGCTAAACCTACTTTGGGTCACCCACAAGTTTTTGGGCATTACCCCAATATCCATGGCCATTATGAGGACTTAGATGTGAGTAAAAACAAGGGTTATAACTACTGACTAACAAAGCTGAATTGTGGCTTAATGATCAAAACAGAACCATAAGTTTATGGAACATGCACACACATGTAATTTTTCAAGAAGGAAGCAAGTTAAGATGTTACCTTCTGAGTCTTGATTTCACAATGGAGGTCTTGCAAGACTGCTAGTGGAGATTCATCTTCATAGTCTTCAAGATGAATGTTCACATAAAAGAGTTTAGAAAGTAAAAGAGATGTCTTAGTGTTTTAGCATGAAAATAACATTCTACATGGGAATGCAATCTCCTCTCCTTTAGCAGAAGAGAGGCTGGACATGAGCTGTCAGTGTGCTCCCACAGCCCAGAAAGCCAAAGGTGTCCTGGGCTGCATCAGCTCTGGGGCCCCAGCACAGGGAGGACAGGGACATGTTGGAGTGGGTACAAAGGAGGGACACCAGGATGTTGAGAGGGATGGAGCTCCTTTCCTGCAAGGAAAGGCTGAGAGAATTGGGATTGTTCAGCCTGGAAGAGAGGCTGCTTCAGGATGAACTAATTGCAACCTTCCAGTACCTGAAGGGAGCTCACAAGAAAGATGGAGAAGGACATTTTTAAAAAGGCATGTAGTGACAGGGCAAGGGGGAATAGATTCAAACAAAGAGAGAGAAGATTTAGATTAGGTATTAGGAGGAAATTCTTTGCTGTGAGAATGATGAGGCTCTGGAACAGGTTGCCCAGAGAAGCTGTGGATACCCCATCTCTGGAAGTGTCCAAGGCCAGGTTGGATGGGCTCTGAGCAACCTGGTCCAGTGGAAGGTGTCCTGCCCATGGCAGGGGGTTGGAACTAGGTGATCTTTAAGGTCCATTCCAACTCAAACCATTCTATGTTTCGATAATATTAGAGATGTTAGATTCATACCCTAGAGAAAGAGAGTCAATATAGACAAAACCAAAGAGAACTAGTTCCTGTCAGGTACCTTGCACAGCAAAACACTGCTCTTTGTACAGTGTGTTAAACTCCACAGAAAAACTGCCCAGGCTTTCACTTTAACATTGCAGCTAATACTGTATATGACAGATGTTGATAAAACAAGTAGGTCCCTGGGCTGTCAAGAATTACTTGTATTAAAATTTTATCCCTAAAGAGATGGGATGAAATTGGAAAAAAGTGATATAGAGACCAGTGAAAAACAAATCTCAGCAGGAAATTTAATTCTTCCATTGTATTTGCACGTGAGCAGATGCATTGCTCACCTACACAACGCAGCGGACATCGCTTTTTTCACTGGAAACCAAGGCTAATACAAACAGTGTAAAAGAGGGCACCTGCTACGTGACAAGACATAGCATAGAGATAAACACAATTAGAAGCCTGAACTATCTGTCCAGAGAGAGAATATGCCCTGCAAATGTTTTCCTACATCCAAGAAAAGAAGAAGAAGCAAGAACGTGATTCCCATTTCATCCCAGTCATCCTGTTTTTCTCCGTGATAAAAAAAAACTCAGCCACACACCCACAAAGGAGCTCAGAGAGACAACGAGACCAGGAGGAGCCCAAGTAATTCCCAGCCGAGCGACTCCCAGGCTGACCTCCGGGCCCAGCAAAGGCACTCGCAGAGGAGCACGGGGGAGGAGCGGGATGGGAGGCAGGAACGCAAGTCGAGCAAGGAGCCCCAAGGAGCGACTGCGAAGCCACCAGGCCCGGGCGTGCGGCCCACGGCCGCGGGCTGCTCTTACCCGCGTCCTCCCGGCGCATGGCCCGCTCCAGCTGCTTCACCTCCTTCTCCACCGTGAGGGCCAGCTCCCGCAGCTTGCCGAAGAAGCCCCCGGTCACGTCCATGGCTCCGAGCGGGGGAAGCGGAGCCGGCGGGACCAGGCGGGACCGAGTGAAGCCGGGCCGGGCCGGGCCGCGCGCGCCGCTGAGGGGCTTCAAACTGCCGCCAGCGCGAGCCCCATTGGCGC
>VZRH01007258.1:76150-127454 GCA_013397555.1 Urocynchramus pylzowi | reverse complement strand
CCCCGCCCGCCCGCCGCCATCTTGGCCCCGCCGCGGGGCCCGCCGCCGCCGCCGGAGCTTCCCGGGGAGTGAGGCCGCGAGGGGAACTGGGGCAGCGGTGTCCCCGCGGCTTCGCTTCTGAATCGGGCCAGAGAGTGGGACGCCGGCGTGCAGCTGCACCGTGGGAACGGGGTGGGTTGGCTTCTGTTAGCGGCAGTGCTGGTTTGCGCCGTGCTAGAGGTGCTTGGGTGACTTAGTTGGCCACAGCTGACAGAGTTCATGAAGGGTTTGGACAGCTCTCTCAGGTACGTGGTGTGGTCCCTGGGGATGTCGTGTGCAGGGCCAGGTGGACTCGGTGATCCTTGTGGGTCCCTTCCAACTCCGCGTATTCTGCGATTCTCTAAAGCTGATGAAATCCCGTGTAACGCGAAACCTGGGCATTAGCGGGTTCGGGACTAATGAACAGATTAACAAAGAGCGCTTGTGTAAAGTTTAAACGTCATTCGGTCCTCCTGCCCCTACACCCAGCGTGTTGTGTCAGGGTCTGTTGGTGCTTTCCGCTTACGCCACTTGGTCTAATTCAGGATATTGCTATTCTCTACCAACCACCCTCGGTCAGGATACAAGACCAGGTAATTACGTACTAATAAGCTTACGGAGAGACTGTAGTCCAAAACCTCATGCTGAGGAAAAGCCAGATTTGGATCGAGAAGACAGAGCTGGAAATACTCTGTTTTGACAACACAGCTTTTGAAGAAGGCATGAGCGAAGTGAACCCTTCATTCTAGAGTATCTGTGACTGGATTTTTCTTAAATAATTTATAGAGGATATGCTTTAATTACAGTGTAAGGATAACTGAATAAATTCTTAAGTTACATAGACTTTCAGTTCCCTTTTTCTGATTCTTAAGTTTGCAGTGTATCTGGCCTTGTGCTGCCTGCTGTGTGTGATGGTTACCAGGCTCTGAGCTTGAACCTTCAAACCAGCCAACTAAAAGGCAGTGGAGCGAGTGCAGAGCTTTTAGTATTTCTTGTCAAAGTTTTATTTTTGTCCTTAAGGTAATGAGTATTTTATATTTCTGTTTATGTTTTAAGGCAAAATGTTTTTAACAACAGTATTACTGCAGAAGAGAATTCCTGGAAAGCAATGGATTGGGAAGTACAGGCGACCAAGACAGGTTACCATTTCCATGAAGCAAGCAATGATCCGAAGGTTGGAAATTGAAGCAGAGAATGAATATTGGCTCAGCCAGCCTTACCTGACACAGGAACAGGAATACAAACACAACATGGAAGAGAGACGTGCCAAGTGGGAAGCTTTCAAAAGCCTGAAACAAGCCAAGTTTCCTGAGCACAGATACATCAGCGATCATTTAAACCACTTAAATGTGACAAAGAAGTGGACGTGTTGAATAACACAGCGTGTTTATATTGGGCACATGTCGTGCACTAACTTGGGATCTGCTCTCATACCTATTATGGTAATGAGGGTGGGTGACAAAGAAGATGTTGCTGTGGTGTACAAAATACTACATTAAAAGTAGTCCTCTGGAACAGTGTATGTTTTATTATTATTGCTTTGTTAGAGAAGTTCTTTGTGTGCCTCTCTACCCATCTGCCCACCCTCTGTTCTTCAGGGCTTAAACAGCAAGTTACCAGGTGCAGTGGTGGTGATTTCTAGATAACCTAGTTTATAGCTGCAGTAATTGCCTTCAGAAAGCCTGGAGAACACTCCTGCTGTGTTGAAAGGGCTCATCTGCTGGTACTGGCCACATGGCTTGGGCTGGTCACTCCCCCTTCCTCAGGGATTGTTCTGTGTACACCAGGTACTTGAGACACGACTGAGACACTTGCCATCAGGCATGCAAGGACCAAGGGGAACTAGAACTGCAGAGACAGGGGGATGAGGCTGGAGTTCATGGAATGTTATAAAATGTTCAATTTAAAAAAAAACTTTCTGGAAAGAATTATTGATCTTAACTGCCAGTGTCATTGTGATGTCGGTGTCAACTTGGGTGTTACAGCTCTCTTACACAGTTTGTTCCTGATCTAAAAGGAACATGGCTGATTCATGCTTGAGCATTTGACTAATAAGTCAGGCTTAGTGTCCTGGAGGAATAATATTTAACCCCAAGTCAGGCTTTTTATTTCCCCACAAGACCCAGTGACCTGGAAGGTGTGTCAAGAGTGAGTGTAATCTTGGGTTTGTTGCAGCTGGAGTGTAAAATCCAGAGCAATGGTGCAGTGTTTCCCAGGTAGGCAGTTTTTCTTGGTGATTTAATAACACAGATGCTACAGCTCAGAACTTTTCAGATTCTTTTACATACTTTTATTAAGTTGATGTTGCATTCACTGATGAATTCAAGTGTCAAGTCCATTCATATCACTTTGGAAAAGAGGCTTAAAATGGTACTTTTTTATCAAACATGAATTATACTTCAGAGAAGTATGAACAGGTCTGAACACTGATGTACAAAATATTGAATGCACTTTCATTGGTTATAAATGGCTTAAGAGAACTTTATGGAAAAGTATACATACGGGGAAATTGCAAATACAATTAAAACATGAAGGAACTTCCAGGCAAAGCAATGTGATTTTGTATTTCATTTATAAAAGCCCGTTTCAAAAAGTTACTTCAAGTATTAAACTATAAATGGCAACGTTTTCTCTGTGCATAGGATGAGTCCTATTTGTAACATACAAAAAAATACACGAAGTGCATCCTTATTACAGGTATCTTTTACACGTCGTCCCAAACGTAAATACAGCTCATTCCAAGTTTAGGCAGCACAATTAAAAATAACTTTGTGGAAGTAGAACAGCTGGGACATTGATTAGTGCAAATGTTGGTGACCCTTGCTGGCAAATACAAAAGGAACTGCAGAGATAACCCAGGGATGTTTCATTCATCTAAGTTAAAAACAGAACAGACTTAACAGCAGGAATGCTGCCTCTCTCTGGGATAGCTTCATGATTGTAAATCATCATTCAGGAAGAGTTAAGTTTCCCACAGTAAAGCTGATAACAGGATAAGGGACAGGAGAAATCACAGAGGACCATGCTAAGCATCTTTAAGTTGTCAGCTAAGCAGTGTAAACGGAAGGGAATCAGCATGTCCCTCCCAATGCTTTGGTGACAAAATAATACAAATTCTTCATCTGTGACACATCTGCTGGACTGCTGAGCATGAGCTCTCTGTTTCTTAGGACAGGGGGTAGGAAGAAAGATGGGGAAAGCTCCCAAAACCAAAGAAAGCAATCCTGTAAACATTATCAGACTTCACTACCTAATGGAAACAAATTCAAGTAATGGCTTCAGAAATCAAATGGCCAAACACCAATTTTAATCTGCATTAAAACAAACTACTCGTAGCTTCATGACGTTTCACGACAGTTAGATAATTAAGAAAAATGTGTATAAAAAGCTCTATATACAAAATAAATTGATAGAAATGAGTGTAACAAATGTGTTCAGTACTAAGTCACTTCATGTGCAGCTGCTCTCTTTGGTGCCATTTAGGGACAGAAGAGCCTCTGAAGTTGCACACATCGCTTTTTTGCTGCAAAAAGACATGTTTGTGAGCTAAAAGTAACTGCTGTTTAGAGCCTCTCTAAATGCACACCCAAATCCCCCAGTCAGACACAATTTTAGAGGGTGGCCTTGGAGCACTTACATTATGAAATTCAAAGCTGTTGTGGTTTTGTTGTTATTTAACTTTTAAATAAAAATCTGGTCAGTCAGTGCTCCAGATCCAGGCAGATTTGGTCAATCTGCGTTGGAACCAGCACATCTTGGTAAATCTGCCAGACATTAATACTGCTGCAACCGCTGCAGTTTTCCTCCTCTTGGGGCTCTGCTTAGCTGCAACTGGACCATACTTCAGTTAGATCATGAAGTCTTTGTGTGCATACTCAGTGGTACTGAAATTCGTCCCAACCCAAAAGATGATTTATAATTAATAAAGAAGAACCACACAAGACCAAAGGAAAGAAACAGTACCTGAAAACTGTGAGTATTCAGCACTCTGGAGAACAGGACCAGTTTGTAAGAACAGTATACCAAAAGTAGCTTGGTACTTGTAAATTCCACACTCAAGAGGCAGCTTTAACAAAAATATTACAGTGATTTCTACTCAAATCACTAAAATAGAAGTGCCCAAACTTCCTCTAAAGTAACTCTCTGATTATTTAAAATGCAGGTTTTAAATCACATCTGAGTTGTATCAATGCAGCCTCAAAATAATACTGTAGGAAGTCAATTAATGACAGAAACCTACTCCTCTTTCTGCCCTCCTCCCATAATATGCCTTTGGTAGGCACAGCAATGATGTGTGTGTTGTACACTCTGAGTAAACAACAGTAAGAAAAAAACTAGTATTGTGTAGTTTTAAGTAATTTCTATTTGTGGATTTTTCTGTCTCATATTTACAGGGACAGGTTTGTTTCAAGACATTTCAGAAAAATGAAATCCTCCCCTACATCAGGTTTCTGTTCNAAACTTGATCATCTGTTAGTAATTTATTTGGTTTTATGTTGATGGACTTTTTAAAACTTTTTTTTTTTTTTTTTACTTCTTGAGTATATGTAGATTTTTTTTTTAAAGAGAAAAGCGGAAACAAACAAGAAAGCAGTTTCTAATCGCAGCCCATGTCAACTATCCTCCAATAACTGCTACGTATGGCTTGTAGTAGTCATTTCTTTAATGGATCTAAAAGCTTAAGGGCTGCTATTTTTAATGACAACCTAGGTGTTTTCAAGACTCCCTGATACAGAGTAGGCTAAAGCACAAAACCAGCATTTACAACACGGCCCAACGCCCTAAACAGTTGTTTTCTCGGGATCCATCCCCCTTTTGATCTCCTGACCATGGGCCCTTCCTGCAGCCCCTGCCTCTGCTGGCAGGGACACGAATGGCTGCTTGCAGCCCAACAGCCAAAGAGCCATCCTGCTCCCCCATGGACTTGCTGGCACAGCACAGCCAAGGGAGTGCTCAGGACAGAATCCAAAGGCAGAGGATGTCATCCTGGCTGCCTTAGCCATGATACCTCCCCCAAAGCCCAGGCCTGCCAGGAAAACCTAACCCCTCCATCCCACTCACTGGCATGCCCTAAGAACTCAGCAGTACAATTCCCTTAGAGAAATCAGCCTGGGGTTTCTTTTAGTCCCCAGTTCCCCAGGGGAAATAAACAAAAGGGGTTGGGGCGGTGAATGGGGGAGAATCATCTTTCAATCATTTTACTATGTTTCATATTTGTCAAAGTGACTTTCAGTAATGCCTGCTTTAACACCAACGGTAACTCTGGCCTCAGGATTATCCTAAAACCACTGCTCTCCTTTTCTCAAATATGAAGAAAAATCTAGGACAAAATATTCCTATGATCTGCATAAACATGTCAGAAATGTCAGTTCTTCATGAAAAGCCACAAAAATGTCCATCAGATATACAAAGAAATGGTTTCAGAAGAGCAGCACTTGTTAGAAAATGCACATGGAGATAGCACAGTCTGTTTACTTGCAGTTTTTCCTGTAGATTCACTATCCTGACTGAAGAAATCAAACAAGTTTTCCTGATGTTGGCCTACAGGATACATACATTCATAGGGGGAGGTATATGAAGTACTTTGCGGGGTGGGTGGGGGGAGCAAAGACCATATTGCTGAGTTCAGTGACACTTAGGATTCTGACATACATTTTGCTTATAGTTCTGCTAGATGATGTCTGTGCATGGATGTGTTATTTCAGCTATAATACATGGATGTAGTAAAAGCCAGATAATATTCCAGGCCCTCCACTACAGTTCCACCAGTGTTTGGGGCTGCAAGTTTTGGTATTCAGAACAAGCCATTTGAACATGCAGTCTTCCTTCTCTGTTATCTTCCCCAAGAAAATTTGCTGGTGCGATACTGCTGAGAGCTTATGCTACGATGGGCACTTCTCACTTAACATTTGAGAAGAAAAAGCTAAACTTTTCAGATCAATGTGTAGCAAATGTTTTTGTAAGTTTTGGAATTAGCAAATGCAAAATTTCTTGTACAAAGTTTGAAGAAACATTCTGCAACTTTTATAAAACATGCAAGTTTGGACCGTTGCTTCTGTCTCAAGAATATCCAACAGTGAAGTCATGTTCATAGGTTCTCAAAGAGTCCTTGTTCCAGAAGATTAATATTTAAGAAAAATTTATTATATCCAAAGACAAAAAATACTTATTTTAAACCTTACAGTATACTTGATACCTCAGTATTTCCATCATAAACATATTTAACTCAAGTAGCAATCAATCTGGGAGACAAACCAAACAGGTTCTTTTGGACTAGATCATCAATTCGACTATTACCTTCAGTCTGTATTAAAAGGGCTCATGTCTATTTGTAATCAGCAGCAGCTGAACATCAGAAATCTTACAGACAGAAAAATAGTATTTGTCACTTTTCCCAGGTGCAAAATTCCAATACCACCCAAAGATGAGTTAGCAGTCTTCTCTGTAGAGAAGTGAGGAAAAAAAACCCCTATGTTGTTTGCTGTAGGTCTTGAGCTAAGGATGGGATAGACTTGATTCCTCACACAGGAAACACATTTCGCCTTTTGTGAGCAGGTACACTGCTGCACAAAGCCATCAGTCTTTAGCAATTTCAGCATCACTTAAACTGGACATGAAAGTGGGAGACTAAAGGATGCAATTTTTCAGTGTGCTAACACAGATCTATGATCTAACACTAATCTTCTCGTAAGTACCTGATATTTGTACTTTAGAACCAATAAAATCTTGTGCCTTTATTAAAAAGATAAAACAAAAGTATAAAACAGTATTTATAAACCATAAATAGTCACATGGAAAAAGCAGTACTTTGCTGGTTCTGTTTTCTAGCAACACACAACTGCAATATGATTTTTCTCAGGGGTACTTCGCCATTTTGTTGCTGCCTTACACAGAACACAGCAAACAGTAACAGAAAATGTTAATTCCTTTTTGGACTGCCTTTTCCTTGTATGCTGACTGACAATTGTTGGAAAGTAATAATCCATGTTTTTTTCAACTAAAACACAAGTTTTCTTTTTTGAGCTCTGTCCTTGGTATGGTTAAATAAATCAAGTTAAAATGATGAGGAAGCTCAATCCTATAGCAAAAAAAGCAACACCCAAGTTAAAGGCTTTTATGTTGTTGGCATTGCCTTGCTCCAAAGCACAGCTAGTAGAAGGAACCCTCAGTCCCAAAAGACTTGGAGAGCTGTGATCATGGGGTAGACTGGTTAACAGGAAGAGAGGAGAAGACATCATCCAGTCCCTTCCCCATTACCTGGCATCTGAACTATGTATATTCCCATTTCAGACTTGCTGACCATGCTCTAGGCTGACTTTTTTTTTTTCTTCCTTTTCCTTTTTTCTTTCCTTCTGTACTCTGGAGACCTGCTATGGAAGTGACTTCTGCAGTGCCTAAGGTATGAAGTTTGCCCGTGAGGAGGTAAGTGTCTCTGCAATATACCCCCACCACTGCAGCATAAAAGAAATGCATAGTTCCCACTCTGGACCTTGTGCATCCAAGCAGGGCACTTCTGGATCTGGCCCTTTGGTAGCAGTATATAATTCAGTGTTGCATAAATGCACGTTAAGAATCTTAAGGCATCTGTCTTAACTTCCCTGCTCTGCAATAGTGCTTACAAGAATCCATTGTACTGTGCAGAAACTTGAATTTCTTGTCTCTTCCTAAAATGTTCATGTTCCATTTTTTCCTGCTCAACTTCTTCCAAACAAAATTAAGTAATATTCAAGCTCAAAATGTGTTGCAGAAACCTAGTGAAAGAAAAAAAAGGTAATTAATGGAATTATTCCATTAGCTTTGAAGAAACACATCATAGTGCATTACACAAATGCACCTGGGTAACATGATTTACAGACTTCTGATTAAGGTAAGTAGTTAAGGCAACTTCAACTCTGAAATAGCTTTCTGAGAGGTGTGGGTTTTTGTTTTACACTTGTGATGTTTTAGAAGCTTATCAGTGCTAAGAACATCAATCCCTCACCACTGATCTGTGTTTAAAGTATCCTGGATCCCTGACTGGCAATTCAATTTTTGAATTGAATTGACAGATGTGAGGACACAAATGGTATTTGCCTAGGTGAGGCTGGGAGACTGGCTTTCTTCTGCAAATCAAGCTCTGTACACTAGAATAAGCCATGACTTTGCTTCTGCTGTGTGTTACGGGCTCAAAATTCAAAAATACAACTACTGGCTTTTTACAGGGTTTTATGGAACTGCATTGAACAGATCCTGGATCTCACAGCTACTGTACAGTTGCTTAGAAATGCAGGACTGGAATTAAGCATTTTGGCCTAAACTGTGATCAAATCCAACTGAACTCAGAATGGTTGAAACATTGTGTTACTGAGTTAATCTAAGGTAACACATACCCAAATGTTTTTGCATTGTGTGCAATTATGCACTTTTATTTATAGAACTTTTAAAACTAGTGTAGTTTGGGCACACAAAAAGTACGAATTCTTCCTTTATTAAATCTGGCCTCATTTTAGAAAGAGAGGGAGAATAGAAAAGAAATTAATCTCAAACTATTACCAATTAATTGTCTAGCTTAAAACAGTCATCTATGCTCCCCCTCTAGGTCAGTGGAAAGAAAGATTAAGACCTTTCTATAATACCCTATCAAAGGCTGCTGGGATGAGCTGCTCTCAAACTTCTATTCTGCTCCACGAAGAACAGAAAAGCCTTTGTAACCTATTTAGATCAGATTAGGTTTTATATAGCTGGAGGCTGAAAGGAGCCCCTTGCTTAGGATATTCCTTTGCACATTTATATAGCATTAAGAAAAGTTGGTGAGTTCTCATGGTTGAGTAGGTTTTTCAGAAGTTGTAACTAACTAGTCTAATCTTGGTTTTGTATGAGTTTACACTGAGCAGACTGACCAACATGAGCCCAAGCATCATACCATCACACATGAAGACCTTTTAGAAAGATTTTTTTTCTTTGAAAACAAACCAACTCCCTCCCAAAACTATAATTTTAGACCAGAAGACTCCTTAAAAAAATAAAAGGAAAGGAAGTAAAAGTAATCCTAAAATCACTGAGCTTACAGAATTCAAATGTAGTATTTTATTTCTGATAAAAATGTGAATTACTTGCAAAAACATCACCCCCACTAAAAAACCCACAATAACAAAAAAAAAAAAAAAAAAAAAAGAGGCAAGGGGTAATGACTCAGCTATAGCTTCTACAGCTGTTAGTTGACCAAATAAGATTTGTTTCCCTTCCAGACAGAAAAACTTAATGGTAATTTATAAGCTCACTACAGTAGAAAGTCAACGTAAAAAATTTAGTCACTGGAAATACACCAAGAGAACTTTCATATATGCACCAGAACACACTGTATTTCCTAAATGCAAAGTGCAGACAGGGCACTTTAATGCAAGAAACATTCCAGAAGATCACTGTCAATTCCAAATATGACAGAGCAGTCTGTATGCAGACACCTGTATTCACTTACTGACCTTCCTTCCTCATCCACATGCAGTTTCTTAAAGAGCAGAACATGGCCCACCAATATATGATTAAGAAAAAGACATTTAAGGAGCTGTTCCTCAGGACAGTGTATGATTTCAGAATTGAATTTAGCATCAGATTCTTTTCCCTGGTCAGGTAACAAATCCAGCACTAGCCACTTTAATCTAAATTACAGGATCAATCTGACTCATCCCAGGCCTAGCCAACCCATGTTTCCTGCACTACAGCATTGCTCCCATTCTTGTCTTCTCAACAGCCATTCTGAATTTTGTTTAGACTTTGCTATTACTCATCCAACATCAGAGGACTCCTCTGCATTCCGTGACTAGTTGATTTTTGACTTTGAGATGTCAATTTTATTCATACATGTACAGAAACAGCAATCAATTATGTTAGTCTTACCTGTTTCTCATTGAGATGGTTGGTTAGTAATTAGCTGAGATCAGCTTTCCAATGAAACTATAATATGCTTTTTTGCACCTAGAACGTGAGAGAATCTCAATTATGTGTTTTCGCAGATTTGCATAACAAATAGCAAAGATTTCAAACCAGAAAGCACACTGACCATGTTGTGCCTACTTTTACAAAAATATTTTCCTCCCCCTTACCAAACATAAAAGATCCCAAATCTCAGAACTGAAGTGCAACAGAGGAATTATTTATCCATCTACCATCCACTACCGTAACACAATAATTAATTCTGGAGCAGAACATGGGATGCAAGTCAGCCTTGAGTTCTAAATATCCTGACTTGATTCCATGGAACACATTTTCTTCTACATCACTCCATCCAATTCCTAAGGACTTTCTATGTGACAAAAATAAAAAAAAAGAAAACTGAACCACAAACAAAACCACTACCTGATTTCACATTTTCCTCTTCAGGGCCAGTTTCCACCCACTGACAATCACCGGATAGCAACCGATTTTGTGATTCACTGAGTGGTCGAGTAGGAAAGGACTGATTGGCTACAGAACTGAAAAGTAAGCAAAGTCAACAGGAATTCTGTGATACCAGTAGCTGCTTCAGACATTTCTAAAATCAAGTGAAGTCACTTAAAACCAAAGCTAATAACAAAAAATCCTACAGTGCCAACTGGAAATGGCTACTTGCCCCCAACCCTAATTCCTCTACAGGTTTGTTCCAGTCACCAGTCTAAAATAAACCCTGACCTGACACAGGCCACTCACTTCTAATGGAAAAAACCCATGGATTGATACACAAGAAATGGCACCCTGACAATAACACTGCCACTCAGCTAAAAAGAAAAACCTACGCAGTTCCATCTGGAAGAGCAACCAAATGCCATCTTATCCCATGCAAATGCCAGGGCCTTCTTCTGAACAATCTTCTGAATGTAAGAGGATACTTTGCTGTTTGCACAAGGGTCCTGTTCTTGTGTAAATTCCACAGGTTATGTTGCACTGGAAGCAACTTCTTTTCTGTATTGCCTTTGAATCCTCTAATGCCTGGTAACTCAGGTGACTGCTGTTGGCAACAACCTTCAGTTTACAAATTCATTAAACTATGCAGAAGATTTCTAAAGTGGCAAATGTAAACACCCCCAGAAACTGCACACAGAGACTCTTGTCGCTTTGAAAATACATTGAAGATACAAAACATGCAAATTTGGGATAAAAAGTAATGAGCTAAAAACTCCAGAATGAGAGATCTACTTCTCTTACAAACAGTCTCAGCATTACTTGTTTAAGCATGCTCGAGGAGATGAAATAAAAATACTATCTTGTCTTTCACAAAAAAAAACCCAAACCAAGCAAATGAACAAAACACTTTTTTTTCCATGGACAATTATTCAGTCTTCCCTAGGACTTCTTTGATTGTTGTTAAGAGGCAGTAAGCTCCCTTGCTTTCTGTGTCACTGCTTCCTTAGAGCCTTATCCTCTGTTACAACAAAACCAAGATGCAGTCAAGTTTTTAGTCTTAATCCATTCTGTCTTTCACTGAAGACTTACAAACTTACTCTGAAGATGACAAGAAGCATATAGAATTCAAAAACTAACTTTGAAACAATTTTTTTCTCTAGATAAGTACGAAACAGTACAGAATCAATATTTAAGTGCTATAGTTACCTTTTGGCAGGTTCATTTTGGCTTGAGACTGCAAGTTGCTCTGGATCCATAATCACCAAACGAGTTGGGAAATTACATCCATCACCCAAACTAAATGAGAAACAAAGACTCAAATCACTGTTGGTAGCTGACTTAAGTGAACTGAACAAGGACCCATGGAAGAGGCAAAGGCTACAGGGTTGAGTCAATTAGCTGAGCACAGTGCTGAACTCCAGACTTTAGGAAGGCAGTTCTGCCACTAAATCAGATGATCAGTTAATTAAATCCAGGAGCTCAATCGATTCCCACTCTATTACTGAGTATGGATTGCTGTGCACAAGCACAAGTCTGTGGATTTCAGAAACACAGATTATTTCAGTAGACTGTAGCCCTAATCTTCCCCCAAATCAGCATGCACACATGGTAAGACTCTCTGATATTTACAACCTCAGAAGCTGTATAATAAATAACATTCTGGTGGCCATGCTTTCCCCTTCATCATAATTTTGAAATTAGCTAAGCCTTCTTTTAAAGTTTTTCAGGAAAAAATGTGGTAGCAAAACAGATCGAGCCATCTACAGTGGAGCTTCCATCTTTAATCACATGGTAGTTGAGCAAACAGCTGAGTCAACTTAAGCTGCTGGTATTACCTGTGCAGTTTGATACCAGACCTCAGCTTCACAAACCGGTTCAGCAACATTTTTATGGGATACACAGCCCCCCAAGAGCAGTGTTGAAACACAGTTCCTACTTCATTCTGCTGAAATCTGGTAGTGGTGGGAGTGGGCAGGACATCAGTCTTGCTTCATCAGGCTTGTCTGCAACTCCCTAATGCTAGCTCAGCTGACATTTTAATTCCAGCATTTTTCATCATATCAGATTTTTTCCCCCCCTCTGTTTCTTATTTACATGCACAAGTTTTGGATTGGTTTTAGATTCCTAAAGTGTCATCTACAGCAAAAGGAAAGCTGTCAAGTTTTTCCAGGGGCAATAGAGGGTGTTTTTAAGCTGATGTTGCTGTGATGCAGCTGTTTGATCTCCTCTGAGTTGCTGATTTCTGCTCTATAATCACTGAAACTACCACCAAAAGGTATACAATTTTTGCAATACACTTCTCAAAGCTTTTCAAACTTCTGCATTTAAAAGGCTCTTGTCAACAAGCTCCGTGTCTTTGAATGAAAACCCTGTGTGGAGTTTGATCGTTTTCTCTCGCACATTTTCCCTGCACCAATATTTATTGTACTGGATATACAAGTTGGCTTTTCAGCTGTGTTTTATTTTTTAGTAGAAAGGGAAGCAAGGTGGCAGTCATGGAATCAATTAATTCCCTAATTCATTACTGTTCAGACTGAATACCTGGTAAAGATAGGAAGTAACCAATACTTCTTTTCATCTCCAAAAACCTCCCTTAGATTTTTGCTGCAGCCAAGAGAAAAGCCATTTTTATCAGGACCGTTTCGAAATGTGGGTGCACGGAATGTTTCTGTAAAATAAAAACATGCCATTCCTTAAACCAATAAGGAGTCAGGGAACATGAAGAAACAAACCCAAACTTCTCTGCTGTGGAGCCAGTTTTAGGCAAGGTGAGGTGATCTTGATGTATATATTATAGGGGGAAAAAATATTTAAAAAATCTTAAGTAATCAGAGAAAATAAAAAATCACAGGGTTAGTGAAAAGTAAGAAAATCAGGTAAGGAGAACAATCACCTTCTCAACTTTCTCTCTTTACATTTAACAAAGTCTGAGATAAAGCTAAGTACCATCAGCATGCTGAAGATAACCTCATACAACCCTTATTCCTTGATGACTTGTTCTCTCTTCAGCCTTCTTTGAGCAGACAGCTTTCCCTTTTAGGAGTAATTTACCATAAGCACTGCTGGACTTAAGCCCATACAGAAGAGGTTTTTCCACATCTGCCAAGTTAGGAAGCTGAATTAAGAGCATCCCGTGCTATCAGAGGAAGATTAAATCTATTACATTAGAAACACACCATGAACTATAGCAAACCACCATCATTTTTCTACTCAGTGTTGGCCAAGAACTAAGAGGACTCATTGCTCTCCCTCCATACCAATATCTTGTCTTTTAAGATCATGATCCAGAAAGCAGAGAAAGAACTGTGTTGCCAATTATGACCACTGACTTTTGGGTAAGGAATATGTTGAAGTTTTCTTCAAAGCTAAAAAGAAACTATGAATATCCCTTACCTGTAGATATGTCAAAAGAAAAAGAATTCAAATAACTCTATTAGCAACCAATCAAAAAATTCTAGCAAAAAAATTTCTAGCTATTATTTTACTTTTAATCAACCCATTTATTTTTGAGGTTGGAAATTTAAATTCCAATGAAAGATATAAGATTTTCACTTCTCAGCTGTAGAAATACTCATCAGTCTCTGTCCCCCCACACACTGCAAAAACCACTCTCAAGTGTTTCCTAGCAAGAACTTCAAATACTTTAATTAAATACACATAGCTTGTTTATGCTGATCAATGCCATTTAAAATGTTTAGGCATAAAATTATGGGAATCTCTCAGTATCTAGGAAATGTGCATCAGTGTTTTCATTTTTATCACACTTTTACAAGCCACTTCCTAATAATAAGGTCCATTTTCTTTCACAGGATCTAAGAATACTCATCTCTATCTAGTTCAAAATGGAGTACATGTTCATGTACAGCAGAGCCTCCAGCTTGGTAGGGGAGGGATACCCAGCTACTCAAAGTATTAGAACAAGAGTGGCAAGGAGCAATTGGGTTATGTACTTTACACTTGAAAATCACAACAAAAATACATGGTGCCGCAGAGGTCTCAAAAATACAAACAAAAGAAATGTACAGTCATCATGAATCTGAATGCTTGGCTCCAGCAGAGGACCCCCCACAGGCTTCATCTTCCCATTTGTTTCACCTTTAATTACTTCCACCAAATATGCTTTTTAGTGCACAGTATTAAAAAAAAAATCAATTTATATGTGATGATATATCATGCAGGCCTCACATTCTCACCGAATTGTCATTTTTCTGGACCAGGAAAAGTTTCATATCCCAATGAACTGACCTATAGTTGATCTGTTTTTACCAACAAGCCAGCAGTGGTAGCTGAAGAGTGACAGTATGCTGATGAAGAACATGGCTGCCACAAAGAAAAGGAATAGTACGTGGAACTTTGCATGGGTATCTGGCAATTCATTCTGGGGAGAAAGAGAGAAAGAGATTAATATGTTAACACTTCCCAGCAACTAAGGCACTATTGTTCCTGATCATTTCCTGCCACACCCAGACTGCTATAGGTCTTTCACTCAGTTTTCACCAAGAAAGAAAAGCAGCAGCTTTTCCTTTCATGTCATGTTAAACTGGAAAACAACAGCATTTAAATCTCATGGGTACCCCTTCTCCCATGTTTAGTACTGTGAGTGCACTTGTTCATCCGTGGTTTTCAAATGCACAGTAGGGGGCAAGGAAAAACATTTTCTATACCAGAAAATATTAACTGTGCAGGCACAGCCAAAGAGACATGGGGAAAATATGTCCAAAGTCACTTCCTCTGAAGGGGAAAAAAAAAGGCCACAAGGTAGTAATACTGATATAATGAACATAACTGGTATAATGAACATAAGAGGTAAATGGCTATCATGAACAAGTCCTAAACAAGACATGGGACAGATCTTCAATTTTTGATCACCTCTGATGTTAAAACAACAAGCATGTACCTAGCAAAACAAATTTGCCACGTCTGACCAGGTAGAAGTGAATCACCAGAAATCTATGTGAAAAACAACAATTTCAGTATAACCACCATAAAGAAACCAACTCCCACTCATATCAGATTGTCAATTCCACCCCAAACTATTTTCAGACTTTCAAAAGGCCAATGGGATTTGTAATAATTCTGTTCCAGCTCTATATCTTCAAAATCACAGCACTTTCAAGCCGTTGACCTTTAACAACATTATGAAAGCAGAGAGGCTATTTTTACTCAGCTATTTACTTAGCATTACTGCCATTACTTTTTCCATTAGAGCATTCAGTACACCCATTTATCTACAGCTGACTTTCTTTTTTAAGCTAAAACACATTTCAATTAAGATCAAGTATATATCCATTTCCCTGTACATGGCTTATATTTATAGGCAACAGATTACTAGTCTCCTTCCTTCTGTGATTATGTAAATACCTGCCATGAATGACTGGACTAGAAAAATTGTAGTAGGAACCACATTTAAAGAATGACAGCAATATTGGATTTTACCTTTGGACAATTCTCTGCAGCTTTCCTGCGGCAAAGCTTTGCGCAAAGAAAGACAATTTATTAAACACTATTAATTTATTAACTATTATGTTAAGACAGGGTGCTTGAAAACAGCACAGGCTTTGTTAAGAACAAAATGGTTGGTGTGCAAATGTGCTCTTGGATGTGCTGATTTCCAAAGCACATCAGCAGCTTTAGCCCCTGCTCTCCAAGAAAATGAAGAAGTACACAAGAGCCCACTACTAACTTCTAAGGCATGAAATCTTCTACTGAAGCACAGATGTATTGGAATTCAGATTGTGACTGGATCACTTTCAAGTGGTTGCTCAGCTTGGTCAGCATGAACACACCAATCTCCTTTTTTGCTAGTTGTTTCCATCACAAGTAAGATTTATGTGAATATTCTGTATGATGAAACCATTCACAAAGGTCTGAAAAGCTCAGAATACTCCTGAGGTATAAAGTAATGGTTTATTAATTGAAAGTCTTTCTGACTTCAGAACATATCCATTACCATTAGATATAGTTTCAGCCAAAACCATAAAAAATAAATTGCTATTCTTTGCACAATTCTCTTCATTTAAAAGAGATCAGATAACAAATAAGTACAGTTTTTCTTCTCCCTAATTTCCTTCAATACAGAGCAGTTTGTAGGATATATCTTTAGTATAACACCTGAAATTGAACCAGTGCTTGAGAAAAAGGAAGAAACAGGAAAGCTGGGTTCAAATTAGCTTTTAAATTCCAAACTTTATACCTAAAGAGTGGTATCTTGGCTAAGATGCTAGCACTTAACTGATCTGTTGTAGGCAAGATGTATGGCTTTTAAATTCCATTAATTTGTGCAAAAAGCTTAGGGAGAGCCCAAGCATCTACATTAGAGTCAGGCAGATATACATAGCATTTTCAAAAGTGCTAGCTGCCATCAGATAATTCTACAGTAAGCAAATGACAAGCAGAGTCCAGCTCTCTAAACTGCCATTTAAGTTCAGCTTCCTTTTTAGTAGCCATTTTATTACTTGTTTACTGACAATTTGTGCAACAGTCCCTCTTACACCGGCAGTAGAGATATGTTGTGTTTTGTGATCCACTGAAATCCAGCCTAGCAAAATAACCCAGTTGCTGCTTATTCCTAAACTTCATATTGAAGCAATAGTAATTCTTCCTACCTCAGAGCACACTGCAGTGTTCCCCACCTGCCCAACTGATTTTTTTAACTTGAATTCCTATGACTTTTTTTGAAATTACATATTTAAACAAAATAATTCTCTACAAGGAATTCTCAGGAGCTTATTCTGATGTTAAAAGAGCAGCAGCAGCTTAGTCTTTGTGTGTTCTGAGGGTCAGAAAATCTAAGTTTATTTCACTTGCATCTTCCTAAACCAGCAGCTCTAAAACCTGGAGGATTTTTTGAATTATGCATGATTAATCTGCAAGATTCCCAGGGAGCATTTACCTCTTCTGACTACCCAGTTTCAGCCACTGGTTGTAACTTCCTGAATGACAGTTGCAGAATTGAAGCATCTTTAAAAAAAGGCCAATTCTTTATTGGAGAGAAGCATGCAGTCTTTGAGTGTGTATAACAAGCTTATTCACAGTGGTGTTCTAGCAGCAGTCCACATGCCCCCGGCATGTGAAAAGAGAGTGAAACTTCAGACATTGGTTATTTAAGATCGTTATGCTCAGCAGCAGCAGGAGAGAGCTGCAGAGTTTACAAAAGGAAGCAATTTGCACAACACAATCTAGACTACTTAGCACACAATAGGCTGAAGCCAGTCATTATTCAAGAGTTCCCTACAAACTCTTTCATGGAGTCATTTGATTGGTATCAGGTTATGAAACTCCTCAAACAAAGAAGTGCAGTCTGAGCTTAATTTTTCAGTGGATAGGTCTAGCCTAATCTTTGAAAAAAACTCAGATCTGGTCTACATCCTTAGTATAGGCAAGAGAAATGAGTTCTAACTAATGATGTGGAACCATTCCTTTCTTTTTTACCCCCTTATTATTAATACAACCAAAGTTTTGCAGAAGCACATGCTATCCACCAGGACATGTATCACATCCTTTATTTAGCTATACTCAGGATTGAAAATTAAGCTGGAGGACAGTGAAAGACACTGAAAATAACTGGAAAACATAATGGTTTCAAGGAGGTGGCAGTGCAGCAAGAATAAGAGTAGACACAAATATAAGCTGGGAAGCATCACTATGCACTGTGGAAATAAGGCATCAAGCACTGGGCGTCCAGCCAGTGCTGGTGTTTGTGTCAAAGACATTTGGTTAAACTGGCATTTTATCTTTAACAATCTCTGAGGTAGAAATAAAAATGTCATAAATATAGAAAAATCAGTTATGGGTATAAAAAAAGAAATCAGTCACATTCCCTTGATCTACAAAACAGATTTTAACATCAGCATCAGGGTGCAAGCCTGTGGTAAACATTTCCAGCCAGTGTAGTTGTTCCACTATTGTATGCACAGAATCAAGACCTTTCTTCAGCACTTCTGCATAGAGCATGAAATGTGCTGCGTAAAAGTCTTGCACGTGCAAGTGAGAAATACAAAGGCTTTCTTCAACAGAAGAATTTGGTAGGTGTGCTTCCAAGTATCTGCGTAGGAGCATCACGTCTCTATGCAAGTATTATCAACAGTGTAAAACAATAGATTGCTACATTTGTGTAGTTAGCACATACAACCTCATTGCAAGTTCTTCCCCCAGGCTACATTCCCCAAGAAGCAGTCCATACTTCTTTGAAACACTGGATATATCCAGCAGTTTGTTGCACAGTCTCTGAAAAACATCTGTGAGGAAGCAAAAAATATGCACTACCTTTTGAAGTTATACTGTAACATTTCCTATAGTCAAGCTTTGGGGGGAAAAAACAACCTTGATTTGCTCAGTTTTAGAGTATGGTGCTAATAACATCAAGCTTGTGGGTTTTTAATCCCCATATGGGCCATTTACTGAAGAGCTGCACTCAATGATCCTTGAGGGTCCCTTCCAACTCAAAATATTCAGTAGTTCGGTGCATCTAGACAGCCTCAACAGAAAATGTCCAAACAGCAATCTGTCTGATGCTGTAGCAGACAGAGCTGAGCATTAGCAATATACTAAAGCAGTCTACAGACAGCACATGTCAGCAGCATTCTGCTTTGGTTTGCATACAAACGTAGAGAGAGCCTTCCAAGAGAGCACTTGCCTAAAAGCTTATGTACAAGAGACGTACAAAAACTTGCAAGCCTACATGATTATGGAGCTGCCACCTCATTCTGGAAATGTACTTTAATAGGTCAGTTATAAGCTCAGAAGAGTCTTATCTTTGTGAAGTGGGTAACTTAATATGAGTAAAGTGAGTCAGAGACCTATTCTACTGATAAGATCAGGGCATCACCAGATTCTGTCTTGGAAGTATCCGGAATTGAAAGCAAGTACACAACTACACTGTCTATTGTTACATTTCAGAAGTAGCCCATTCTTGCAGGAAGCATTTTTAACAACTGAATCAATAATAAAAAAATAATCCCTCTTAAGTTTACTTCCTCTGCTCGAGAGTCCACTTCAACATTGTGTCCGATGAGTTTTGAGTCCTGCCGCAAATGTTGACATTAAACATCCATTCATTGTAGTCAGTTGCCCTGTGGCCTTTTTTGTTGCACTAACAATTATAAAGTAAGGTAACAAAGCAAATTCTTTTTTTCTTTTTTTTTTTTTTGCTCAGGCACTGACTGGTAAATATGTAAGAGCACATCTACACTTTCCTTAGAAATTGCATACAAAGCACTGGAAAGCAGCCAGGCAGATGTTTGGAAACGGCACATTCACGGATTGCAAATTTAACTATTTACAGCCAAGCAGGACTGAACAGCAGAATCAGACCATTTAATTTGAAATATCTTTTAAGACCCAGCTATGACTGATAAACACGATTATGGCTTCCATCTCACAGTACTGGCAGCTCAATTGCCACATGGCTCCTTGCTCTCCAGTGACAGGCTGCTATACAGAATTCACAGCTTAAGAGAAACGCAGTACTTTGGCCGATCAGACCCACAAGTTGAGATGAACACAAACTTCTTTGCACAGTTTATCTTACCTAATGTCAACTGTCACAAAGTACAGCTATTTTGAATACACGATCAAGCTTCTCTTACCTTGATGTGGCAGCAACCTTTTGCTCCAATAAAGCAAATATCAAGACCTACTGCTGCAGATAATGACTACTTTTCCCAGTTACTCTGACAGCAGCCAGCATTTAAGAAATATGTAGTGTTATTTACCAGAAGATGTGACTGAGACCCTTCCACTTGTGGTAACTTTTCGCGTGCTCAGTAACAGAAATGGATTAAGGGAATTCTGCCACTAACACTTCACCCTAGAGATAAGAAGGCACACTACAAGTTTTTGTAGATGAACAACTACAGAAGGCACTGTGTTCAGCCTGGAATGTGACTGGAACTAAACTGATAGGAGCAATATAACACTAACCTACAAGGATGGTTGCCTTCACATAAATGTTATTAAACATACTAAGATGCATGTATGTGTATTAACCATTTGACAGCTGGTAACAGCTGCAAGGAAGATGTATAGCATTCATACTGTACATATCTTAGCATTCTACTCATACCAGATCATAAAAGCCACTAATAGGAAGTTCAAACACGCCTATGTAGGGACTCCAAAACAGAGCTCAAACATTCCCAACAAATTAATCTGCCTTATTTGGCAGCAGATTATCCATAGACAAGTCTGGGAAGATACAGAATTATTATTTATATTTCACATTTCTCAGTACTTATATATATATACATATATATATAATATAATTATACATATATATAATTGCTTGATATGATCTGTTCCTTCCTTATTTACATGTCTGTATCCCATAGTCTCATAAAAACCTGAGCTGTGCTACTCAATTTTGATGGAGCAGAGAAATTGCACAGTGTCCTCATCAAAACTTCTTCCTGCAGTTACTCATCCCGGGCAGTGTAATACATTTACTTCATCAAAATTCATAAGGTTCTCCTGCTTCAGTCACTTTGATTGATGTCATTAATGATAGTGAACCACAGAACAGAGTAAATGGTGAGTGACAACATGCTGATGCAGCCTTCAATAACACATGCAAGATTAAACAAATGAACAACCACCAAAAAAAGCCTTAGAACTTACTGTCCAAAACTTTATGAAGTACTGCAAGACTGTAGCAGCAACAAACAAACAGTACAGTAAGGAATACATTAAAAACAGGAGGAAGAATTTGTAGTTAGAAAATCCCACACAATTATTCACCCTAGAAGGAGGGGAAAGAGAAAAAGGTTACTAAGGTATACAAAAAATAAAACAAACAAAAACCCACAATACATTGCAGAGCAAAATGTGTATGATGTCAGTGGTATGTCCAAAACATTCTGGCACCAGTGTTTCAGAAGCATTTTAAGCCACTATTTTGAAGGAAATTTCTCAGGCTGAATGATCTGGGCCTCTGACATGAATTTTGGCCCCCATGATTCTGTAGGACAGGACATGAGCTGGCAAAGTGTTACAACACAGACAGTCCATACAGGAAGCAATTCCCACTACAAACTAACTGCAGTCACCACAGAAAGCAACAGGAACCTCATCATCAATTTCAGTGCATGCTGCTTTGGTTACAAAACCACCTCTAAGTCAACTACTGGTAGTAATGTTTTTCACAGTGATAGCAGATAATATTTTTACTGACTACCAGTGAACACAAACTGCAGAAGATGACCCCACTCCAATGTGAGTCATACATATAATCTAGAATCCAGAAATTACTCTCCCATTGCAGTGGGTATCTCCTCTCCGGCTAACACAAACAGAGTAAACAAAAGAAAGAAATGGCTTTTCCCACAGCTCTCATTAATGCCAAGGTTTCTCTATACAAGGAGAAACTGCATGATTTGGACTACTGGGCTTACAACTTTACACTGCATCATACATTTATTCCCACATATTAAAGAACTTCTGTAGAAATCAAGGTTTACTTCAGAAGTGCATTTCTGAAGCAGCATCTAATTCATCATTCTTATACTGATTTTTTTTTTTAATTTAATAAACTTACCATGGACAGTGGTGGTCCATTTTTAATACACATCTGAAAGAGAGAATTTCCAGCAAGTTAAGACAAAAAATAAGTTTTCTTTCCAAGACACGTAACTTTAGCTTCTACAGTTTTGGGGGTTGTTTTTTATTGATTGATTTTTCAAGTATTTTGTCCTACTGTATCTTTTTCAAGCCCTTCTCAATCATACCAATTCTCTATATTACAGCAGCTGTTCTTTCACCCAAAAGAACCAATTGAGATTCAGACGAGTTATGAGGAGAGTTTCTTAAATGAGCATGGGGAGCATTACTGAGCAACACCATGTACCAGCTCATTAACCACACTAGTTTTATGTGCACACAGAGAAAACAAACCCAAAGGATCTGCCAGGGTTATGTGGATAAGGTGTGTTAGCCTGGTGTTCACTTCAAGTAAATCTACCTTAGGGCTATTTTTCTACCATTTTGTTTGCTGCTTGCCTTTTTTTTTTTTTTTTAAGCTAATGGAGGAAAAGAACAGCACAAAGGGCAATTTGAATAGTTCACATGCCATTTTAATTCAGTTTTAAAGTAAAGACAGATACTGAACATTTCAGACACAGAGACATTCATTGTATTTGCTAACAAATTTGATTTTAGCCAAAAGATGTGTATTAGGTTCTTCAGTTAACAAGATTTTCTCAAGCTCAGCCTACTGAAGTCTCATGCATAGCACCAGCCTTCAGTGCCTGTGCAGACTCCTCTGATGATTCACAATGAAAATAGGGAATAGCAGTGATGTTTTTGAAATGTTAAAGGCATGTGATTCTGTCAATTTTTGAGATAATCATTTTTAGCAGAAAACATCTGTTTCAAAGCTACAGAAACAAGATACAATGTAACAGTTCAATAGTAAGCTTTTGCTGGCACTGGTAGCTCAGACATACCTTTCTTTACTTTCAATCTATATGATTTTTTAATTTTTAATTAATTCATTTTTTAATATAAGCTTTGTTTTACAAAGCTACAAGCAGGTTTCCTAAAAAGTTGTGCCACTTTAGACAATAGGGCTGTACCACAATATTGCACCAACATAAGGAACTGACCCACTGAAGAAGACACTAAAGTGATGATTGCAGGAAAGAGAAAATCTGTAATTCCAGATTCAGACACTTACACGTCACATGCAGAGCAGTGGTGGCAGCGGTCAGGTTTGATCAGCTGGCATCGATCACAGTATCTGATTGCTGTATTTAAGTGCAAGGGACAGGTCAGTAGAACTCATCTGATTTTATGACAGCTTTCCCCCTTAAGATGAGCTGAATCTTAAAAGAGCTTCCTGCCCTCCCCTGCCACACCTGCTCTCACAGACTGTCACATACCTAATCTCATAAGATAAGCAGTTTTGATTTTTTAAGAAATGTAACAGAAGAAAGTATTCAAAAGTATCTATTACTACTCTACTGAGTCCATTTTCATTTACTCTTTGACTCCCAAGTCTTTCCATCCTTCATCCTCTAGCACTGATCTCCCTTTCACCTCTGCACAGGGTACTAAGGCATCTCATTGTGAAACTACATTCTTTCAGCAAGTCAGCCTTCTGCACTGGCTTTCTCTATCCACTTCACCATACAAAGACCTAGCAGACTGTCCGGTAAATCAGCTCTTCCTCATCTTTCCTGGATATTATAAACAGACCTTCAGGTTTTTCTCACTGGAAATAAGACACCAGCACAGGCAGTTTGAAAAGCAGGAGGAAAGCCAACACCTACAGCTAAACAGAACTGATAAGAGCTGGCAACAGCTTCCCAGACCACTCCAGGAACTTAAGACTGGGATTCTCTTCAATGGAGGCTTGTATTCAAAAGAGCCAGGTGGCCTTAGACTTCGTTTGGAAAAGTCACAGTAAACTTTGGCAATGGCTATTCCGAGAAATTTATGTTTTTGGAAACTCTACAGCGTTGCTAGTTTCAAGAAAGAAAAAAAGATATATACACATATAAAAGCTACAGATTTTTGAAGAATATACATATTCATAAGACAGCACTTTCACAGATCATTCATCTATAAATTGGAATAAAATGCCTACATATATTAAAAGCAAAGCCAGAAATAGTCCATAACTAGATTTGTACTGAATTGCAGATGGGAATGAAATAACATTTATTTGTTTTTAAATTGCAGAAGTGTGTTAAGATCTTAAGTATGTTTCTCCTCATGCTGAACCAAAACAGCTCAAAAAGAAAAGTTTAAGTGGGGATAAAAGTGATAATAAAATTGAACAACATGTTTGATTTTCCCTTTTTCAAGCTATCTCAGTTGTATTTCTCTGCTGTGTTTATTTTTAATTGCCACAACTGGAGATAACTGCTGTCATCTCTCTTCTTGCTAGAAGATAATTTTTTTTTTTAATTTCAAGTAGTGGCTTTCTGTTGAGAACCCCAGAAAAAGGACTGCTGTTTATCTCAGGGGGATTAAGCACCAGGAAAAACAAATAACAAAACATCATGGCATTTGCAATATGTGCTTAATATATTGTTCATTCAATGGCAATCAAATGAATAAACAGCAACTTCAGGAGCATAGAATTATCTTTATATCTCACCTCTCGATGCTGTTGTCGTATAGATAGGCAAGTCTTTGGCAGCTCTTCTTAAAATCTCCTGCTGGGATTCTGGTCTCTCTTCTTTTTCATATTGTTCTTTATCAACTTTTGACAAGCAGAACTAGGAGGGATGCAGAAAATGGATAGGAGGGGAAAGATTAATTAATTATTTGTTTTCCAAGGAAAAGACCCTTTGGGTGTTCCCATCCACTGACCCAAAAACACCACGTAAATGAAAAAAAGAATGCTACAGGAATTACAGGAGATCCTTAGAACTGCTAAGTTTCTGGATGTATTCTGGATGTATTTAATTTCTGGATGTATTTTCAAGAATATAATCTTTATTTCAGTTCCATTATCGATACTACTTTCTCTTCAACACAAGGGAACACAGAGACTCAGAGTGAGCTTTAAGGTACAAACCTTCCTTTAATTCATAGAAAGCATAAATTAAGTGAACTGCAAATGAGGAAGGTGCAACAGTCCTTTGCTGCTACAAGGCACTGAAGTTCTCTTATCCCACTTCCTCTGTAATACAGAGAGGGGTACAAACCAGATGGGGGAAAAAAAGGCAGGCGGGGGGTGTGGTGGGCTTCACAGCTCCAGCACAGAAGCTGGAAGAGTTTAACCGGATTTTTAACTCAGGAGTAGTCAACTCTAGTCTCAAAATTCTTAACTTGTATTGAAAGCAGCTTCAACAAAGTCTGTATAGTTTAAGAGTATGCAACAATCCTGAGTAAAGCCTAAGAAGCATTCCTGTTGAAACCTCACTGAAATGTAAGCCTTTACCAGAAAATCCTGTAGAGCTTTTACTCATTTGTGAAACACTTAGTTTGGTATCCACTGAAACAGTATTTCCCAGTAAGCCCCACAAAACCCAGCGTGCTGACAAGGCTCTGTGCAGCAGGGGCTGAAATGACGATTTGATTTTCTTTGGTATTTTTCTGTTCCAAAGCACTTCTAAACTCTGAGCTTCCTACATGGACTACAAGAGCTCTCTTTATGAGCACACATAGACAAAGTATTCATGGTAGAGAGTGGAAAATGGTATGTGTGCAGCTGGAACAAAAACTTGCTTAGTGTGGTTTAGTATGATCGCATTTTCCTACCAAAAACGTGTGCATGATTAGTTCACATGGATTCTTCTCTCATCCTGTATGTTTTCTCTTTTGGATTACAGTCAGTTGGCAAGCAACAATGAAGACTCCACTTACAGCAAGGAGGAAGCAGTAAGACATTGCTGCAATTTCTGCTGCTATTTCCTAACCCAGAATGCAAGCAAGATGCCTCACAGCTTACAGAATCTAGTTAAGCCTCCTGTCACATGTAGTACCATCCCAGTTATTGCGCCTACACACCCTTCCAGGGTGAAACATGAAACACCCTTTTAAATAACCAGACACTAGAATTAATCTATGCAAAGGGTGAAATTAAAGTTTAACATTTCAGCCATCACCAAGAGTTTGACCTAATTATTTAAATTTAATCACTCAGACTGATATTTACTCAAGCATGACAACTGGAGATGTTCAGATCAAAAGTTTAAGCCAGATGTGAAGCATCATTCCAGCAACCAGTAGTGCAATACACCTTAATCCCTACTACCCTTTTGAGTCTGCTAGGTGACCCAGGTCTCTGTGACCTGCAATCAAGCAGAGGTTGCAAGAAACATGAGTACTCCCCCTAAATGACATTTCAAGGCAAACCATTAGTGCACAGAAAAGGAACCCAATAAAAAGATTTAAACCTTTTTAAATTTGTCCATGTAACATCATAGTATTACTCCAAAAATCCTGGATAGGATTTTGGTTTTCAAAATTTTGGTTTCAAAAAAACCAAAAAGCTGCATTTCTGTTCTAATTTCAGAACTTAATAGGGCTATGAGACCACAATCTCTCAGGACAATAGCAGGATATGTTCAAAAGCATCAAAAGTTGTCTGTTACCACACAGCAAACAGAATTCCCAATGAGGTTCCAGCAGTTCTTATTGAAAACAGAAAGAATCCCTTTGTTTCCTTCCTCTTTCTGGATCTTGTATAATGCTGATTGTTCTTTCTTAGGACAAATGCACAGGGATTACACTAGGACAACAGCAGCTGCAGAATCTTTTTTTTAGTTCAATAGTAAGATCACAGGATGCTATTTGTTTTGCAAGAATGGCCAATTTGAATGATTAAAAATATATACATTTACACTCTCACACAATGGAGAGATTCTGAAGTCATGTTTGTTTTTAAGTATAACCAGCATAAATTACTCATTAGTACATGAACAGAAGGGATTTGCCCAGAAACAGAAAAGAGGTACTGGGTTTTTAATTTGGTTGGCTTTTTGCTTTTTAAAAATTTTTTGAGTGTGCTTTTTTGTTGTCTTGGTGGGAGAGGTTTTTTGTCCTTTTCCATTTAAAGCTAGATGTAGAAGAAAATTTTATTAAATCTGATCTCTCTCCACAGTTAATATACAAAAAATTCATTACATGCCATATGCCCAAGCCATCCCTTTCCCTTGCTGAATACAAAAATCCTGCTACATCATCACTGTAACTACAGGAAAACTACTGTCAGAATAAGTTTGCTATTAATGAAGAATTCAAGAAGACAGTGAAAGTTACTAGGCATTAGCATTAAGAGCAGCTCTAGTTAATATAGCTTTATAAAACCTAGAATAACACCATTTCAACCACATTTTAACTGGTCAACCTGCTTAACTCTACCATTTTCCTGCAAAATCAACTCAGAAAAAGCAAAACCAAATTACCCTGAAGACAAGTCCCTTTGAATTTTTAGGTTTAGCAATTCATAGAATCATAGAATCACTTAGGTTGGAAAACATCTAAGGTCATCAAACCCAGCCATAAACCCAACACTGCCAAGTCCACCTCTAAACCACACACCCAATACCACATCTATAAATGTTTTAAAACCTCCAGGGATGGGGATACAACCACTTCTCTGGGCAGCCTGTTCCAGTGCTTGTGACAACAAGCCTTTCAGTGAAAAGGTTTTTCCTAATATCCAGTCTAGACCTCCCCTGGTGCAACTTTCCTCCTGTCCTATTGCTTGTTACCTGGGAGAAGAGGCTGACCCCCACCTGGCTACACCCTCCTTTCAGTTACAGAAAGCAGTAAGGTCTCCCCTGAGCCTCCTTTTCTCCAGGCTAAACACCCCCAGGTCTCTCAGCTGCTCCTCACAGGACTTGTGCTCCAGACCAACAGGTTGTACTCCAGCTTCAACAGCTGCATTTAGACTTTTTGCTCAGCTAAACAGCAGAATAGTGTTTAGCTTTTTACACTTTATATTCTATAGTTTTAACATACAGATCTCTAAGTCGTAATTAAGCACTACAGAGCAGTGTTTGCTTTTTCTTTAAAGCATGGGAATAACTTGTCTCAAGAATGTTTAAGGGTGACATCAGCACTGAATGTTAGTCTTGCTGAAAACAGAATAAAAATTCAACCCCCACAGAGCAACCAACACCTCAAACAGTTTAGGCAGTTTAAAAGCTTTGTAAAAACAAGGAAGAGAAGTGCAATATTTTAAATTCAGTGCCCGTATTTAATCCTTACATACACACACATTAGAGAAAATGGAAAACAAGGTAATCCATCTCAGGCTTATTGGAATTAATGTGGTTCTTTTTCAAAACAAAACTTCATCATGCATTCTTTCGCTATTATATAAAGCTTCTTTATGTAGTCACATCTCAGCATTCCTAAACCTTAACCCTGACTAATAAGTGGGTTCAGTCCTCCAGGTCATAAATATACATTGCATTACTACCCTTTCTTAGTCAAACAACAGCCAAAACTGCCTAAAAAGGAAACATAAAAATGTTGTCACTGTATTTCATTTATCAGTTTTAAAAATTCCAGGTTTCAAGTAAGCGACTTCATAGCATAGCACTGCACAAGACTGCCAAACTTGTGATGATTTAAGCACACATTTCGTATAAGGAAATGTCATTACACAAAGCATATGGTATTTTAAGACTAACTTGATCATTTTCATTCATGATACACTGTCATGCTGTTCTATTTTAGACAATGAGAAGGGAAAGGTGAATCATGCAGTACTGCAAACAAATTTCATCACTGAAAACAGTTCAGCTATTTATAAAAAAGGCATTGACATTTTCATAACATTATACTTACCTCTTTAGAGGGGGTTGCAGGAGATGTGAAAATTGTCTTCCCATAGGACCATACAAACATGACGAATGACAGATGAAAAACTACAAGGTAGACAACTGCAATAAAATATAAATAATATATTTGCTATTTGATATTTGCTATATCAGCTATATTTGGTGAATATAGCTGAAAATAACAAAAAATAAACCCCCTGATCTTTGAGGAGGGCTAAACAACTACACTTAGCACTCTGGGACTGTTCACTTAAAAAAAATTGAACACCCACCCTCACTCTCCAAATGTTATAGCTGCTCTTTCTCAAGGAAATAATGCTTTTATTGTAGATTACAAAGTGACCTTGAACACTTCCAGGGATGGAGCATCCACAACTTCTCCAGGCAACCTTTGCTGCTGCCTCACCATTCCCACAATAAAGAATTTCTTTCTAATACCTAATTTATACCTGCCCTCTTTCAGTTTGAAGTCATTCTTCCCTTGTCCTATCATTCCATGTCCCTGTAACATGTCTTTCCCCAGGACTCCTGTAGTCCCCCCTTCAGGTACTGGAAGGTGCTATTAGGTCTCCCTGGAGACTTCTCTTCTCCAGGATAATAAGCCCCAGCTCCCTTAGGCTGTCTTCAGCTGGAGAGGTGCTCCATTCCTCTGATCATCTTTGCAGCCTCCTCTGGACTTGCTCCAATAGGTCCATGCTCTTCCTGTGCTGGGGCCCCAGAGCTGGTGCAGCCCTGCAGGTGGGGTCTGAGCAGAGCAGAGGGGCAGAATCCCTCCCTGGCCCTGCTGCCCACCCTTGGATGCAGCCCAGGACATTTCTGGGCTGTGAGCCCATGCTGCTGAGCCACGTGGGGCTTCTCATCAACCAACACCCCCCATGTCTTTCTCCCCATATTGGATTGCTTCTCAGACCATTCTCTGCCCAGCCTGTACTTGTGCTTGGGATTGTCCCGACTCATGTGCAGGACCTTGCTGAACTTTCCAAAGCAGATTTTGAAGGAGAAAACAAATCAACAAAACCCACCCCCCCAAAAACCAACCAGACAAAATACACCATGAGAAAAGGCCCCCACAAAACAAAACCACACCCCCTCCCCCCAAACAAACAAACCAAAAAACCCCAAACACTAAAACCCCAAACCCCAGAACTGAACACAGGCTCACAGCCTCACTTCTGGCATGTAAGTGACTAATCTTTTTGGATAAAGATGATGCTGTAATTCTGTTCTAGATTATCAAAAACTAATTGATTACTTACTGACCTACATAATTCAATTTAATTCCTACTTCTAACAGAAACAGCACAGTACTGTGTCATTACAGAAGGCACTGGTCATGGATGACAGTTAAAATCCTCAAACAGGGGTTTGGAGAGTACTGCACTCCAGTCATGCCAGATGTCAGTTAAAGATTTTCTTGCTATCTTCTTTCAAATCATCTGAGAAATACAAGCTGGAAAAGTCCTATTACAGTCACAGTGGCAACAAAATGTAGGTGGGTTTAGGAGGGAGCTCAATAAATTTTCTAATGAGTATGCATGATATCGCTGTCTTAAAGACCAGAAATGCAGACCTTATGACCCAGGAAGCTCCTTTCAATCTTGTTTCCTCTAATGGTTTCTTTTATCACTTGTCAAGAGGAAACAGATCAGTTGTGCCAGAACAGCAAGTCTTAGAGAAGTCATATTAAATATTTATATTATCTTCAGTTGCAGTGAAGAAGGAAATTTGACCTACTTTTCTGTACAGATAGAGTCCTTTAAGAAGCTGTATGATATACTTAATGGATGGCAAAAAAGGCTCAAAACTTTGGGAACCTTCAACAGCTCAGAAAATGCTTGTGCACAGTGACAGAAGACATGGCTTTAATTTATCATCTTTCAGGATTTTCACTGTTTATTGCAATGAAAACAAACAAACTGCATTTGAGCTTTTGTCAGAGAATTATTCTTTTTACCTTTGCCTCTGATTCCTCCAACATCGTAGGCAGACTTGGCAAATTTTCAGCTGTGGAGCTGACTGAAAATGCCAGAAACAAAACCCTTTTCTAAAGCCATCCTAAATTTGTTGCCTGATAGGAAAGAACTTGTGTATTTCTGTAGTAGGCACTGCATTATTAGAAGTTGTCTGTTATGAAAAACATACTCTACATTCAAACACAATGTGGTTAAGCAACTAAAGAATGAGAAAATGGTTTGGAAGAGAGGAGAAAAGGACATAAAACTGGAGTGGAATCAGTGGCACAGATCAGAACTCTGGTGGAGAAGAAGGCAAGAGAAATTGAATAGAAGGAAAGAGGAAATGAGATACAGGGAAGGGCAAGGCACAGCAAAACTAACTTATACAGTAAAAAGTCCTATTCTGTCCATAAAAACCACACCAGAATTCAGATTCTTTTTAGTGTACGCACAATGTGTCAAACAGCAGAACCTCAAAGCTTTGTCACAGGCTGTAAATGCCCCTAAACCCCACAGAATAACAGGGACCACAGCCAGCTGTATCAAAGGTACAGATCTGAGCCAATGCTACCAGTATTTATTAGACAGAGGCAGCTATTTAAGTGCTCTTCATGTAACTGAGCTCTTGCAATCTGTCACCATCATTAAAAGCCAAGGGCCAATAGTCAGTAGCCAGTGATGGGCACCACCCAGGGAAAGACCCTGCAACTGGAAGTCCATAGTGGCTTCAATCTGAATAAATTCTTGCTTCTTTTCCTATACCCATGCTGCCTTTCCTACTGTGATTACACATAACTGTCCTGTCAGGAAATGAGAGGGAGGGAAGATACCATTTTTAACAGCTTTACTTTAGCAGTCCATCTACCCACCACTTTGGGTATCAGTAGCTCCTCTACAGACTAGTCCCTGAAGCATCTTGCATCTGTTTCCAGAACAAATGTAAACCAGATTCATTCCTAGTCAGCTCATTTTCTTGTAATTACAAACTAGATGGAAAATACAACAAAAAACTCAAACCCCAGTATCTGCCAGTTTAGCCAGACTCAGAGTCACAAGGAAGTCCTGGTTAAAGTAAGTCAACCCAGTATTCCTGGTGTCATGCTGCAACCTAGTGAAGTCAGTTCTCTTTAAAAGGCACTGATGCATACTATACCAAATTTATGGCCTCAAGAAGACAATGTCTTAAGACATGTTCTCAGAAGCCTCCTAAAATATGCTATGCTCTCCTAAGATTTGCCCTTAACATTCTTTTCTGAATCATTCTTAATACTACTTTCAAGACAGAGTCAGATTACAGACAGGCAATAATATATAACATTAGTATAATACACTGTTAACAGAGATTCAGAGTTGACTTTATTCCTCTGTCCTGATGGATATAAAACTAGACAAGAATATAAAATTACGAAGAAAAAATGAGCCTTAACAGGGTGAAGAAATCGCCACTAATTTAATCAAAAGCTGCCATTATATTCAAATCTATCTAAATTTTACTGCAGTACTTATTACACTGACATATGGAGCAAAATACACTTGCTAAGATGCACATTATTGATTTACACAGCAATGTTTCTGGCACTTTGGTCTTTCAACTCTTCTGATGGTGATTCCTGGTTACCATGAGCTGGCTTATAAGAACTTTAGAAAACTTATGCCAGCTTTCTTTTCAAATGAAAAAAGACTTCACATGTCATTTTAAAATAAACTTTCATAGTTGATAAATTCATGCATACAGGATGCCTATGACATGATTCAGAATGGTACAAGCAGCATGCAGGTGACAGCCATTAAGAGCCTAACAGGTTCCAGTGACAGTGTCACTCTCATTAATTAATCTCCTATTTCCCTTCCCTGGTAGATTTAGAAGAACCTGTTCCAGTCAGATAGGCACTGCACTTGAAATAGAGATCTGACCATGTAACACAAACATTGCTCTGCCAGACTTCCTCAACTGATACATGAATCTTGCCTTTACAGAAGAAATTAGAAAGTAATCAGCAAGTACAGCAGCAACTTGCAGAATTTTGTGAAGTCAAGGTAAAGCCCAGCTGTAAAATGGGATGAAAGAATCCAGTGTAACACAAGCTCACATCTTGAATGGCTTACAGTTTATTTTGAAGATTTTCCTACTCTTTCAGCTCCCCATTAAAAATTGAAAAACAACAAATTCCATCAAGATTCCTTCTTTTTACAGTGCTCTGGTAGACGTTCACCAGGAGGAAAACTGCTAGATTAGCTTCCAGTTCTGTGCTCTTTTGCAAAATATTTAAGAGATGAGAGCTTTACCAGTCTGAAACAGCCCTCTGTGGATAGTTAAAGTGCAAATCTGTGCTTAATTTACCACTTATGTTCCCCTATAAACTGGAATGAACCCCCAAACAAATATCCAGCAACAATATGCTAGAATTTTTTGGTTAGTTTTTATCTCTATCACTGTGTACTACTACCCAATGTGGCATATATTTGCTAAAGCCAATATAAAGATTAAAACTTCTCAAAATATCGAACACTTGACCTGGAAATTTAAAATTATAATGTGTAGCCACTTTTGAAATGATTGTGTTTTGCACAATTCTAACTACTCCTTAAGAATGGAGTTCTGAGGAATTTGGTTAGCTGTTTGGAAAATATTAAGCAGTACAACAACAATTTACCCTCTTCCAGAAGTCTTTCAGGTCACAGGCCTAAACAGAAAATGGAATTGTGTATCTGCTGCAGTTCCTTCTCTCTTCTCCTTTTTCTGTTCTTAGTAGGTACCCATTTAAAAATAAATGCAAACTTAAACCATAGGTGCATTACTTGCATTAGTCACAGGTCTTGTCATCATCCCAAGTTTGTGGTATTAGAAACAAAACAGACTCCACTGTACAATATTTACCTTGTTTCTTAGCACTAATCTACTCACTACACAGCTCACACATAAAGGAGTACATTTAAACTCTATGTCCCTTAGGATTTGCATGCAAAGCAGCTATTCACATCTTCATAAAAACTTTTAAAAATTACCTTTTTCGGCAGTTGAAGAAATAGTAACTGGAAGAGAAAAAAAAAAAAAGTTAGGTAAATTTGTACAGAGTTAAATAATTGGCTAAAAGTGAGATATACAAGGTTGTTGACTTGTTCCAAAGAATATTTCAGATGTTAGCACCTGAGCCTTCCCACCCAACAGTGGGGTAAAACAGGAGTCAATATTCCTCCTGCCAGCCCTTGATGCTTGGTGAATTACTGGAAGAGCCGAAGGGATGCAGTTCCCCGGGCTAATGAAGCGAGCACACTCCACAGACAATAATTACACAGAATTTATACATATTCCCCTTCCTATAAGCACCTAACTAATTTTTCTGAGTCAACAGCTAGGCCAACAGAACCACTGGAAAGCAGAAAATGAAATTAAAAGTTTCACAGAAATCCCTGTGAAGCTGTTACATGTAACCTTCTTCCTTAAGTTTTCCTCCACCCCCCACTTCTCTCTTTCTGTCACATACTATTTTTTGCTTTTTTCCCCCCTGACCTGAATTCTTCACACATAGTTAAAATCTCTCCACCTCATTATCTCCTATAGCCTCATCTCCTTTTATGCCAACAGCAAATTCCATTGTTCAAATCTACCTTGTATACTGCCTGACTAGTACATCTTCCTGCCCTCAGGCTTCTCCAAAACCTTCACACTCAGTTTATCGGTTCAGGGATGATGCTGAAGAGAGAGCTGCTGTACTTGTTGGTTGCTGTGTTCATATCACTTCCCTTGCTGGCTTTCTTCCTTGGACACTGAATTACTGAAACTCAGTGAGGAAAGGATCCTTCCTGACTCCATCTTACACAGTAAATCTAAGCTTCTGGTCACCAGCATGAACAAAATCTTAACAGGCCACACCGTGCCTCCTGCAGTTTAGCTCACTATACATTGCTTCTCCTCTCCCAGCTCTGACATTTCTAGTGTCATTAACCTGTGCAACAATTCAAAAGAGCTTTTTCCAGATGCACACTAGACTGTTAAATCTGCAGAGCTTGAGTGTGCCTTGCAGACTTCCTTCTAAAGGGCAGCTTTGTTGCAGAGGTGGCATTTGTCACTTATCTGTAGATACCTACAGGGAAAGTGTCTACAACTGTATTATGCACCTGTGCCTCCTTTTACAGACAACAAGAGGCATAGTGAGATGATACCTCAATGTATAGATGATCCCTTTTTGTTCAGACATGTGTTAGGGGTTTTTTCCTTCTTTCTTGCCCCCATCCCTTTCCATTAAAAGTCAACCCTCTGTCTGTACACAGAAGCCTCTGCAAAGCTAATGGAAAAGGTTCCAATTCCTTCCACCTAAAGGAGGAAGAAATTACCATTTGGGATAGAGTAATATTGCCTTCAAACTAAAGGAGGTCAATCCTAAAGAACAGCTTCATTTCACATTAGTTATGCATACTTGCACAGCCTGCTCCCATGTTCCTGCCTGAAAATCCACTGCATGCTTCAGAAGTCAAATTATTTTTAAAGTAAAACCTGTGAGTGATTTTGCTTAAAATTTTACTAATGTGTTATTTCTCTAGTTAAAATGTTTTCAACAATGCAAGGAGAAGATAAAAATTTAAAAAGTGAGAAGTAAATGAGCTTGCAAAATATGTTTAACTTAAAAAATACAAAAAGTACTTTAGACTTAGCTTTGTCTTTGGCTCCTCATATCTTAAGTAAACACCTTTGCACACATTCATTCATAAACATGTATTTCCTTGGACAAGAAATATAAAAAAAGTTCTTAAATTTTCCTCTGTTGGGGGTGGGAGAACATAGTTACCTAAAAAACTTCAGGATACCTGGATGTAATTGCCGTTAAAGTACTCCTTAATTTGTAGCCTAATTTCTGCTCTCAGCACAAAACAAAGCTGTGAGCCAAATCTGATGTTTGAAGACTCAAAATAATGAACAGGTTTTGCATGCAAAAACAAGGAAAAAAAAGATAGTATTTTATCACATGTGGGACTTCATCAAAAAATCCCTAAATAACCTTCAAAAAGTTAATTAAGCTTCACAGCACCAGGAAGATAATTTCTCTTTCATCCATAGGTCCCTTAGGTTAGAATGCAATTATTAGACTGTGTAGAACAATTTTCATTCGAGAAACTCCTGCAGTTTGAGGTAAAAGCCAACATGGAAATGCTTGTGATTTTTATCCTGTCTTAACATCCTCAGATGAAATAAAAGATGTCCTGTCCTCTTCTTTCTTAGAGGCTCATGCAAGTTAAATGTTACTGTTTCTATCCTTTTCACTGTTCTAATGCCCATTGTCAAGTGGATTAAATGAACAGCAACCCTACTAGTCCAAATCCACTCAGCAGACGGCACATGAACAGTTTTACAGGATCTTCATACTACAAAGCAAAGCCTTTCTTCACATAAGTTAACAGTCAATCTTTATGTAAAGAAGACTTTTAAGTATTTGCTAGGCCGGCCATCTAACAAGAAGCTTTGCACCATCAAGAAATCAATTCTTTATTTGAATTCTACATCAGGGGAAAAAACCTCACAGAACATGACATTGCCATTGTGGGCCCCATCCCTGGCCCGTAGTTACAAGTTTGCTCCCTATCATTTTTCTCCTCTGCTGCTGGGGATGTTTAGATGGCTGCCAGCTTCTGCTTAATTAGTGCTGTTTTCACTTCAAACATTTTTGAAACATGGCTTCTTGTTTGGAGCATGGGATGCAAGGAAAATCCCAAGGCAGCACTGCCTTTTTGCTTATTGATTTTTTTTTTTAAAACAAAATAAACGCTGCTTATGATTTCTATGTTAACCTTAGGATGCAACAGCACTATACACTAGATAGATGCATCAGCAAAAGTTAGTGCCTTAAGCACGGCAATCAACACAAACTGTCCATGATTCAGAAACATAAGTGGTGTAAAACAGCTGCTCTTTTGAGGATTTTAAAATATATTGCCATATCAGTCTATTGATCACCTACAAAAGGAAAAATATTCTTTGGATTTGTTCTTTAGTATTAAGTTCCTGGTTTTGTGAGAAGACTTATGAAGTTCTAGAAGGTTATTGTCAGGGAAGGATAAAACATGACCAGACAGTGAAAGCTGCAGTTTACTTCAATGCAAAGAGCTCAGAAGCAGGCACTTGCATGCTCAGGCACATGGAGATTTCACTATGGCCTCAGAATTTCAAGGGATTCAACCTCTCAGTGCTACAGCACCAGGGGAGTTGAACGAAGTGAACAAGCCCTGTCCGTCTGACTGCAGTGCAGAGCTTTACCTCAGCTACCTCAGGGTTTCCAAAATCAGTCCAAGGAGGGAGTGCAGCAAACCTGCCTGTAAAGAGAGGTAGACAGGCCTACACTGAACTTCATGCTGCTGCTGCTTGCCCAGAAATGCACAGGTGCAACACACTGTCAGCTGGTCCACTGAGCAGCTTACACACTGGACCTCCCAACATTTTGGGGTCCCTCCAAGATGAAGCACACAATTTGAACTATGTGGAATCCTCTTCTACAGAATACTACCTCTAAAGTACACCATACAGCCTATATTAGGCTAGATTCAAATGTACTTTATAACTCTGTTCACTCAGGGGACAAGCACAAATTGCAAATTTGACTTCCACAGAGGAAAAAGTTGTCTTAGTTTTGATTTAGACACCTAGCATCACCCCTGGCAACAAAGACGCTCTTTCCTTTATGACCCCAGTTGTTGGTAACACTTTCCTAGATACTCTTCCTCACATTGTTGTCTGTTATCTTTCATCTCACCTATGTCACAAGAATGAAAGAGGCAGGAGCCTACAGCTTTATCACAGGAAGCAATCCTGCAGACACAGGGACATCATTAGCTGTGTAACAAATGAAACTGGGGGAAAATGTCACTTGTTGGAAGCATTCCTCTTGGAGTGTGAAGTGATAGAAATGTCAACTTCAGAAAGCTTTGGAGCATTTTTTAAGCTGCTTCAAGGAAACACTCACAGAATATCTCATCTCTAAAAGAAAAATATGTTAGGGAGCTGGTTTGCTTTTAGTTTCAGGCTTATTTTCAGGGTTGCTATGATGTGTTCAAGCATCTTCCAACTTACTGCGTAATAGGAAAAAAAACCAAATCTCTCTATTCTGAGGCAAAGAGGTGCTATGATCTCCCAAGACTTGGCAAGAGACATGCTAAAAGACAAGACATTTGCCTTCAAGCTTGGAATAAACTCCCCCTGCCCCAATCACATCTTCCTACTCCCCTAAAAAGCATATTCCAACCATAGCTAGATATGCTTCTTGCAGAGGAAGAAATTCAACTCCAACTAATATAGAAGTACAGCAAAGGACAAGAACTGATCTTGTTACTGAAATGCAATGCTTATTTCCCCATCCACGCCCACGACGGCCCTTAGCAGGAGTCACACTTCCTTATTCCAGCCATCCCACAAATTTCAAAGTAACATTCACATTTTGGCTGACATTCCTTAAGAGGGGGAAGAAGGAGTGATAAAAGTGCAATCGCATCCCTTCACCAGTTACACAGCCTTAACTTCTCAGCTTTTCATGAAAAGGGTACAAATAAATAAACATATATATATACACACATATACACATACCTATACATACATACACACACACATACTCATATTTCCAGAAGTTACCAGTACTGAAATTCAACAGAAACCCCCTACAGGCACTGCCTTGTTTGCAAAGGCAAGCACCACTAACATAACCTCACTGTTTAATTTGTTCAGAAAATGGCATTTTATTGAAAGTCTAACTTAGATTTATGGTTACATAAATTCCATTTGCAAAAGCAGACCTTAATCAGTCACAAGAAGCTGACAGAAACACTACTTACTGATACAAGCAGGACAATGAGTAAATTTCTGTGAGCAAATACTCATTTGGCTTCTGTTACAGGGCAGCAACAGAACACGAAGACCTTAGCACTTCTCCACTGTTCTCTAAAAGCCTTAATTCTGTGACCTTCCCACACTGAGATATTTCTTATTTCCCATCTGGCAGGCACTCACTAGGTGCTCTCCTCCTCCCTTAACAGCCAGGAGTTGTTTTAGAGAAATGACTCAAGATGACTAAGTTGACAGCATCGTGTAGCCAAAAGCCAAAGCAGGAAGATGCTGCCAGGTCCCTGCTAAAAGGCTATGGGGGTCCAGGAATCACACACTCAATTGCCACCATGAATGCTCTTTGCAGAATTTTGAGCCATATGAGATTAGAATTGTATTATCTTCATATGATGCTAGACTGATGTATTTCAACTTCAGATATTCAGGAATAGGGCACTGCCAGGGGATTCAGAAAGCAACATTTTATAGAATGGTGCTGCAGGAGATATGGCTCCACAGGCCTTTGGGCTGAGCCAGCACGAAGAGTCACATTGCCACACCATGTGCCTCAGCAGCAGCACTGCCTGGGGCTGGTCTGCAGCAGGGCTGCACCATGGGCCAGGTCTGACAGGATGCTTGTCTCAGAGGCGTGGCCTGCGGTGGACAACTCTTGCTGCAAGGGTGTATAAAGTTACCCCCCTTAACCATCTACCCACTCCCCTGTGGCAGACAAACAGAGCAAAAGCCAGAGCTCGCACCTGGGGTCACGCTTGAGCTACCGATGACATCAGTAGCTACTGCACTACAAGTCTGCGTGACCTCAAACAGCGGGGCATTGCAGGGGTGAAGGGGCAATGGCAGCGAGTGGCCTCTCGCTGTCCTGGGTCATACACAGTCATGAGAGGGGAGAGAAATGCTGTCAGGGCTACTGATGCCTCAAAGCAGGAGCCAGAGCCCAAATTTCTCACACATCCTGTGCTCAGCAGGAGCACTCGAGAGAGCTGCCTTGTGACTTCGCATGATCACAAGATGATGCCTTCAAAGGCACTGCAGGTAGTGAGTATGTGTGAGAAATCTGCGGTGGGAGGAAACAGGAGGAAGAAAATCCAGCCAGGGAAGAAACACTGGTAGAAAGGGGGATGCTGTGTTTTATGACCATATTTCCTATACCCATGATTGCCATGCCCATTGGTACAGGATTCAGAGAAGCATTATCACAGTGACAGGCAAAATGAATTAGTATTTCAAACAAGGCAGTTCAAGCTGCACTGCAGAATGTTTCTGTTACTTGTTACCAGCTATCATTATGATTTATTTTATGGTTTAAACAATATGAACATGATTCTTTCACTAGAACAAGTAATTGAGAGCAGCTGGAGGCTTGCTGCCCAGAAAATACTCTCTTATCACAATAATAAAGCATCTTTTTATTTAACCAAGGTCTTTTCAGCCTCAATACAGAAAGTACATGCATAAATACAACCAGTCTACAGCAGAAATTAGCATAAGCAATGCAAGATACTTCTTGGGTACTGAGTTACATTTAGCAATGAATTTAGCTATGACAACTGGGAAGATTTTTGCCATGTATTGTGGGAACAGTAAATTCTGTGCTACCACTTACACAGTTCAAAAACGTAGCTACAGAGGCAGCTTCCGGAACCCACAAAATCCTACATATGGCTCCTTATCTCTGCATCTACAAAATATTCTTGAAAGTTATACCAAAAGCATCCTAATGGTCTTCTCAACAAGGGTGCCTGCACTTTTTAAATGATTTCAAAACCAAGAGTTACACTTGGTCAGCACGCAGAAGGAAGTGTGGCCAGGTCTCAACCTCATTCCCACACTTGTGTCCGCACCAACTACTGTGTATAAAGAGATATATCAGCCCAAATAACTAAAGGATTTTTCTAAATATGAAGTTAGCATTCAGCTCCAGCAATGCACCCCATCTACTGTTCCTGAAAAGCCCCATTCCCCAAGAAGCACTACTCACTTTCATAATTGCTCAAAACCCCCCTAATGTAGCTTGATTTTCTTCAGCTATTTAATCGCTATTGACGCTGCCCATTCTATTTGCATTTTGATAAGTTTTAAACCCTTGAATTACTTCTACAGATTTTCTTCAGCTGGTTACTCATGTTACTGGACTTCATTCAATTTTTTTACCAAAAATTCTACTTTATCATAACAGTAACAGCTTTATTGCTCAGTAGCATGGAAGTGCAGTGCATAAATTGCTTCCAATATTGTCTTTAAGCTATCAGACAGAGCCAAAAGAAAGCCTGGTTTCTTCTCTAAAGACAAAGAGAGCTCTTACTTGCATCAGTCAGTGAGCTGTGCTCCCTCTGGCACATCAGCAAATAGGAAAATGCAGATTTGACACAAAGGCATGGAAACTCAGAAGCATCTGAGTGGAGCAGGCTAATGTCCACACCACTAATTAATTACATTTGCATTTGAAGGAAAGGTATTTATCTTCATGCTGGCCAGATCAAGCTCATAGTAACACTACATTCAAGTATCTGCACATGTGAAAATGCTTTTTGTGTTAGGAATAACTCCAGTAGTTCTGTAGCTGACACTACTAGGACACTTGCAAGAGATAGGAGTGACAAACAGGATAATCAGCTGGTGTTGACAAACACTGTGGCGTACAGAGCTGCCTTACACATCCTGTACAAGATCAGGTGTTCTGCAGGTAATACCAGAAACTGTCAGTATATTTAAAGTAAAAACCAAAGCAAGCAGAAATCCCACCCAATCAACATACGTTTTCATAACAGTATTTTTCAAGTAATTAACAATTTACCAATTCTTTTCGATAAAAAGAACACCAACTTGCAGTTTGTGACTGCCAGTCAATACCTGCCTTGAATATAAAGGTCACTTAAAGCTGACTGTCTTATGGCTGAGGACATTACTAGTAAATCCATTTACTTCTACACCAGACAGATGAAAATAAGCAACAGTCTTTACTTATCCATTCCACACAGCTGGTAGGAGAGCAGAGGTGTGAGTTCATGGAGAACAAATTCCAGACACAGCTGCTGTGAGCTGCAGACCTGAACCCTCACCCAGCAGTGAGAACAGTCAGCAGGCGGGAAGGACCTGCTTTGCTAATCAGCACCTTTGTCATGTTTGGCTTCAGACTCTTCCAAAATCAGTTTCCTTCCTTACTTATTGGCCCAGCTTGCAACAAGTGTTTCCTGAAATGTGAGGATAAAATCTCCTTGCAAAACTCTGCGGATAAAGATCTCCTTGTAAATCTCCTTACAAAGTATTAGGCACTCTGAGAGGAGGATTTTGCTGTCACCAAGTTCACTGAGTAATGTAAGAAATAAAACTGCCCAACAAGCCAACCTCCTCTCATGCATTATGTCCCTGGACTCCCTAAGTGAAGTTTTAGGTTTGCAGTGTTGGTCAGGTTTGACTGGTACTTGCCACCTGAGGTTAAATATGGAACTGCCTCTGATAAGAGCTAATTTTCAGCCAGCAGGAGATTGACAACAGAGCAGCCATTAATGTAATCTACATGGATTCCTATCAAGATATTAATAAGCCAAGCTCCTGGACTCAGCCCTTTAAGAACTTTTGTATTGAAAAACATGTCATTTAAAAACAAGTATATTAGTTGTGGGAGAGTAGTAATGGGGAACTCCTGTCTTCAACAAACTGGGCTTGTAAATACTAATAAATATTTAGTATTTTTTAAATTATAAAACTATTTATGAAATAAACAAAGGTTTAAAGACTTCTCATGCTGATTTAGGGAATCTGTTCACATATGGCTTATCAAGTTGATTGATAACAAATGCTGCCATCTTTTGATGTTGGAGGCTTTGCTGCTTGTTCTTTTCATAAAACAAAAAGTTATACATTAAAACTAACTTAGAGGGAGACATCCCGAGACAAAGCTTGACTAGCTAAATCTACACCCTCTAGTTTCTTTGCAAAAAGGAAGAAAGAACAGCAACTCCCCAGGAACACAAAAAAAAAGACCCAGGTGCTGCAGAGGGAAAAAAACCACTGATAATAAAAGGACAGAAAGTTTTGGATAGAGGACAAAGTCAGAAGGACATAATTTTGTTGCACCAGGTCTCATTTAAGTACCAGCTTACTTAGGAATATGAAAAAGTGACAGCACAAACACTACGAGCCACTGCAAAGGGATTTTTGGATACTCCAGAACATCTAGACTAAATCTTTGATAGTAGTCCAGAGCTAACAGAGACGCAAGCATACAAAAGAGCAGAGCCTATCATCCAAGAGTTCTCATTCAGTAACTATTGCTTCCAGCAAATATATAAAACCAGAAAAATCCTCAGAGCTCACCTGCCTGCTGACAGTTCCCCACAAATTCTTGGAAAGCATGAACTCAGGACTAAGAACGTTAACTGAAATACTGTAAATCCTAATGCAACGTGTGCCAAGGGGAGAACAGTTCTGCCTACTGCTCCTCAGAGATGCATTAGGGCTCCCAGGGAGAAGCACTGGAGGTAACACAGCAGGGCTGGCATGCTGCCTAAGAAGAAACAAGCAGGGCTTGATGCATGCATGGCTCTTACTGAGAGAATGAACTTCCGTCATCTTCCTAGGCTATTGCCCACTGTAGCAACACAGCTGCAAGAACATCCTTGGCTGCAGGTGAAGTACTGGAGTGGGGCACTCTGGTGGGAACTAACGTTTGTGGTGTCCAAGAAACGACTGCTGCTGGTTTAACACAAAAGTCAGCGACCACAGTGAGTTGTAGGAAGTTAGATCAGGAGAGTGATTGCTTCTAAAGACCTACAACTAGGTGTGAGTTGGCCCAGATCCTTAAACCTGTCGTCTCCTGAGAGGATACACAGAGACATCATTTGGGATGGGGGCAGGGTGTGCATCTGCTTGACTAAAGACTCCAGAGAAGGCATGCAGCAAGAGGAGAGCACTGTCACATGGCAGGAGACTACCACAAATCCTGAGGCATAGGAGCACAGCATCTGAGGCCCTGCATGTGCCTAAAAGCTCTCCCAGATCACTGTTTCTGCTCACAAACAGATTCCCACTTCTACCCTTAACTTGGCAACAGGATTCTGCAAGTGTGGGAAGTACTGAGAAACACAGGATATTTACAGCTTTGAGGATGTTAACAGAAAATAGCCACACAAAAGAGAAAACAGAACTGAATCTAGTACTCAATGGTCTTAAAGCTTTCCATTGCCGAAATTTATGATTTGTCTAAATTATTAATTATTACAGAAGTTCAAGCCTGCTCTCTGCATCACTTGCTGCTTGAGCTTTATCTCAGCAGGTATCTACCATGGAACACAGCCACAATATCTCTGGAGGCAATTACAAAGCCGAAGTCAAACTTTTTAAAAAACAATTTTTCAAACTCCGCAACGTGAAACTTAAGGAGCAGCAGACTAAATAGATAAAAATACACACACAAAACATCCCCACAAAAATCCCACGTATATCTTGAATCCTTTTTCAGATACTGTAAAAAAACCCACTTGAGTGTTAGTCACATAGGATTTTTCAAAACAGAACAGAAACCAAACTGCTCCAAGAGCTCTGCTCCAATTTTTGGGCTCCTTTGCAATGTTCAGGGTAAATCTGCAGGTCACAAACCAACAGATGTGAAATCCTTCTACCAATCACAAAGCAATATGTGGAAATACACTTCCTTTCTCTCTTTTTTTTAATCCAAACTTGACAAAGCTAAAAGCAAGGACTACTTGTCATGAAGAATGATACAGTAAGAGGTTCTCTGCATTCACACTCATGACAAGGCAGTAGATGAGGCACCTAACATAAGTTTTAAGTCCACCATACACAACTGCAAACCAGCTTATACAATAACTATGTGTTTAGGTCTCCTCAAACAAATAACATCTGTTTCTTTCAAGGTTATTTAAATTTAATCTAAACTTTATTTCATTCTCTCTGTACTGGCAGCTTGCCTAGTTCTAGATGAATTTCTTCAAGCTCTAATTTTTTTTTTGTCACAAAAAGGTTTCAAAAAAGGAAAAAAAATACCCAAACAGCTATTTCTGTGCTTAGCACTTCACAAGAGATACATAAAAATCCTCCACACTGGAGACAGACACACCAAGATGCACAAGTGAAGTACCACAAGCAAAAGAATGCTGCTTTGAAACCCTCTCTCTGTAGATTATATGATTGAAATGGTTCCATGCTTCACATGTAAGACAATGCTGCAACATCTATAGCACCAGAGAGACTGCTGCAGAAACTGCAAAGGCAAAGCATGCTGCTCTTGTGATCTGCTTGCCTTTGACAATCTCACAAGACAATTTTAAAAGTCAAAAGAAAAGATAAAAAGGAATGGATAAGCCATTTGGTCTTTTGAGAAAAAAGGAAAAGCAGCGGTTTGAAATGCTGCAGAGGGGGAACTTGACTTCCAGCACAGATAAGGGAAGATGGTCAAAGATTAGGTATTCCACTGAAGATTGCAGGGAGTAAGGAAAGCAGAAGAGTGGAAAAAGCTGGTTTTGTTTGTTTCTTGATGCGGGAGAGAAGGAGTTAAACACATCCCACAGAAAACAGTTTAATGACAACAGGGGGAGGTAATACTGGGGAAGTGGCTAAAAGAATAAATGAATTTGTTGCAATCTCATTATCTCTTTTATACCTGAATCACACCTTGGTAGAGATTCAGCTTACACAAAAATAAGTGGTCTGTGCTTACTTCCCAAATGTTTCTGTTACATTTTATACATTCTAATGAGAAAAAAAAAATGGATCTTATTACAGGAAGATTATGCACCAGCTGGGAAGAAGCTAATGACTGAGATCAAAACTCCATAAAAGCTGTTTCAGGAACCTACAGTTTGTAACACTTGTAAGAAAAGTACATGTTAAACCAGCATAAACTTACAGTTGTAGGAAACTGCTTAAAAAAGTCATACACTGAATGGGTGAAAAATGAATGGCATGAACCCTCAGCCTTTACAGCCACAACTTTAGGCAGACAATTAGAATCTATCTTACTCCCATTTTCCATCACAGGTTCCAAGAGTAAAATCAGGTCCAAGTGCCATCCAAGAATTTCAACTATCACAGGTATACAAGAAGTCAGCTCTGAAACCCATCTTTAAACCCTGTAAATACTTTGATTATGAAAAGCATATTACATTAACTCATAAAAATATGAGTCAGTAGAGAACAAAGTTTTAATTATTGAAATTTCAACAGACAGAAGAACCTGAAGTACACTGTATGTAGAGGGTCAATGACCTCAAAGTAATGTCTACTGAAAATATACACTTGAAATTCTGGTCCTTTTATCCATAGCGTCTTGTAGGAAAAGAGATTCATAAGTGATGAAGGAACATAAAACCCCTGATTAAAAATGAAAGTGACATTTAGATCACTGTTCTAACTCTAGAGGCATACAGAAATCTCCTACTGCTGTTACCAGAGAAAAAATTGAGAAGTTTTTTTTTTCCATAATATTAAATACTCATGCCATCCAAGCCCTTTCAAAGCAAGAAGAAAAGTTTTATAGTCCACATGTAGAAGGCAATCAGGAAGCACTGCAGCAATGAGTGACCATGGCTACAAGAAAGTAAAACCACAGGAAGAGCTCCTGCTTTAGCTCAGACACTTACTCAGCTCCTTGCTTTCCCTAAGCCCCTTCTCTACTCTACTCCAAAACGACCCCCCCCACAGACCAGTTTCAGACAAGTGCTGAGGCTCAGGGTAGGTCTCACACAAGGTATGTACCACTAAGTTTCATCAAAGCTGTTGGACAGCAGAAGAGACAAGCCCAAACTCCCTGTTAGCAGAGAGCAGCTCTGAGCTCAGCTGCTCATTTTCTGCCTAGTCCCCTGAGCAAGCTAAGCAGCACCAAACTGGTCACTGCACCACACTTGTTTTTGACCAAATGGTAATTAGGAATCAAGGAAAAATGCCAACTGCTGCAGAGCTGTCATGAATGGTTTAGCAGATGCAGGGGCTGGGGCAGGCACTGCAGATAGAGGGCTGGGAGGGAGAAGAGGGATGGAGTCCTTCTGATGACAGAAGAGAGAGCAGACACAAGATAACTCCTCAAGAAACCAGGCTGTTGCACTTGGAACAGTTTTTTCATTAGAGGACTGCCAAGAGAGCAGATTGCATTTTAATATAAAAGGCACACGTCCACCTGTCCCTATAAACTAGTATGACCAATACAGTGCAAGGCACCATAGAAGATCATCTTCCTCCTCAGCTGAGCACTTCATTCTCCAATAATCTGTAGCCAGTCTGAATACCTCAACAGGAATTCTAATTATTTATAATAACAAAAAAGGTTCTCATTTAAGATGCTAATATGCATGCTAATACCGAGAGATTACAACAAAACTAAGTGTATGCAGAGTGGTTCAATTTTTGTATTTTTAAATTCATGAGAGGCACGTAAACATAGTTAACTAACTAATGATCTAACCTGTTTAATTTGCTTTCCTTTTCTTGAGAGGTAACCCTCTTTTCCTATGGGAATGCCTTTTACATGTTTAACATGCAAATGTTGTACCTCAGTGCTGATACTTCGGCTTTCTCTGTAGTTTGAAATCAGAACTGCTGTTGGTATCACCTTGCCATTGCTTGAGAGATATTGCATTAGCATTTTCAGTAGAGATTTCTTTTGGAGGAGGCAGATGGAATTACCTTCTCTCTGTTTATGCAACAGTCTTCAGATGGGGAGCATTACAAGGGATCACCATGTGCTTCTCATAAGGGCCATGCTTTGGGGAAATCAGAGCTAGCTCCCTGCTGACAAGAGACATTGCAGTCTCCTAGAACAGCAAAGAGTATAATTTGTACTACTAACACGAAGTTATGCATTCTAAATTACAAACTGCTTTGTTTGCCAGGATTTTAGACACCCGAGACATTACACTGTATCAAAAAAAAGCAAACCTTCTGCAACTAGATGCTATGAAAAGAATACACAACTAGTTTCTCCCATAGCTTTCAAAATCAGAGTTTTCCATACTTTGCAGACCCTCAGGCATGAAAACATTCATTCATTCACAAGCCTACTAAATATGTAAAACAAGTCATTATCCTGAAAACTCCTGGCTCAGGAGAAGAGTCAGGACTGTGATTTTCAGAAAACATAGTCTTCAGTATAAAAGTAAAAAGCTAACCTGATCAGGATTTTTAGTTCTTTTTTTCTTTTTAATAACAGTCACTACACTTTAATAAGGAGCTGCAGACAACTCAAAGTTAACTTCCTCCTCTTCTCAGTGCAAGACTGCACTACCAAAGCCTGCAAGTGTTTTAGCAAAAGGGTTGCCTGTAAGAAATGAGTTGACTTCACCCACCAACTCCAACTACATGTGACAAAACAGTGTCTTGGGACCACCCTCTAACCAGTCTGCACTACAGCCCACCGCCTACAAAAATGTTTGGGATAGATAATAAGATCCAAGCCAGCTTTCATAAATGAAAGCAAACCACGAGAGAAGCGCTTCACTCTTTCCAAGCATCTGAGGGATGTGGTAAGCAAACACAATCAGTCCAATTCAGCAGCAGCATAATATAGCCATTGTTTACAAAAGCAATGTTAAAAGCAAAACATGTTTTGATAACGCCAAGGAACACATGAAATGGTTTCAAACTAACAAAAAGCTATTTTACAACTTCCTTTATGTATTGCTAGGTATGTTTTCTTGCAAACAGAGCTCCGGGCAAGTTATGTGTGAAAAGAAGACATAATCTAGTGAGAAAGCGTTCAGTCAGATTTTTCTACTTCAAAACACTTAAAAAAGCCCTCTGAGACCTGCCTTGAGTCTTTTGCAGTTCCTTCAGTTACAGATATTCACTGAATTTTTACACTATGCTGACATTCCCTCAACTTACACACATTTGGCTGTTTTCACCTTTCCAATTAGCTTAATTGCTAATTTACTCGATGGATCACAACAACACAGCAATAGTGGTCTAAACAAGCCAGTGTCCAACATCCTCAGAGAGACAGAACGATCCTGGCAGTTCCCATGGGAGGAAAACAATAGACAAGCTCATGAGTCTCCTTTCATCTCATCCACACCAGTCCTCCTCGGTGTTCACAGCCAGTGTGTAAGTAATGTAATTTAGGGTTATAGAAGAGGCATAACCTGGTAAATACATACTAGGAGTGAATTACAGAGAAGCCTGAGTCCATCAGACACCCAAAGACATTGAGCAATATGTAAGCACCCCATCAGAGGAGGGTGGGGCAAGCAGCACAGAGAAGCAAAACTGAAAGGAAAAGGGTGAAGTGACGAAAGAAGCAGCCCCAACTTTACCATTGTCTCCTTTATGACACTACACTAAGCCTGGCTTCCCACTTGATCTACTAACTGAATATATGTTCAACCTTTAATAAATGACCAAGGACTACAAGGAAAAAAAACCAAACCAGAAAGATATAATAACTGGGGAAATACAGGTTTTCCCTCTTCCTGTTTCTTTGTTAGCATCACATCTGAATAGTTACTGATTTTTTTAAAGAATAAACTTTGAAAAAACACTGATGTCTGTGGGGATTCAATTTCTCTTTTACCCAGCATTTACTCAAAATTTTCTATTGTATCTTCTCTTTTCTAAAGCTTCCCTTCCTCCATCTCTCTTTCCTTTACTAGGCACTAAGATAAATACCTTACCAAAGCCAAAGCCCTGCTTCTGCACCCGCCCCATCGGCAAAGGCCAGCGTTGCCTCATTCATTAGCTGTGTGCTGGAGGCACATCCTTGCTCCTCTTCATAGTACACGGTGCTGTCCTTCCCAAAACAAATAGAACACAGGGAGCACCACCAGAAAGAAAACCTACCTGCCAAGACAAACAGAAAATCCTGTATTTTGCTCTAAATCCTCTCAATCCTGGTTTGAACTCAACCGCAGAGTAAAAACATGCAAAGGAAAAAGCCCACAACACCAAAAAGACTCAAACACAAAGTCACTTTCCTCTCCCTTGGTGAGATGATTTTTTTCTCAGGAGCATAAGCAAAATTCAACAGATTAAAAATAAACAACAAAAACCAAAAACCTCCAAACTCACAACAGAAAAAACTCACAAGAAAAATAAAATTCTTGGTCATCAAGCATGATTTAGACAAGTAGCAACTGAAAAATTCAGTGACAGCAACAGAAGTCAGTAAATATTTTGCTTATTAAAAGATGCTTTTTCTTAAAAGGCTGTATGTACAGACATTAATAGAGCTGATTCGTGAGCAAAAAGTGCCAGTCTTCTAGAAACCCGACTCAGAGATGCAGAAGCTCTTCCATCAACAGGAGCCAACCTTCTCAATAATTTTTACACAAATGAAGCCTTAATAAACTCAGAAGAGCTCTTTGCCGCTTCTTTATGTTCACGATAGACAAATCATTCACCAGCATCTACTCCTGACCCACTCTGTGATCAAGACACAAAGCTGGGACTCAGAGCTTGAGGCTCTGTTCCCAATTCAAGCAGAGACCACCTGTTCGACCCTAGGCAAGCCTCTTAATGCCTGAGTTTTTGTTCTTTGTTTAAAAATAGCCCTAATCTGCCTTTTGTCATACTAATTAGACTGTAGTGGGTACAGAAAACTTGTAAAATGTGAGTCTATAACTTCACACAGTTCCTTTCAGGACTACAGTTACAGCTACCCATGTCCCAGACCTCCAGTAGACTGACTCAAATTTGTTTTAAACTGTTTACAGTTTTAAGCATGATTTCCCAGAAAACCTATTTATTCACACAGACAACTGAACAATAGTAATTTGGCAAGTTTGGATACACTGACATATTTGCAGCTGTCTCATGTCGACATTTCATGCAGTACCTCAACAAGCATTATTTTACAGCTATGTCTCTACTGTTTGAAGTTTAAATAACATTTGTGCCAGTGGTTCATGTTCCAGTCTAGATCTCCAAATACAAAAGGCTGTGAAATAACATCAGCGTACAGAAAAGTTATCCAAAATCCTAAGTCATTGCAGAAAAAACCGAACTGATTATTGCTAATGGAAGGCTGTCTATACCAGTTTACTCAGATACAAAGTACATGCAAACATTTCTTTTCTAGCTAGGGATATCAAAGCAGGTAGTTTACACAAATAAGTAGTACGAGGACCTACAGATACTAGACAGACCTATATGTAGCATAGAATAGTTCTTCGTACTTTTGAGGTTCTTCCTCATTTCAGCTTCCTTACTTAAACAAGCTACATGCTCAATAACCCGTTCCTTAGTTTTCCTATGCTGCTTCCAAGTTTCAGCAATTCTGATGAATACTGCACACCACAGTTCCCCTCCATTTACCCTGCCCAGGGAAAGCAAACATCCTCCTGAACGGAACATTCCTCCTGAAGACAGTAAAGGGTAAATATCTGACCGACATCGGCTGCAAGTCAGATTTATATAAAGATGAGTCCTCGTCCAGAAAGCCTGGATACGGCCTGACAAAACCCCATAAGACTTAAATCCTTTTCCCAGCCCGCTTAAGTTGGATGTTTCCAGCCTCATAATGCTTCAACGGCACCGGGCTCCTGAATGAAAAGGAGGGAGGGAAACCCCCTAAACACCCTTAAGGAGTTATTTGATACATCAGATGGGTAACAACAGTAAAATAGAGGGGAAACTCCTCACGAGGAGACACGAGGGGCTGAGCTCTCGAGAAGTCCCTGTCCCCGGACGAAGCACCCCGGGCCTCCTCCTCTCCCCTGAATCCGTTCCTCGCGTCTCCACAGGCGGCCCCAGGCCGGGACCCCAGCGCCATGAGGCACCTGAGGGCGGGAGGACAACAGGTAAACCCGGCCCGGAGGGAGCGCCCGAGGCAGGGTCTCCTTCCGCCGCCTGAGAGAAAGCCTGAGGCGGGCGCAGGGAGAAGCGAGCCCGCCGGGGCGCAGGGGAGGAGGCGGCCGGCGGAGGGTCCTGCCCGCCCGCCCGGCCGGCAGCTCCCGGCGCCC
>VZRH01007258.1:21965-76117 GCA_013397555.1 Urocynchramus pylzowi | reverse complement strand
CGCCGCTGCGGAGCCGGCCCCGGGCGGGCCTGGGCGGGCCGCAGTGGGCGGGAGAGGGGCGGCCCTAGCGCCCGCCACCGCCTCCTTCCCGGGGTACCGGAACGCCTCACCCGAGCACAGAACGGTAAGGGATGGAAGGGACCTCTGGAGATCGTCAGGTCCAACTCCCCTTGCCAAAGCACGGTCACCCAGAGCAGGTGACGCAGGAACGCGTCCAGGTGGGTTTGGAATCTCTCCAGAGAGGAAGACTCTATGACGTGCCAGGGCAGCCTGTTCCTGTGCTCTGCCCACCCTCCAAGGAAAGTTNGGCCTGGGCGGGCCGCAGTGGGCGGGAGAGGGGCGGCCCTAGCGCCCGCCACCGCCTCCTTCCCGGGGTACCGGAACGCCTCACCCGAGCACAGAACGGTAAGGGATGGAAGGGACCTCTGGAGATCGTCAGGTCCAACTCCCCTTGCCAAAGCACGGTCACCCAGAGCAGGTGACGCAGGAACGCGTCCAGGTGGGTTTGGAATCTCTCCAGAGAGGAAGACTCTATGACGTGCCAGGGCAGCCTGTTCCTGTGCTCTGCCCACCCTCCAAGGAAAGTTCTTCCTCATACTGAGGTGAAACTTCTTATGTTTTAGTTGATGGCTATTGCTCCTCGTCCTGTCATTGGGCACCACTGAAAAGAGCCTGGCACCACTCTCTTGGCACCTGCCTTGGAGATATTTAAATGCATTGAAGAGATTTCCACTCAGTCTTCTCTTCTCTAGACTAAACAGGCCCAGCTCCTGGAGTCTCTCCTCATAAGAGAGATGCTCCAGATCCTTAATTATCCTTGTGGTCCTCCACTGGACCCTCTCCAGTAGCAATTTGTCTTTCTTGTACTGAGGAGCCCAGAACGGGACGCAGCACTCCAGATGTGGCCTCAATGGTGCTGAGTCGTGGGGGAGAATGCCCTCCCTCGACCTGCTGGTCACAGTCTTCCCGATGCATCCTTCCCCATTGCACCTCGGGGGACCGCCGCCCTGCGCCTCCCTCTGTTCGCACCGGCGGGATCCTGCTCCAGCCATAAACCCTGCTCTTACACCTCCAGGTTTTGTTCTTTTCCTGTCCTGGCCGGACGGGTCGGTGTCGGGCAGGAAGGCGGTGGGACAGCTCCGGGCGCAGCCGGACTGCTGCCTGGCCCTGCTCGCCCAGCGCTTACACCGCTCAAACAGCCTGCTGGGTGCCGCAAAGGGCCCTTATAAGTGACTTACTGCTCTTTGTTTCATCGGCTTTTCCTGAACGGCGGTGAGCGCCTGACAGCTGCGGCCGCACCGCGACCTCGGGTGAGCACCGCCGCCGGCGCTGCCTTGTGGGACTCAGCCTCCGGAGCGCCTGAAATCTTTATCCTTACTCCGATATTGCTGTGAGTGGGATGCCGAGATAGGAACAGCCCGCGCCGTGGCAAAAATCCCCATCTCCCTGCCGAGCCGCAGGGTGCTCATGCCGGGAGCGCGGCCCCGGCCCCAGGCGGCTCCCGCGGCGCTCCGGCGCCACCTGGCGGCGGCGAAAGGGGCCTCCCGAGCCGAGGGAAACGGAACAGACAGCATCCATAGGGAACAGAGAGCATCCATAGGGAACAGAGAGCATCCATGGGGAACAGAGAGCATCCATAGGGAACAGACAGCATCCATAGGGAACAGAGAGCATCCATGGGGAACAGACAGCATCCATGGGGAACAGACAGCATCCATAGGGAACAGACAGCATCCCATCCATAGGGAACAGACAGCATCCATAGGGAACAGACAGCATCCCATCCATAGGGAACAGACAGCAGCCATAGGGAACAGACAGCATCCCATCCATAGGGAACAGACAGCACCCCACCCATAGGTTACAGATAACATCCATGATGCTGAGGTGAGGGTGAGGCTGGAACCTCTCAGAAGAGTGCCCTGAAAGAAGGCTTGGACACAAAGGGCTGGTGCCCTGTAGTCCCTGTGAGCCCCTGGAGCTGGTGCAGTGAGCAGCAGCAGTGAGATTGCCTTGGCAGGACAGGGGCATTTGCTATGGCCTTGCCTGTTCACAGAATCATCGAGGTTGCAAGAGACCTTCAATGTAACAACTGTCAACCCAGCACCATCATAATCACCCCTAAACTATATCCCCAAGTGCCACATTCAGACTCCCCTTGAACACTTCCAGAGACAGTGACCCCACAACATCCCTGGGCAACTTATTCCAATGCCTGACTACTCTTTGAGTGAAAAAAAAAACCAAAAAAAACCCCCTTTGTTCCAATATCTAATCTGAACCTTCCCTGGTGCAACTTAAGGCACTTATTTCCTCTCATCCTCACCTGCTGGTGAGATAACAAATACTAAGGAGAGTGATCAAGAATTCAGAAGCCTGTGAGCCTTTTACAGCCCCATTCCTGGAAGAGTTCAAGGCCAGACTGGATGGGGCCATGAGCAACCTGATCTAGTGGAAGGTGTCCCTGCCCATGGCAGAAGGGTTAAAATGAAAGGATCTTTAAGGTCCCTTCCAACCTAAACCACTCTGTGATCCTCAGAGCAGCTAACACTGAGGGGACACCCTGGCCAAATGCCCAAGACACAGCCTCTGTATGTGTGGGAATGTGTGTGTGTGTGTGTCCATCTGTCCATCAGAGCAGAGGAATGAAGCAGTGAGCAGTGGCCCTGATGTACAGAGTAACTATGGAGCAGGGACATGCCCAGGGATCAGGCAAGATGATCAGTCTGGGATGTGAACTCTGGGTATGGGCATGCTTGTGCACACTGTGTATGGGAGCACGATCAGGATGGCAGGGAAGGGGATTGCAAGACTGCATGAGGTAATGCAAGGGCTGCAGAAGAAAGGGACTGCAGGAGAGGGAGAGAGCTGGTGCAAGAATTTGCTGTGGCCCATTCCTAACGGAGAGCTGTACAGCAAGGGAGGAGTGACTGGTTACATGGATAGCATCTTGGTATGGCATCTAGTCACTCTGACAAGAACTACTGACAAGGATGAAGTGGTTTGGGTTTAATGTGAACTACAACAGTCTTGGCCTGATGTGCTGGTTAGCACATCAGGGATATAGTTAAAGTATTCCAGTTCCTCTAACCTTCATTAATTGTGGCACTTGGGGACACGCTTGAGTGGTGAAGATGGCAGTGCTGGGTTAGCAATTGGATTTGATGAACTTAGAGGTCTTTTCCAATCTTAATGATTCCATGACTCTGTTTCTTAAGGGTGTCAAAACATGCCACAACTGCTGGCATGTGCTTTACCTCAAGATCTCACAGGACTGTAAACACTTGGCCTCAAGACAATGAGAAAGGATTTAAATTCTTGGTGTCAAAATAATATTTGTTAATAATGCTTTCAGAAGTACCTGATTTTACCTTTGTTTGATACTTCTATGTGTTTTTAATAATTTAATTGCTGTGTTAGTTTCTTAGTAGTGTATTCAGTGAAGAGACATTGTACTTCCAAGCCTTCAGAAATCTAAGAAGGGACCTGGACCTGGGAAGCAAAATTACAAACAACTTTTACCAAGCATGTCCTATGTGTTACTGTGGCTGTAACTGTCCTCTGGCTGTTACTGTGCATTGACCATCCTCTTGGCTGTACTTCTACCAGTTTTTCTGACAAAATCCCATGACCCTTCACAATAAGCACAATTCCTAACATGAAGACTAAGGAGCACAGCCATAAATAAAAAGGCTTAGCCAGCAAACACTTCACTATGCCAGAGAAGATATGAGGGGATCCAACATGATCCTCCCTATCCCAGTCTTCCCTGCTGATGCTGACTGCAGTTTCACCCACAGAGGTATCAGTGGAGCCATGTGTGTGTTGACATTCCCCCTTTTAGCAGGCCCACACTGAGCTGCAGGAACAGCCACCGCGTGTGGTTTGGATGGAGTCTGACACTGGCAAAGCTGGAAGCTGTGACACGGCCGGCATTTCAGTTCTGGGTCAGACAGATGCCTTGGGTAGGATGGAAGGCCAGTGGCTGCAGCATAAACCTTGGACAGGACAAACTGTAACAGCTACAATCCAGCAACATTTCCGTGCAGCATTTCCAGAATGACAGGAACTGAAGTGAGGCTGAATTAAACAAGGACAACAGCAAGGTTGTGAGGTGGCAGAGAGGGATTATTCATTCCCAGACTGTGCCCCCCACTGAGGAGTTTTGCTGCACAAGAAGCCCCTTGGCACAGCTGGCAGGAACTATCATCCACTCCTGAAAGCCACCTAGGATGTCTCTACAAGGACCTCTTGAGAAGAAATCAGCTCCTTGAAGAGAAATCCTGCAGAATGGAAGGAAGCTCAGCTAGGAATTGCTGAGCACCTGTTTGGCTTCAAGTGGCTGCAGTGCAGCTTTGTGAAACTTTGCTGCCTCATTTGTGGGGAGGGACAAGAAATGACTTGGAGCAGACTCTGGGAAGGTGAAGAGCAGCTCAGAATGCCATGTTGTGGGAACAGCTGTTCACCACACTTTCACTGGATCACATGACTGTCAAATACATCTCCTGTCCATTTTCACATCACACTTCTGGCTGCCCACCTGCTTTAGCCACATTAAAAATGTGTAAGAAAAGTTGTAAACATTTCCCTTCGCAGCCTCAGCACCAGTTAGGGTCTGTTGCAGTCTTCCAGATGTTTGTTGGTCCTAGAGCAAGGCCCTGCAAACACTCCTGTTACTCAGAATTCTCTCTTCACTATTTAGAGGTTATAATCTACAACAATTTCATTTCCATTTTGCTTCTGTATTTTTTCCTCTCAAAGTAGCTCATCTTAAACTCCAGGAGCATGCAAGCAGAAGCTTCTCCAAGGCAGAAGCAACCAAACCTTCTAGATGAAGACTGATGCAAAATCATAATTTGTCTCATTTATTCCTTGTAATATGAGACAAATCAAATTTTTGTAGGCTTTTAATTTCTGATGTACACATAAAACCAAAAGATATTATGTAAAGAATTTGCTCTTCACATTCCAGTACAGATCATGTAATCTTGTACACACCAGTGATTACTAGCCCTTTTTTGCATTGGATCAAATTTATAAATAATGAAGATGCATTTTTGGTCAAACAGCATTTAAAAAAACTAATTTCAGCCATATTGATTCAGTTCTTGCTTACCTAGTATCCTTTTGCTCAATGATATTCATGTTTGCTAAATTTTTAATTTATTCTAATAGCTCTTCTGTTTCTTCTTTTGACTTTAGGACTTATCATTTAATTAGTCTCCCTTTCTAAAGGTTAGTGGCAAACCATTTTTTTTTAATAGTGAATGTCATCTTCTACCGGGTGATTTAGAGCTACCAGTTGCTCCATGGGCTGACATTAAAGCTGACAAATCTCCCCTAGAGCAGTGGACCTGAGGCACAGTGTTGTGGTAGAACACCTCTGCAGAACATCCTTTTTCCAGGAAAGTGCTCGGGGCATTCACCATGTACAGGCTTCGTCCAGTGAAGCTCATCTTCTGTGTTCCCTTTGCATTCCATGGAGAAAGGCCAGGCCCTCCAAGGCTGTTTCAGAGCAGTGAGCTTGCATCTGAAATCCCATAGGAAAAACTCCCACACATAACTCTGAATTACCTATGGAATATTCCTCCTTCCAGCTTTTCAAACCTGCGTGTTGAAATGTGGCCAACACAAACCCAGTCACAAACAGTGTTCTGCAAGGTGTCATGTCCATTCTTCCACAGCCTGATGCCATCCATGTTACTTCCACCACTCGGTCAGCCTGGAAAGGCAGGCCAGCTGTTACCCTGGTTTTTTGAGATTTTCTAAGCCTTCTAATGTTTACATTTTTGTAATGGAGTTTCTCACGCACTTTCATGTAAATAATGATTGTTTTACATTCTTCTCTGTAGGAGGAGAATTTTGATGGACTGTTAGTCTGACCAGTGTGGTTCGAGAGGTGGCAATGCCATCCTCCAATCCACTGTCACTTTTAGAATTCTATAAATGTTGAGGTCTGAAAAATAAAGTTCTCTTTTCCTGTTCCTCTTCGGATGCTGGAACACCGTGCGTGAGTTGTGTTATTTTGTGTCACAGTGGTGACAGCCAGCCTTCTGCCAGAGGCAAAACAGAATCACAAAATCATTTAAAAGACTCCCAAAATCACCAAGTCCAGACATTAACCTGGCACTATAATGCCACCACTAAACCATGTCCCCAGGTGCCACATCTACACATTTTTTTCAACACCTCCAGGGATGGTGACACAACTGCCCCCCCTGGGCAGCCTATTCCAGTCCAGTGCTAGACAACCCTTTATCTGAAGTATTTTCCCCTAGCATCCAATCTAAACTCACAATGGGCACACAGGTGAGGAAAAAACAAGGCCTTTTACTCCTCAGGGCACGAGGTGCTGTGGCTAAGCCCCTGCAGGTGTGAGCAGTGCTGAGCAGGCTCCCTGCGATGCCGGTGTGCAGGAGCAGCAGCCCAGGACAGCAAGCAGAGCTCTGCACGAGGGCACTCCAGTTAATGAACTGGAAACATTATTAACTAAGCCAACATCAGCCTAATGGGAAATCTGTCTCCACATATGTTGTACATTTTTTTTCAAAAATTATTGAGTCAACTAGGAATTGTTTAATAAACAAAGCCAACAGGAAACATTCAAATAAATGAGTGAAGAGACACACTCTTGTTTGCTGATTAATTTTGTGCATGCCCAAGTCTCTCAGGTTTTCTGTTCTGCAAAGGGCTTTCGGCTTCTTGTTGGACGACACCTTCAGCTTCTGTAGGAGGAGCTTCTGTGGCCAGCTGGGCACTAAAAGAACGAGTCTACATCTGCCACGTTCATCTTCATGCTTCCCTTGTGACCAACTGCATTACAGGGGCTGTTTGTTGGGGCAACTTGGATCTCACTAATATTGACCACAACATCATTTGGACACGTGTTTTCTGTTTAGAATGACTGAAGATTTTTTCTCCATTGGAGTAATTTCTTATCCCAGCTGTGACTATTTTATAGGAAAAATTAAAACTGAAGGCATGAGGCATGCTTGCTCTCTCCTGTGAGAATTCCAGCATGAGAAGAAAACTCTATTTTTGTATTTTGATGTACACTTATTGATCCATTTCTACGTTTTAGTCAAAGTGTGGTCAATATACCTGAATTTTATACTTCCTCTAAGCAACAGGGTTGTTCCCATTCTTGCCCTTTATTGGGCAGTGATCCTTCTTGTGTTATATGCACTGAACATGTGAAGTGCCACGAAACCACAGTCCATGGCCTGGCTGTTTGTCTGCCATGCAGAACATGTACTCCTCATGGTTGCCTGTTTTCTTAAAACCTGCCAACTTGGTTTGAATCCAGAAGGACTTTTGCTTTTAGAAAGAGGCTTGTACAAACTGAGACACCAGAATTAATTTCTAGAAACAACCAATGAGTTTCTATTACTTCTAGTATATCACATTGCATTTTTGCCTTCATTTCCTTTGGAAATGGAGAATAAATGGTTCTTAGACATTATCTTGAAGTAAACAAACAAATGTCACAAATGTTATGGGGATACAACAACTAAAATTCTGTAAAGGAGCTATATGCTGTAGGTGACTGCACTTGCTTTTGTGTATCCTTTTGATATATCAATTTTTTAGACTTTTGCAATATGCAATGTGTTTATTCCATGTAAAATTCAGATGCAATGTGGTAGATCTAAAAAAAATCAATTTTATTTAGCTTTTATATATATTTCTGTTCAGAGGAAGAATTCCTAATGTTAAAACAAGTCACAATTAATATATTTAGATTGGTAGTTGGCATAAGTCTTAACTAAATTGTGTTGAGTAATGCTCACAGACAGGCTGCAAACACCATACAGTGACTAAAAGGAACTAAAACAGCAAACACTTAAACTACAATGAATTTCTTAAAAACCAGGGTTTATCTAAATACATAAATATATCTTTTAATCCAAGATATTAAAAATGAGAGATTATTTTAAGACTGTTTTACAGAGCATTTTAGTTGACAAATAACAATAAACTTACAAATTAAACACAGAGTCTGATTCTTCAAGCCTGGTGGACAAGTCATCCCTTGCCTTTAAAGGTGTTCCTTCCTGGCTGCACTTTCAGAATAACTTCTGAAAATGATTCATAACTCTTAAATATTTTCTTTTTACTTTAGACACAAAATTCATATCAAACCCCAGTATATCCCTTTGCTTTTCCTCTGAACTTGAAATCAAAGCTTTTGCTGAAAAATAAAACTTGAAATCCCTGAAAGCAGATACTGCTGATTGCACAAACCCAGACAGAAATGAGCACTGAGGAATTAAACTTCTAGATACACTAAAGCTAAATGAGCTAATTTTTCCAAAAGAAAACCCAACAGCTTGTAAGAAGGAAGTAATTAGTAAACAAAAGAAACCACAAAAGCAATAAAAAACATCACAAACCTATTAACTTCACACTGAATAAAGTACTAGGGAATAATTTCCACTCCAAATTAAAAATGATTTGCCAAAATATTAACAGCAACAAATAAAAGGCAGCCTTGCATTAAAGCCAGAGCTGGCACAAAGCACACTTTGGGTGAACACATACACACTTCTGTGCCATGGAAGCTCTTCGTCAATAGTGTCATTTTTTTTGATAATTTGGTGAAATGCAGCTGGCTGTGGTACTGTGGTGCCAGTCCCACTGCCCCACCTTTGTTCCCACCACGAGAAGCAACAATTAATTTCCAAACACACAAAGGAAACCAGCCACCTGCTATCCTGCTGCCCACATAGCACTGCATGAGCTCAGTTTGAGGGGAGGAGGCTGAGGTGTTTATTGCATTTGGATTCTGTTCACCTGGTTAATTTCATTTGGATGTTTTTGTGGGGGAAAAGGGATCCTTGATGGTCACTGGTGCCTGATCTTCCAGACAGTCTCAGGACATCCCCACAGGCACAGTTCTTGTTCTGGGTGCATGTCCATGACAGGACTACCAGCATTTTCTCTTTAACACTTTACATTAAAGCTCCAAGCTGAGGCCATGAGGGAAGAGTTGCTTTGCTGGCCTCTCACTGTGTTCCCTAGGAGAGATCACTATGCCAAGGCTCGGGCACTAGGGCTTGTCCTCAGCACAAACGTGACACATCAAACACATTCTCAGTAATCTCAATATTCCTTAGGCAGAACCTTTAGGGTTTCCCAATGCATTCTCCCCTGTCCCTGCACCAAGTGAGAGCTGCCTTGATGTCTTATCTATCATGGAAATTGCTCCTCTTCTCACAAAACCCACAGAAATGACAACCAAGCACCCCATGTTGAGCTTATTTACAGCTTTGAGGCAAACATAGCTGATGTCATGCAAAAAACGGATGGATATTACCTCACTGAGTGGTTTCTTGGTTATTTTTCATGAGACATTTCCCTAGTCCACGTTTTGAGTCTATTATCTCTGTTATCACAAACCTGTCCCGAAAGGTTAAGCTTTCACCCCAGCCAAGAAAAGTCAGACAACTGAGAGGGGGAAAGAGGAAGAACCTTCACAGCTTTACAGATAAGTCTATCTCCTATATATTGTGGCCAACCAGGAAGAGTGATCTGGACCTGGCTCTTGGCTCTTGGAATTGTAAGAAAGACAAAACATGTAATGTGCACACCTGTGTACACAGAGATGCACCTTATGTTATTGCTAAAAAATGTTCATCTGTAATTTCTGAGTGTTAGTCTTTATTTGTTCCTCCTTTTAGTGCTTAAGATCTTAGGTTGAACTTTGCATTTGGAGTAATAAACATTTGTATTTGTTTTTTTTATTGGACATGTTACCTCAACAATGGCTTATTATAACCTTGCATTCCTGAGATAATTCAGGTTTTCCTGTCACAACCTTTAGTAAGATAAAACAACTACTTGTTATGCATTCATCTTCTGCAATACAACTAAAGCAAAATAGTCATGAGTCAAATTGTAGCTACCACTCTGTTTGACAGAATGAGGATTTTTTTCTTCTCATTCATACTATGTGGAAGAGGTCTGAGATACTCAATACACACTCATTGATCAATGTACAACTTTTAAACCCTGCATCAAGCCCATCAGTCTTGTATTTCCAGTTAATATTAACACCATGAAGGCAGACAAACCAGACATTCACACAGGAACTGGAGGAATCAAGCACCAGGAACCAGCATATGAGCAGGTCCCCATAATGAGGTGTGAATTCTCTTTTTGATTTAGGATAACTTGGTTTAAAATGTGTTGTGCAAGTGATTTTGCCTTGTAGCCCTCTGCCCTTGGTGGAAAAGGAGAGCTGCTGTGTTGGTGGCTGAGATGATGTCCACTCCTTCAAGAGGAGATGATACTGCTGTGATGTTCCTGCCCGGGGCCATTATTTAATCCTGTGCATCCTGCATCCTTCAGTGCAGAGTCAGACTCCACAGAGCAGTAAACAACACTATTTCAGAACAAGAGTACTTCTGTATGGAGGTCAAAAGTGATACCAGTTCTATAAACCAAACTGATTGCACTGGAACGATTATAAAATGATTGCATTAGAGTCTGGGTTAATTAAACTTTAACTATAGCTAAATAAAAGAGCATTTTGGATTTAGTTATTCTGTAAACAGGACAGACAAACTCCCCTAAAGAAAAACCACTTAAGCAAAAGAAAAATGGACTGCTTTAAAAAGGACTTTTCCCAGTTTGCTTCCACAGTTCTTTGACTTCTTTAATGCTTTCTTTTTTCACACACTTCCAGAAACCTTGAATGCCTTGCTGCTGTGGTACCTGTTAATAAAGTTAAAGAGTGTTTAGCATTTACACAAAAAAGACTCCTATTCCCAGACTGTGTAAATACAATATATAATGTTGTGCTGCTGCTTCCGTTGTTCACCTGTGTAATAACAAGTTCTTAGTGGCAGCACTCATCCCAGATTCATATGCAGTGAGGACTACCCAGTTTAAAATATATATCTTTTTCTATTAATTGACTCTACCTGTGTTTCTACAAGCATTTACAAGAAAGTTGTAGCAATCATCTGTGGTATTTACAAACAATTATGTCAGCTTGTTACCCTCAAACCTCGATGAATTCGGTTCCTCAGGACTCCAAGAAACTCGCTGTGGCTGAGGCAGTCATCTCCATCTAGATCAAAAATCTTGAAGATGGTATCCAAAACATTATCTGACAGATCCTGTCCTGTTGCCACCTTCACTGCTCTCTTGAACTCAGCTAATAAAGACATAATATTACATCACAGGTGACTGAACTTGCAAAGAAAACGGAAAGCTTATAAACAGCAGGATTTTTAAAATGGAAAGCTTATAAATAGCAGGATTTTTTCCAATTTACAATGGCTTGTGGGTATCCTAACTGGAGAATCTGGGGTGTGTAAACTAGTAAACTATTAGAAGGCCTCAGTTCGTGCATTCTTGAGCTTGCTTCTTCTTTTGTAACACTATTAATTTTATCATTAGCTTTAGCAATGCACTGCTTCTCAAGCAACAGTACAAGTGATAATTTTTACTAGAAATAGATGAAAACTTACATACTTTTGGCTGTTTCCTGTTTATATGAATGGTAAGTGTTTGCCTCACTATCCTCTCATAAAAAACCTTACCATTTTATATCAAACCAATTTCATGACAATTCATTCTACAAGAAAACTCTTCTCCTCAGAGAACAGTAGGTTATGATATGCTCCACCTCAACTATAATCTCCTCAGCAACTCTGCAGAAACACAGACCATCAAATGGTCAATGCACTGCTTCCAGCACATGGCTTTATATATCTGTAGTTCTAGTTTTGAGACAAGCTGGCTACCTCCTCTTAAATGATGTTGAAGTATTACTGAGGATTTGTGGCAGAAAAAGCTGCCATACCTCTCTGGAGATGTACTTTCATCTTCACCTCTTTTATTCTTCCCTCTTTACACCACCATGTGCAGTATAGAAACACCCACTATCCCCTCTTTTGGTCCTGTGGTGCACAGAATTCAGAGTTTTGGCTCAAGGAAGATGAGGAAGTGTGTGGGGCTGCCACAAGACAGCAGCTCGTAAGAGTGGAAGGATTATTGTTTATTATAGTAAGCACAATCTCAACACATGAATTGGATGCATTTTTGAAGGCATCGTGGAAGTGTGAATTTCAAAAGGGAACTGGAGGTTACTGAAGTATAGCAGTATTGTAGATTATTACAGCAAATTGTCCAATGAAGTCATAAATGCAATATTAACATGGTTCTGCTTTCACAAACAAGTGCTGTTTATAAACAGTGCTGCAAATATGATTAGTTCTGAAGCTTACTAGAGGGAATAGCATTCCTGACATAGCTCTCATCTTTGTCTCTTTCAAGAATTCCTGTATAAATGTAGTTGATTATTTCACAGTTGGTTTAAATAGAATTAAGTTAAAAATCCTACTGTAAAAGGATATATTACAACTTGAAAAAGACATAAAACATGGGATGTTTATAGTAGTCTTAATTTTGTCTTTGAAAAGATGTTAACCATTTCATCTCTTGAAGCTGAATTTAAATCTAGACATGGTACTGTCCTTACTTTGAATATAACACGAATAAAAGATGTTCTACAACAGTGGGGCTAACTTGGGGATAACAATCTTCAAGCAAAGAAGGGACACCTTATCAGAGACAAAAGATGAGTTGTGAACTTAGAAGAAAAAGAAGTCTAGAATAAAAGGAAGGACTAAAAGACTGTCTTATATTTAGATAAATGTTCATATGTGTGTGAATACACACACACACACACACATGCAAACATCAAGACAAAGAACTCAGCCAGATTCAGGAGAGAATTAGACATACAGGCACGTAACATCTGTGAGTTACCTCAGCAGCTGACTGACTTTGATTACAGTGGGGTTCAGCACATAAACAGACTAATAATGAAAGTCACAAGGTGTAAATCCCCCCAGTTTTCTTTGGTTCAAATCCCATCCAAACAGCTATCTTTCAAGAATATGTATTTCTCTTTCCATCTTCTCACATCTCTCATCTTTTTTCACAAGAGCCCATCAAATATTAATTTCAATGAATGTTAATACCTCCTTACATTTCCTTAGGAACTTTTTAATAATGCTATTTTGAAATAACTTATGAGACTTGTACTTCAAGAGTAACAACTAAGTAACAACCTCAGGATTAAAACAAAAAGCATTTGTATGCCCATAAAACTTCTGATGCATTGCTCCTCTTTCTCCTATATGGAAAGGAAGCAACTCCCCTCCTTGAAATCTTTATTTTATACCCCACTTTAAGACATTGTTTATTTTTGATAGACATAATTGCATAGCACATCCTCCTCAGCACAGAGAGGACATGGAGTGAGTCTAGAGGAGGGCCACAAAAATTATGTGATAATTTTTGGGATGGAGCACCTCTTCAGTGAAGAAAGGCCAAGGGAGCTGGGGTTGTTTAGCCTGGAGAAGAGATACATTAGGGCAGACTTTATTGTGGACTTTCACTATATCAAGGGGGCTTATAAGAAAGAGAGTTTTTATCAAGGCCTGTAGTGACAGGAAAAGCAAAATGCTTTCAAAGTGAAAAAGGGTAGATTTAGACTGGACATAAGGAAGAAACTTACAAAGTTGTGCCTGTTCCATCATTGAAAGTGTTCAAGATCTGGTTGGGTGGGAATTTCAGCAACCTAATCCAGTGACAGAGTTCCCTGCCTATGGCAGAAGGTTTGGAAAAATGACCTTTAAAGGTCCCTTCCAACCCAAACCATTTTATGATTTATTAGTCTGCTGTCATTAATCCACATATGACAGCACATTAGAACTTTGAAATGAAAACATTTTGGAAACTTTATATTATTATTTTTTAATGAAATAGAACTAAGTCCAAATACAGAGCAATATAATATTTTTGGACTTCACTGTGGTACTTTGGGATAACTCATTTACATTAATTCAATAATAAAAATGAATTTTCTTTCCTTTAAAACAACCCACATGAAAGGTGTACAGCACTTACCCCGCTTAACAGGACGATTGGCTACAGTAAACATCTGCATGGCGATAGAAAAGTCTTCCAGATTATTTGTAAACTTGCAAAAAGTCTTGAATTCTTCCAAACTGATGTTCTAGAGTATCACAGAATTCAGATGATATATAATGAATATACATTCAAATCCCAATTATTCTATGTCATTAAATTTGGTGGAACTTAGTGTTTAGATGTGACTGCCTACTCATCGTTGATATTTGTATTTCTCAGTTGGACAATAATCATTGCTCTTACTTGTATAAAATTCAAGGGCTCCAATACTTCATTTGGCAACTAGTTAACTCATTAGATACCCACATTGAAGTGAAAACCTGTGCATAGGAAGGAGGAAACAAAACAAAGTATACTTCGGGTACCAACCTCTCCTGCTTCGATTCTGTCTTTCACGTTCTGCCAGTAAATTTCATTGTTTTCCTCATCAGTGAAGTACAGCAACCATGCCGCAAAGTCTTCTTTTCTCATGACGCTCAAACCCTTTGAAAACTTTATGAATTCCATTTCTTGGACTTCTGTTTGCAGATTTTCCATGAACCTAAGTGTAAACAGATATTATCCACTACATTATTCCTTCCATTCCTGTACCACCACTACTACCTTAGCTACCAAGTGCCGCAGACACCAGCTTTGAGCCGCAGACACTTTCAACACTGCTGTTTAAAATACCCCTACTGGTTTAATTCTCCCCATGCTCGTGGATGTTCCCAGGGCTGTGTAGTCCTGTTCTTTAGAATTTCTTTAAGCCTTCTGATGTTTACATTCTTGTAATGGAGTTTTTTACACACTTTCATATAAATAATGATTGTTTTACATTCTTTGTAGGAGGAGAATTTTGATGGACTGTTAGTTTGACCAGTGTGGTTGGAGAGGTGACAATGTCATTCTCCAATCCACTGTCACTTTTAGAATTCTATAAATGTCGAGGTCTGAAAAATAAAGTTCTTTTCCTGTTCCTGTTCAGATACTAGAACACCTTGCGTAAGTTTTATTATTTCTCATCACGACAGTAACAGGGCTGCACTTCCGCAGGGACACCAGCAGGACGCGCTCTCGGCCTGCACAGGCGGCTGCTGCCAGCAGAACTTAGGGACGCACTGGACATCTCGGTTTGACTCGTGTTTAAAAATGCGCCGAAAAGGAGATAAAAAAATCGGCAAGGCGGCAGCATAATCAATGAATGAAAAAGGACCTGGTAACTGAAGACCTGACACATGATTTATGAGGTTTCATATTAATAAGAGAGGATTGACAAGATTGCAAAGTGCCTAAAAAGATGAGGCCTTAATAATCACAAAGGTGAAAGAGGAAACTTGAAATTGCTGTAGGAGAAGATGACTGAAAGTATCAAAGATTATAACTACATACAGAGCTTTGGTGAATCAGGTCTGTGCTCACAAGAGGATAGATACAAGAAGATTACCATTGACTTGTACAGAGTTATGAAGAGCACAGAAAATGTTGCAGGGGTTTGTGAAGGTAAGAGAGCTGTCTGAAAAAAGAAAGAGTCAACATCAAGGTTTTTAGGAGGCACCCATTCTTTTGGGAAAGAAAGAAAAAAGTATTACAAGAAGCAAGTAATAACCTGTAGGTACAGAGCTGTTAATTGTGAGTTGAAGCTTCAAGTTTTTTCAGTTTGGTCTACATGGCTACCAATAATTTTGAAAAAGTTAACAAAGACAATACGATGTGATCCATTTGATATTTTCCACTTCAGAAATGGGGCAATCCAAAAACAAGAGGTGATTTTTAAATAAAGTCTTAAACCAGTGGTGCTTGCCAGAATCCCCTCCGTATTGCTAAAGAACCCTGCTTTATTGAGTTGCAGAAATTATTGACAAGAGGGAATGAAATACTCCTATACTGGGACAAAGCAATTAATTGGAGAAGAGGACAGCTAAGGGTCTGTGTAGCCAATATCAGCAGAGGCTCATTTGCTTATCTGTGTTTGCCTGGCCTCACTGGGTTTTAATTCTTTCCCTTGAAATTACAGCATTTGAGTCCACACAGCTATCTTTAGCTCTTTAATGAGATCACTTGGACAATTAGTAGCTTGAAGCTCTGTGAAGTCTACAAGGGGTTAGCTAAAGACTGCTCTTGCAGCATAAGCTCTCTCTTGTAGTTTTCCCTCTAACAGGTAGAACTGCACATGCAAATCAAGGGCCAACAAATGCTTCACAGCTCAGGACATGCAGGTAAATAAAAGCCTGATAGTGGAGGTGAATTTAAGTTTCAGGCTAGGGCTGAATTAGGGTAATACCGAGGAGGGGTACAAAATGCTGTCACATTTTATATGTGCCTTTTTCTGGTCTAGTAAAGGGGATTCTACAGTATAGCTAAACACTAAGATGTTCCTCCACAGTCTACCTTAAGACCTAACACACTTTCAATTCCCCTGGCTCTTCCTCTCAGAAGTGGATGAAACACCAAAGGACCAGGTAGTGCAACAAGTGTAACAGGGCAGCCCTTTGTCTTGCAGAGTGGCAAGAGCTGCCTTGCACAGCTTGCAAAGCACCCTTCTGTTTTCAGGCCCAGCTCCTGCCTTTGTAAATCACAAGGAGACTGCTGCTTCTGGCCAGCACCACAGCCAGCATGTGCCAAGGAGACCAGCCCCATGGGCTGGCACAAGCAGCCCTGCTGCACCCACAGCCTCCAACAGTCTCCCCAGGTCTTGGGAAGGGAGGTCGAGGTGCAGAGGGAGAGAACTGCAGGGATCTGGCATGTAGACCAGGCATGGAGTCAGCCCAGCAGAGACTGAATAGGGTCACCTGGCTGCATTTTGAGAGTGGCCACCACAGGCAAGGAGGAGATGGTATCTGGGATGTGTGGTTTGTGGTTGGCTCGAAGGCACAGCCAAGACCATGCAGACCAATTTCTTTGACTGTAGTTTCTAACTCATGTAACGTCTGGTCTGGAGGAGGAGAAGTTGCTGAAAACGAGGTCACTTACAGAAATATGCCTAAAATTTGGATGCAGGGAAATGAGACAACATGTGTTTTATTTTCTTGGATTTTTATCTATGAAAGGTGGACATATTTTGCAACAGACTTAAGGTCTCGAGAATTGAGCTATTTATCTTGGGGAGAAAGCTCTCAGTCGTTTGCTTTACTGGTTGCTAGCCACAGGCAACGACATAGAAACAGATTCTTCCACCTTTTCTGATTATTGCATTTCCCTAAGCAGACAAGCCTTGGTGACCTGCCCTCTAGCCACACCCAATAAAGGCAGGAAAGCTGAAAGATCAATCATTCCTACATGATGAAGAAGGAGCCCACCAAGCTGCACACATCAGCCTGCTGAAAGGGGCAGCAAAGCCAGAGCAGACAATGAAGGGTTTGGCTGCGGCATTTTCAGTGTGTTCTTCCTTCTGCACCCTCTTGTATTGAAGTTCATTTCATCTTGTAGGCTTGCTCCTGGCAAGCCAGAGTGGGAAGATTTCCTGCCATATCAAATCCTACTTGAGGCAGTAGTTGAAATGTGCAATTTAAAATTTATGTGATGGTTTCCCATATTACAAAAATTAAAATACTGTGAATCATCACATCAGCATTCTAGGTCACTGTTATTCCCAGATGTGAGAGTTAAAAATCCTAATGAGGTTTTTTTTTTAAGTGAAAGTTATTAAAAGTTATTAAAAATAACTTTCTGGTTAGGAAGTAAAACTTGATACATAAATGTCAAGACACCACTAGGGATACTTGCTTTTGTATCTTCTGGATCACAGTGCAATGAGTTTCAGCTGTGAAGTCCTCAAAACGTATCCAGATATTAGGAAAAACAAGCACAGGAATGAAATTCCTGCTCTCCCAAAGTCAGTGGGATCTTGGCTGGGGACTTTGTAGGGAGTCAGAATTCAAGTACAGGACCAGGATTCTGATTGTAGATATGCTTTACAATTAAAAAATGATTACACTGGGAATACTCTTATGCTATCGTAGGTTGAAAATAAAAGAAAGCTCTAAGTTTCCAAGTAACAAAAAGGAGAGGTAAACCATAAATTTACGAGATGGGGAAAAGGCCAGGAACAGAGAGCACTTTCTTTAAGACAGCCCACTTTATCCACACTCTCTAAAACACCCACGTTGAAGGCCAATGGCCAAATTCGTTATCGTGTTACAACAGCATCCAGAAACCTTATCAGGATTTATCCCTCATTTTGTAATGGGTTCTAGTATAGAAAGAGGGAGTCTCCCAAGGCTTTTGGCAACTCAGCTTTAATAGTGCTAATCCACCACAAATAGAAGTGAAAATGCAATAAAAGAGGGGAGACCTCAGGAATGCAACTATTTCCCCTCTAAGTGGAGAAGTGCTAGCATTGTATTCTTCATGGCACGCAAAGAAGTAGATTGAAACACTAAAGGAAATGTAAGGGAAAGTTTTTTTTCCACCTCTTGACCTGAACTGTCTGTGCAGAGCTTCAACACTCTTAATACAGAACTGACCAGTTCCTGTTGCACTGATTTATAGGAAAGGAATCTAACAACAAAGATAGTGGTGGATATACCACCCCATCATTTGTACCATGCTTTGGATCCTCTTTGGACACCAAAGTCCTTTTGAAGAATTGATAACCCTCTCTGCACCAAGAGACTGTGGCAAACCAGCTGCAGATTGCCTTTTTGCAATCTGACTTTAAAACCAGAATATAGAAAACCTAATAAAGGCTTGACAATTAACCTTTAGAAACCATTTAGATCTATGCTTGTAAATTCAAGCTTGCAAGCATTAAGACAGTTAATCAATCTCACAAATTTCAGAATTGCAAGCAAAACCCTCTTTGATTTACTGTCCTTAGCATTTCCAAACCAAAAAACCCACTTTCATTTTTAAGTGTTCTGTAGAAACTAACCAAGCTACTTTTTTGCTAAGCTCACACGAAAGGAAGAAAAATATTTTTCTCAAGCTCTTTACTAATTTGGGAAATATTCAGATTGAGTTATGACAGGAATATCATGAAGCCAGATTTTGTTGCTGTTCTCCCCTTCTTCACTGTCTGATCTTGGCTGTAATTGATGTAATCTCTATGTATTATGGCTCTCCCTATATGCACACACATAGATAAAAGTGTAGGAACAGAGACAAGCAATCATACTCCATTTCTGCAAAGCAATTCCAAATCCCCAGATGAAAATCACTGAAAATGTACAAGCTGTCATGACAGCAGAAGCACGGCATGCTGGCTGATGATGACACCTGAAAGAGATCCTGCATCCATGCACTGGCACACACACACCACAGCCCCCCAAAAATGTCAGCACTAGCAGTGGGGTCCAGCCTGGATAATTTTGGCTTCTTAAATGAAAGGTTCCAAATAAAATGTATCAAGGAATTCAAAATACTGAAGGAAAGAAACAGGATAAGTAGGGAAAAGGCATGATCTCTGTATATTCATACAATTTGTCACCTTCCATCTAAAGCAGAAATTGAAAAAGAACTATAATTAAAGAATATTTCTGGTACAAAATTCTATTAACTGATGAAACATTTGGAAGCAAGAAATCAGATAAGAAAACGACATAAACTGGATTGAAATGTTAATTTTCCTCATACGATTAAAAGACACCCATTGTTTAACCATACTGGGAAGTACTTTTTTTTATAAGACATCCCAGAAAAAAATACAAAAATCAGAGTTTTTTGAATACCCTTTCATAAATATGAATACCCTTTTATACTCTCTGCACTTTCTTTTTTCCTTCAAGGAGAATGTAAGAGATTTAAGCTTGCTTGGGGACAGATTACAGAAAGAATCACAGCAGTCGTAAACTGTTTAGGGAGTGAAATACTGTCTCCTCTTTTATTTGGGATTAGACATACTTAAACAAGATCAGTAAGGGGCTTTTTTCAGGGAAAAAAAAAAACCCAATGTCTGTCAGGAAGAAATATTTCCTATACCTAGAAAATTAAATAGTTTTTTACTCAGAATAAAAGACATAGTTGATAACATTTGACATAGTTGGAAACATTTGATATAGTTGGAAATTAAAGCATAAATTAGATTTTTTTTGGAAGGAAATGACCAAAAATTGTTTCTGTATTAAAAACCAGGAGAAATCCATACGAAAGAATAAAAAAGCCTTGAATTCTGGGGACATTCTCTAAAACAGGACCTGGTATTAGAAGATGACATTATTGTTGACATGTAAAACTGAGTGGTGTCATCTGAAACAGAAACTTGTTCAGATCTTCTGAGAAGAAAGACGGCTTCCTGTATTAAATCTACCCTTTTTGTTACATGATTTTAGGCTTACTGCATATTCTATATTTTCTTAAAATGTTACAGGAGAGTTCCAGCTGTATTTGATGAAGAGGCCATACCTTTAGTAGTGATGTACACAAACATACTCCAGAAATTTATATTTCCTAACATTTGCCAGGGAAACATTTGCTTTTGAATTTGTAAAGTCTTATTAATGATTACTAAAATGTCCTTACGTTAAGGACAATACAACTAATAAGAACTCATCTAGCAGTCTGGAGCTGAACATGTGTTCCTTGAGTCCTACCTTAAGAAGCCTAAAGATCTTTGAAAGCACCTTTACATTTGATGAAAACACTGCCTGAGGATTGTCTGTGTGTGTATCAATACCTGGGAATCCCCAAGAAGCAAGCACCAGCTGGACACAGATGCCTGACCATATTCCCTCCCTGTTCTCAGCATGCCTCCTGTGTTCAGGTCAGCAGGAAAAGAAGCAAAAGAACTGATTTACATCAGCCTCACATTGCCCCAAGAGATGTAGACAGTTTCCATTTTCTTTGTGCCATTTGAATGCAAAGAAAGAAGAATATGGCAAATTAATTGCCCTGGTATATCGACTGTGGCTGTCTGACATTTTTTAAATGTTTGGACTGTGGGCTAAAAGGCTTGGACAATGCTGGTGTACATGTAGATACAGATGGTTGCACACTTACAAAAGGATTTTTTAATGCCAGACAAACTGAAAAGAGGGAGCATGAGGAAAATATAAGTAGGTAATGAGATAAGAACAGTGGTCACAGCTTTCAGAATTCCCATATAAGTACAGTGAAATTTCAGAATGAAAGCATTCCTGGTTTTTTGGGGTGAATTATTTTTATATTTTTTGTGGTTTTTTTTTTTTTTTTTTCTTTTGGGTGGTTTGGTTTATTTTTTTTTTTTTAGTTTTAAGGACTCTGCAGCAATATCTGTGTATTTAACTAATGTGACAAGTTTCAGTGTGTCCTAATCAAACATAATCACCTCTATTTTCTACTAGGTACTACACTGATCAATGGAAAAGCTTTCTAGGCAAGAACTTGGAAAATGATAAAAGCATTTACCATCATTATTTTTTGCTTTTGAGAATGATCTATGTCTGTACAGCTCATCAGTCATCTCTTGTAAAAACAATGTGGCACTTTGATCAAACAGCCAACAATAGCTTCCCGCAGAAGGTAAAGCGTTATGAGAGGCCATCAGATAGAAATCACATTTTCTCTGAACAATAGGAACCCAGAAATGATGTGCTTGATTTACTTGCAAATAAAATCATGTGAAAGGTGATATCCTCGCAGAGGTTAAAAAGACAGCGATCCTTTTATTCACCTTTCTGCGTGTTAAACAAACTCCACTGTCACGTTGCAGCTGAGATGGAGTGTCTACGCAGTGATAAAGAGGCACATTCCAGCCCTACGAAACATAGCTGCCACTGTTGAAAAATTACCTGCATTAAACCTTACACTTATCCCACAAATTTTAAGAGCAAGATGTGGGAGTTTGATTTTGATTACAGGCCTCTATCTGTGTGGCAGGCAAAGGTCTTTAACCTATGCGTTCTGAATGTACAAGGTACATAGTTTCATCAATGTCATGCCTCATTGGGTCAATGTAGGATTTTATCTAAAACCTGAGGCTTTTCAGTTTACACTGTATATGCAAACACAACCTTTTACTGGTGCTCTCTGCCTTTTGTTTCATTGAGAGGATCTATGGTATTTATAGAAAAGGGAGCTGGAGACATCTTAAACTTATTTTACTCACTTAGATTCCTATTGAGCTGAGGTCTTCAAAAGGGAAAGGTTGTTTATTTGAAGACTGGTATGTACCAGAGCCACTGGAGCCAAACAGTTTTTAGTCTACTGATTGCAAAAACATTCATTTTTAAGAGGGCTGCCACACATTCTCCACTTCTGAATACAAACTGAAGCAAAACAAATTATTCTATTTTATTTTTGCAGCCTGTAAATGACTGATTATTTTCACAGAAAAGGTAATACTGATGTAGATAATTTTCTGTTGATGCTATGCTACAACATGTGTATCAAGATTCAAACAGGTATCTGCACAGTCTCATTGCAAAAGTAGTTCAAATGGTAGAGGAAAAGGCACTGGGAAAGTTTCAATAGAAGATGAAATTTGAAGCAAGTGGAGAAGTTGCCTGTAGCTTACCATGACAGCTGTAAAGGTAAGGGAAAGGAAGTATCTTAACTCAGAAAATATTTTTTAATTGGTTAGAAGTCACTTTTTATGTGATTTGATCACAAAAAATACTCATGAATCACATTGTTTTAAGGTATGCCACCACCCAGCGGCCGAGAATGGGAGTCTCAACCCTCCTGGCCCACTGCTGCTAGGAGTTATCACAGTGCTCAGCTCCTGCAGACAGCAGACTCTAGGAGCTAAATGGGGAATTCAATCATGCAACATCATCAATAATCTCCAATTCATTGCTTAATTTTCTGAATCAGCTCAGTGTGATGTCAGATAAATGCCTGAGTTGGGGTAAACACAGGGAGGTAGGAACAAGACTGGCTCCTGTTAGGCTTGCCTAGCTGAAAAAATACCTGAAAAACTCGGAAAAGCGAAGTTTTTCCTTTCCCTGTTTTCCAAAGAAATGTACCAGCAACACGGTATTAACACCACAGCTGTCCAGTTCTGTTTCCTATAAAACAAAAAAACTATATGATTGTTATGCATTGCATGATAATTAATATTCACCATTAATCTAAAAATTTTTATTTGAACTAGAATTTCCCAAGACATACTTGAAATTTAACTACTGTTCCCAAAGCTATCACACAGGATCTCAGAACTGAACAAGACTTCCACATTTACTGCTAACAGAGTATTATAAGTTCTGCTTCTAAACACTCTGTATGAAAGATAAGAACAATTTCCAACCACCATCAGTACATTTTATTATAATATTTTATTATTTTTATTATTAAAATGGAGAAGGTTGCAAGTTAAATCTTTAAGAAACTTTATTCCTAGGTGAATAGAAGGCTTAAATAAAGTTAATATCTGTAAGGAAGTTTTTAGTTAGGTATTTCTAACATGTTACAGCCATTTAAAAACATTCATGATAGTCTAATAAATGAAGCTAGGAAAATACCAACACTGATAATGCTCTGTTATATTATGGTCTTACATGAATTCTGGGAAATTTTCAAGGTTAGTGACTTCACTATAAATATTTTTAAAATCTGAAGAAGAAATTTCTGCAGAGAAGGGATACACACTATTTCAACTTAATCTTCAACAAGACTAAACCCACACATAATGCTGGATTTCTGCTCTATGCTTCTTTCAGCACCAGCATACAGGCATTTCTTTGAACACAACAAAACACTAAGCAACACGAAGAGAGAAATTTTTTTTAAGCCTGTAGGGATTTCAGCATACTATTCTTATGACATCTAAATAGCCTCTGTGTCTTTTATCTGGTTGAAGAGGTAAGATGAAAGACAAGAGTCTATTCATAAGATTTAATACTAATGGTTATTTAGCTTTCAGCATCATCAATAACAAGTCCCATTAGTCCCCCATGTTTCATGCTTATTGCATACATGACACAGTTATTTTATAGTTAAAGCAGAAACATTCCTCATTTCTACTACAAGCTACAGTTCACCAAATGCCAGTGATATGAGTTATGTATGAGTGAACCTAGAAAAAAACACTTTTTGAGCCATATGCAAACTGTACTTACTGAACTTTTATCATTTAATTGCAGGCAAAGAATATTTAAATACCCACAAGACTCATCCTTCTGAAGTTTAAACACTTCAGATTACTGTGAAGACTGATGCATAAACATTGGTATATGCTTTTGTGAAAGCCAAAAGTCAAACATTCATGTATGCTTATTTGAAATTCAAACCCAAACTATTTATATCAGAATGCAAAGTTTTCTAAAAAGAAACAGAGAAGAATCCACATATCCCTCACTGCAGCTAGATTGTAATCTGCTTTTTGTGTGTTTTGCTTACATGTTTAAAGGAGACTTGAAAAATGCAAGGAATAAATTTGCTAATGTAATTTTAAAAACTGAACTGATGATTACATCAATTAATGCTTCTAATTTAATTACTCCATATTATAATCAGTCTTGTATGAAAACAAACAGAAAAATTAGGTTTAAAATAATCTTTTCAAAACTAAATCTGTGACAGTGAAAGCTTTTTTCTTCTATTAATGTTTCTCTAGTTACAAGCTAGAAGAAGGCATACAAACAATACCTACCTCATCTTATCTAAGATGACAAAGCCTATCCCAGGATTTATAACAAATATGCACCTACTTGCTGGCTACCTTCTTTATCAGTTGAAATTCCACAGTGAAACTGGCAGATGTCCAAACATTATGTTAGTGAGAGTTAAATATATTTTAAAACTACAAAACAGTACATTTCTTTAAAGCATAAAATGCAACAGGAGACCACAGAGACTACACCTTAAGGGTGAAATTTCAAAAAATTGCTCTTCCTAGAGTTAATGCTATTAAACTAAAGTACATGTTAGTACATAATTCCTTTTTGTCCACAGAATCATTAGGAGCTTTTGCTGCTGATCTGTATAAATTAGTACCGACATGACAAATCCTTGTTAGAAGATAATGAGAATTCTATTAATATTTCCAACACCTCGCCCTCGTGAGCTTGGGTAAAAGAATGCCTTACACTTGGAATGTCTCTCTTGGCAATAAGAATGAAATGGTAACCCAATCCCAGGCTGTAAAGCAGACCAGACTGGTAGATTTGAGTCACTATCTAAACTGAGTGAAAGTTTGTATTCTGGTGTATCTGGCCGCTTCAGGCCCTGGGACGCTGCACCACAGAATTCTTTTGATCTGTGCATTTTACAGAAAGCTGAGGCACAGAATGGAAAAAGGATCCCAGTGGTCTGAGTTTCATCTTGATACAAGCACAGGATGGGGCAGAGACATGTATCACAAGTGGGGAACTCAGACGTGTTCCAGAATCCCTAAGACCACACAATCTGATGCCACACAAGTCTATGAACTAATGAATATGTGTGTACACATTACAAACATAGGATAATTTTCCTAGAGTAATGTTAACGCCTCCTACACTTTTCAAAAGTATCATGAACTGCTGAATTATGCAATTATTCCTTTTTAAGCAAGATCAGATAACACAAGTTATTTCCTTATTACATTACATAGGCTGTTAACATAAGAGGCCTGATGCTGCAAAAACTGAGTCATGGGCAAAGACCTACCTAATCCTGTAGCTCCCCACTGAGCTTTTGACATTTAGGACCTGATACTGCAGCAAGTACCAACAAGTGTCACTGAGAAGAAACTTTATCGCACAGCGAGATGGGATTTTTAGAATAATGTACCTAACTGATTTTCAAAACTCATCTGAAATGTTAATAGACTTACTGTCTCTAGATTCTTACCACCTTTCCTTGCAGAATTTGCCTGAGGCATGACTGGAAAGCATCCATCATGATTAAAATCTGCAATTCGTTTCTTGCTCTCTTGCTTACTTCCTGAGAGATGGTATTTGCTGTGCAATGTCTTACTTCACTAGAAATTGTAAAAATAATTGTATTTCGGATTGAATATATTTTTTTAGTTAAGACAGAAGAAGAGTGTGTAGATGGAAGAATGGGCAGAGAAGTGAGGTTGGGCAAGGAGGACAATACCTTAGTTTCTGTCTGCTAGTGATGTCCCAAACATTTCCAAAGGCAAGACTAAATCTTTGCAAACTTTTTTGAGTCCACTTCTCTGCAATCCTCTTTGTTTTTAAACTGCTAGCTCAGTCAATTCATCATGCCAAGCTTCTAACCTAGTCTAGCTTCACACACTGCTAAACAGAATTCAAGCTTGCTGTCATTTTGAGAGTGTCCCAGATGCCAGGATATATCCTACGACTCAGTTCTGGTAAGAAGGTTTACAAGATGTGTCCATTATGAAATTAACCCTAACAGTTACAGTCAGTCAAAAGAACTGTAAGCAGGCCAGCTAGTGGGACCAGGAGATACAGATCTCCAAAAGCAGTCCCTTTAGGCAAAGCCCAGACAGTCTCAAGTGGGCCCCAGAATGAAACTGTCTTTCATGATGAATCAACTTTCATCCTAATGTAAATCCATACTGAAGTTTTTTCATGATTTGCAATGCACGTTCTTACTAGGCAGGATTCAAGAACACCTCAGGTCTGATGCAGAAGGGCTGAAATGTGCACAGATGATTCTACAGAGGATATAACAGACAATATTTGAGTAGTCTGACAGAACATCTTCTGAAGAATAAACAGCATCCAATAACACCTGTAATTCCTATTACTGGGAGGATCAGTTCTTTTCTTAATGACAACTAATGCCATGGAATCACTCTGCTGTACACTTAGGGCCTTTAGTAACAAAGAACATGTAATTTCACATGTTCAGGACATCCTCAGGTTTCAGTGAATCACCCACAGTTCTGCATCAATTCATAAGGAGGTACAGAATAAAAATGGTTTCCAGCCAAGGGGGCTAAAACTAATCTGGGAGTAGATGCTGCAGGAGATACTTTAAGCCCCAAAGAGAAACAGGTTGAACCTTGTCTTGTTCTGAGCAGGTTGGCTGTTCCAAGCAGTTGGGGAATGGCACTGCTGCACTGCAAAGCCCTGCTGGCAGCCTGGGAAAGCAGCTCCTACACACAGCTGGGGACAGCTCCTCAAAAGAACCCATGCCCTGCCTCTCTGTTGTGGCATACTTAAAAAATGTAACTTTGCACCAAAAAAGAGATTCCATTATGAGGACCCCCCTCAGGAGGCATGATGTGCTAAGAAGCCCACTCTTATGATCAAGGCAGACTTGGCCTCGAAGGCCTAGCACATCCATCCTAAGCGCGTGCAAACCCTCCTGCCCTCAGTGCTGAAAATGGCTCAGGTGGCCTGCCACCAGCTCCCCAGCCAGCCCCTGCTCAAATATGTTTCCTTCTCTCTTGAGGTTACGATGTCATCAGATCATATGGAAAAATAAAATAATATCCTTGCCCAAGAGGTAAAAAATGACCCAGAACTCTTTCAATAATCTAACATTTTGGTGTCAGACAGTTTGGCTCTTTAGGGGGTTTACCTCTCTGGAGAACTTTCTTTAAAGCACAACATCACACTGCTCCCAGGTTTAAAGTATCTAAAAGCTTTTCAACAGAATTCAGTGTTAAATTGCTGACACAAAACATACATATTTATGTTGGAGAAGATAGGTCAAGAAAAAATGTGCATTCCATCTGAACTGAGAGGTTACAAGATTAATGACAGACTCTTTGGGAGGGATATTAATTTTAGTCTTGGAATAGATTCTTGTAAAATTGGATGTGTTGCACCCCTGTTACAGAGTACTGCTGCACTAGAAGAGCATAGCTCCCAGCCATCACGTTCCTTCAGTTTTAGGCAGTCTTTAGTTATACTGAGCTATGCAGACTTAGAAGCACTGGGTAGAAAACTTTAAACCAGGTAGAAATTTTAGGGAGCAGATGGGCAAGTTATGATGACTTGCACAGTTCCTGTGGTTGAGGAGATGCATCACAATTCTGCAGCGTCCAAAGGTCCAAATGTAAAACCTGTCTTGACCAGGTAAGCAGAGAGAAATGTGTGAATGACTAATGTAATTTACTTCTTTTAGAACCACAGGAAAAAAAAAAAGACAGAAGTAGACAGGCTAAAACAACTTATACTCAATATGAAATTGTTCATGTGTGAGTCTAAAAGTACACTGTATATAGTCAGACTCAATTTCAGTTCGTAAGTTTTCTGTTCAAAAGAGATGAATAGCTGTGTCCCCAACTACTAGTTAAATGCTAAAAAAAAATCCCAATCATACTTTTCACACTTTGTATTCACTAGGGAATCCAGAAGCATATCTTTAATAATTTGGAAATTAGATAATTCACATCACTATTTTCAGACACCTATTTCACAACACTAATTTCATTTCAAGAACAAATACAGAACACTCTGTATTGTCATTCCTTTTCTAACAGTAGCTAAAAGTAATTTATAAGTTTACTCATTACATAAAGCATATTAAATGAGAGGTATTGAAAGTACTTGATAACTCATTAATCTAAATTGAAGGGCCTGAGAGCAAAGTCCCTGATCTAGTCCCTGGTCTGTCCAGTAGATATTTGCCACCATTAGCAGTGTTTCATGGCCAGGACACTAAAGCACCTTATACTGTGAGAGTATCCTTTTAAGGAACTCAGGGCAAGAACACAAAAGCAACAGGTGCTGCTTACCAGGCAACACCTTTTCAAAACAAACAAATCTTCTACTTCATGTACTTTCCTACTGTAATCTAGATCACTTCCAGGCAGGGAGTTTGGCTCTCCTCTTCCATAAACCATGGTCATGTGTTCAGCTGGATGTTCCATATGAAGAACAGTTCTGCCAGGAAGCCAGATGGAGCATTTCCTCTGGCCAATGGGGAGGGTGTTTGGGCTGAGGCAGTCACTGCCTTTGTTGACTTCTGCACCATTTTCTCCAGTCTGATTAGAAAGAACCAGGCTCCAGTGTTTTAAGTCTGCCTGCAGCTTGCCTTCACTGTGTGCACCTCTGCCCCGAGACTGCCAGATTGCCTGCTCTGCAAAATTCAGCATGGAACTTCCCAAAAGATGGAGCCAGTTAAGGCTGGGCAGATTTTTTTTTTTTTGCTTTTCTTCCAGCATCAATTATAATATTGGAAAAAGAAAAGCCCTCAACTGAAATATATGTATCTGGATAACCAATTCCACTGTAATCCCATGCAAGGGCCAATACTAAGTGGTGAGAATTTGAATTCTAGGCATGTAATTCAAAGTGTCTGTAAAAAGGCAGAGATATAAGCACCCCAGAAGAACAGCAAACTGATTTTTCTTTTCCTTATATAGTAACTTGATGAGTGTTAAATGGTATCCCCATAAAGTAAATAAATGACTGGGACCTTTGTCTACACACTGTACAGGAACACACCTGCATATACCTGCTGGTTAAACAAAGCTACAGACTACCATTTAAACTGTGTTTTCCTTGGTTGGTGACATTTGCCATCTGGTATCAGCAACTGGGTTTACTTTGAAAAAACAGCAAACTCATATGCAAATTGAGAAAGTGTTGTGGAAATAAAGAACCATTCCAAACATCAGAAGTGTATTGCAGTATCTCAACTTTCAAAAAACATAGTCAACTGAAACCCCATATTTTTATGCTTTATCTATTTTGCTTAAAGGCAATACTATGACTTACCATAATTATAAAAAATAAAGGGTAAAAACACATGCAACAACTACACTTTATAGTCAGGTTCACTGCTTACAAAGACAATCAATTTATTTGGTGAGAAACCGAGACAGGAAGGAAAATAAAAATTAAGAGAAATGTGATAATTTGGATTTTGCCACATAGAAATATAGAGACCATAATAATGTCAAGTTAGCTGTATTCCCCAAAGCTATTTAATTCTTCTTTCATACTAGAATTCCATTTATAATCGTGTACGAAACTGTATTAAATAACATTTTCTGGCTACAGTAACTTCAGATTTTTCTCAATGGAGAAATCCGAAGACAAATTTTGAAGAAAGACAAAAACAAAATAGAGACATTCCAGCTCAGGTATTTAATTAGCTCACAATAAGCTTATGTGTTTATAACTAATCTGTCCAACTGTATCAAAGTTTCTCTGGAAATTTTATACTATAGCTGTGCATTCATGCAGAATAAAGATCCTTTTTCTTTCACTGTCATGGAATTTAAGTCTCAATTGAAATAGGTTTTGAGCAGCAGACAACCCTATTAATCCTAGCTATTTTAATCTGGTGATTGATGAAAAGATTCAAGAAAGGAGATGGTTGTTTGTTGATCAAACAATTTTTAACTCAACTTTGAATATACACTGAAGGAGGAAATGTTTTGTGAATCAGAATACAGTTTATGCCTAATAAATTTTAAGGGTGTCAGCAATAGCCACTTCCACCTTTTCCTCAGGCATGTGAAAAAGTAAAGAACATGAGCAACTCTTTGTAGAAACTGCTGATGCATAACTTATAAAGCAGAGCCCTCTATAAATTCCTTATTGAATGCTTCCAATATGAGCAGCGGCTGCTGCCTCATGCCCAGAGTAAACGGAAAGTTTACAGCTGACAGCGAGCTGCTGATGTAAGCAGCATCTTTTACTAATAGATGGAAACAATCCAGCTGTATTCTCCCTTTCTTTAGAATCACAGAGTAATTTAGATTGGAGAAGATCTCTAAGATTATTGAGTCCAACCATTAACCCAGTACTGCCAAGTCCATCACTAAACCATGTCTCTATGCACCACATCCACATGTTTTGAACATTTTCAAGGATGGTGATTCCACCACTTCCCTGGGCAACCTGTTACAGTGCTTGACCAATGTCAGTGAAAATTTTTTCCTAATACCCAATCTAAACCTCCCCTGGTGCAACTTGAGGCTTGTCCCATCAATTGTTACATGGTTCATCAGCTTCTTCTGACGTGTTTCAGTATGCTCAGGATTCCCCCTCTCTGTTTTCAGTCTCACTCAGCGTCACCCAAGCTACAGAATATCTTGTTTCTGTGCTGACTACAGACAAGAAGAGACTCTATCTGAGAAGAAGGGAGGTTGCAGGCGACTGGATTCAAGGGAAAACAAAAGAGAGCAGGAGCTTATATGTCCCCTTCATTGATGAGATCTATTTACCATTTGTCAGTGGTCCTCAAAACAGTGAAATTTCTTTCCCAGCTGGACGATCAAACTCTAGGATTGTTTCTTCTGGTCTGCATCTACACTGCCTCTTTCTGGAAGTGCATTTAACTAAAATAATCCTTGCCTTTGTCAATTCAGTGACAACAACCACATTTCAAACCAACGCAGTGCAACAACAGCACTTAGGTGAGCTTAAGCTACAGATTTCCGTTTGGAAAGCCTTCTATTCTCATATGGCAATGTGGAGCTCTTCCTGAGATTTTCATAAATAGAAGAGTGTTACTTTGAAAAAGAGGCTCATGGAAACCAACCGAGTGAATACACAGTCATGAAACACACTGATTGCATCCATTTCACCAAAAGGCTCAGAAATGACAAACATTTTTCTTCCCCAGTTGGAAAGAAGTTGACAAATCATGCCCTTTCATTTAATTAAAGCACTAACACTTAGGCTTATATACTTATCTAAAAACTCTAAAAAAATAACAAAGTTCATGGGAAACAGTACAATGTTTTTGTAAGGAAAATGTATCTCTATTTCATACCCGAAGTACAGTTTCGTCTCCAGCTGCTTTCAAGTCATCTTCCTTCCCAATGATTCTCTGTAGCTATATTTGTTGAAACATGAGAAAAGAACAGGAAAATTACAAATTTGATCTTATAAGAGCCTTCTTTTTCTGAACCTTGATTTAATTGCACCTTTTCTTAATTATACATTTCTGCAAGTTTCTCTAGTCATGACAAAATATTTGCATACTTGGAGATATTTTGCTATTCAGACACACTTTTTTCTAGGAATGTCTTATCTACTGTGGTTAATATAACCAAACATGAATCTATCTCTTGCAGCCCAGTGCTTACTCTATTTTTAGAGGAGATTTCCTTGCACTAGAAGCTTAGTTTTCACTTCAGAAGATTTTGAAAGTCTGGGGTATAACATCAAGGATAATTCTAGAAATAAAAATTACCCTGATTTTCACGCTGTCCTTCTAGATAGTATTACATAGTTCTGTTATAAACATGATCTTCTGGACATGAAAAACATACCTGTTCAAATGAGGTGCTATACAACTAACAATAAAGAATAATTTAATTAAATAAGAAAACAATTTTTTCAGAACTGGCATTAGGCAGAATGTGGTTTGAGTTTTCCCCTCCACCCTTGGAAAAAATTAATCTTGAAGGTATTAGGTAAGAAGATTTTTAGAATTACTGAAATAACTCACATTTAAAAACATAACTTCCACTGTCCCAAATAAAGCTTTAAGGTAATACAAACAGTGCATTAATTTGCAGTACCCCAAGTATATTAGAGCTGTAAAGTTTCTTTGACTGTATTTCAGCTTCAGAGATGAACATTGCCACAAGAACGAGCAATTTAATATAGCACAAAGTACACCTACCTTTCAGACATTTGCATGAATCCTCAAAAGGACAGCAGAAATGAAAGAACAAGGGACTTAATACATTTTAGGCAGAGATATGGAATTACACCGATCACTCTGGATTTGGAGACTCTAAAAGATGCTTTTAAAGCTCAAGGATTTCAAAACTGCTGGACTGCTTCTCAAACATTTCTGAGTGATTCCTCAACCTGCTCATTAAAACTGGGAAAAAGTTCATTACCAAATTTCTAAAGCCATTATTCTGGAGAGTTTTTTAATCTCTCCTTTGCTGTTATTTTTGGTTTTCTTGTTTTTCTTTTTTCTTTTTTGTTCTTCAGAGAAGCAGTATGGGCTTGTAAACAGTAAGAAAAACATGCTATCAATAAGTGTTGCCAAATGACATCCCTTGACCTTCAAATTTTGAGTAATTAACCTGTTCTGGGTTTGTTTGGGGTTTTTTATCCTCATTTTTTTAGTTTCTCACAATGCTTACTTTCTATTATTAGTTTTAAATTGTATGTCTTGATAGGATTTACCAAAATAAATGCTATAAAACAAGGCAATTAAACACCACTTGTTCCTCCAAATTATCTTCATTTTTGATCATTTACAAAACAAATGACTAGTACAGTAAAAGCATTATGAATTTCTTCATAGCAAGACAGCATTATAGAGCTGTGGGTAAAACCACAACTGCTTGTCCATATTCTCACTGAGAAATCACATTTTTTCTTCTGAAAAATCTATCATTTGATCACATATAAGGAATAAAACTGCAAATCCTTTCCAAACAGGAGAAAAATGATATTTTTCTCTTTTGGATTTTATGTCTAAAGGACTCCTAAAAATCTGCAGAGTAGATTGCAGTAGCAAAAGCTACTGAAGAGCACAGACACACAGCATAATTATTTTCACAAGTATTCTGAAAGATTTCACTTATTGTTTTCTTACACTGTATGTAAATTCTCAGAGTGCTTGAAATTATTTCCCGAAGTCTGTTGATTTTTTTTCAGCATAGTGCAGCAACTACTCACAGAGGGAGAAGAATTCTGCCCTCAAGAAATGGACTACATTTATTTGTATTTAATATTTATACCTGCTCACCACTCACTATAATACTGGCTAATTCAAAGATAGTGAGACTTATTATGCACAAGTGAAGCCTCTGCTAAAGACAGAAGTAATCTGTTCCAAACAAGCCTTTCTGGCAAAAAGACTATGTCAGTCTTTAACAAAAAAAACCCCAAAACAAACCAACCAACCAACCAACCAAACAAAACCATACAAAAACCACAAAAACAAACAAACAAAAAAGTGTTTTTGCACCTTCCAGTTGCTTGAGAGAGATCAGTGCTTGTGGATACTCTAAGACTACACAAGTGATCTGTGCCACAGCTGCTGAGTGTTGGGTACTGGTCATTCAGCCCTAGATAAAGCTCTGCAAGTATTTTGTGGTATATGCTCTCCAGCAGAAGTGTATAAGACAGTCTACTCAGAAAGTCTAAGTCATACAGCTCTTGCACGTGCCATCAGAGCTACTGTGCCTTTATTCCCAATAGTTTTGAACCGTCATTAATTTTACTTAGACATCTTTAATCAGGACAGATTTAGAGAGTTAGGGAAATTCCTTACTTGCTGGGGATTTTGGGAACTTTGGTAGCCTTATTCTTGGTGGGAGGTCTCAGATTAATGTGCATTGGTTATTATGTGTCTGGAAATCCCCCTCACCAAGTCTCAAGTGAATGTCTTGGAAGTGCAGAGTTCACGGAAGTATCTTACTGTCCTCACAGAGATGCAGATAACATGGCTCTGAGAAATGATTCTGCACTCTGGCAGGGGCTGATTAAAGGGTGGCAGCTAACATTTGTTAGTTTGCCATTTCTACCTCGTCTTCTTCACCCTGGAGTTGCAGGGCAAAGCAACAAAACCCTCTTGGCCCTAATACTGAATACTGAGACTCTTTACCACTGAGACATGGATGAAGCAGAATTACACAGCTTCAACACAAAAAAATAGGGAGGAGAGAGAACAAGAGTATCCCTGTGAAGGGAGAGACTTTTACTGGAAATGAAAATGTGTACTGAAATGGAAAGGCTACAGAGGACAAGATAAACTCCCCTGTTAAAAATGTGAAATTGCATTCAAGATCCCCTTTCCCGAACATCCATTTTTGTCAGCAGAGAACACTGGGAAATTCTGCATCTCACAGTCCTGAAGTGCCTGATCCATACAGGATTTGAACAGCCTATATCTCATCACATAATGTAGGCACTGAGGACTGGGGTTGGAGTTTCTGCTTGTCACTCATTTCCCTTTCCTGAATGACCTGCTTGACACATCTTGTGCCTGTTCATCCAGGAACATGAGAGAACTGAGATATACACTATTCAAAGAATGGACATTTTGCAAACCAAAAGGGAAGTTCTTGCCTCCAAGACTCTACAGTCTAGATCAGCAGTCAGACATCACAGACATACACAGAAGTCTAATCAGTGGATAATGGTGGGAAATGGGGAGCACAAGATGTGACAAAGCAAGAGAATGAACCAGCAATGAAATTTCTTTTCCCACTGTGCCCTGCCGACAGACACTGCCTCCTGATTACAGCTTCTTCACTATTCTTTTCCACTGCACTTTCCTTACACACGTTTCCTGATGTTATTGTCAAATATAGTGTGAAAATCACAATAGAATAGTTCAGATATATTTTCCTAGGATGCCAACTTGGACAAGACAAATGACTGTCTTGTCCAAGTTGGCATCCTAGGAAAATATTTTAAAAGACAAATTAAAAATATTAAAATATTTTAGAAGACAAATTAAAAGCTTAACCACATAACTCACTGATTTATTAGCTATCTAGAAACTTTCTATGATGTATACAGAACTAGAGTATACAGATCAACACACACACTTATTTCCACATTCTTACATTCAAAAAATTTTATTTTTAAACCTAATCTATAAAGTTTTGCTTGAAAATAGTCTCCTCTGTAAATATTAAGAAAACAGTCACAAGAGAAAACTCATCCTCTGACTAACTTGCATCCTGTGGGACTCTGAATTTAATGACTCTTGTGAGTTGACAGAGTAATTTATATGGTTTTTTTTTTTACCACTCTATAGTATTTTACCAATACAGTCCAAAAAGGAAATGCAAAGTAACAATCTATCTAACTAGAATAATTTTCATTTAACTTGATTGCCTCTACAGAAATCAAATTATTTTTAATGATTTATAGAATGTTTTCACCTCTACATTTGATGACTTTCTGCTGTTTATACTGGCTGATTCAATTAGAATACCCAAAATGGGTGATGATATTAAATATATAACATATTGCACATCTCCCCAAAAGAGCAGTGTAAGAATCTCCTTATTTGCTTAACTGATAGTACCTTTTTAAAGAAAGCCCTGCTAATGTGGCATTTTGGTGCAGAGGCACTACAAGCTGAACATGTTCACTTGTGTTCATGGAGTTACTTTTGCTTGTAACATATTGTTTTGCGGCTGAATAATACAGCCATAACAGACTTATTTTGGTAATCAGGGCACTGCTAGTCTGATAACAATTCACTATGATTGCACCTGGTTTAGTAGGTTAAAAATAAAGGCTTTACTAGAATTTGATTTCTTTTTAATCAGCAGAATAATTGACACTTAAACAGAATATATTCTTCAAAATTAAAAGATATTGTGTAGCAACCAATGGGTGTAGGGCTGTGCTGCTTTTGGCTGGGGTAGAGTTAACTTCCTTCACAGTGGCTGGTGTGGGAGTGTGTTTTAGATTTCTGCTGAACAGGGGGCTGATAACACAGAGATGTTTTTGTTATTGCTGAGCAGGGCTTACACAGAGCCAAGGCCTTTTCTGCTTTTGTACTGCCATGCTGGGGAGGGGGCTGGGGGTGCTTGTGAGGCTGGGAGGGGACACAGCCAGGACAGGTGACCCCAGCTGACCAAAGGGACATTCCAGACCATCTCACATCATGCTCTGTGCATAAAGTGGGGGGAAGGAGGAAGAGGAGGACATTTGCAGCGATGGCTTTTGTCTTCCCAAGTCGCCATTACATGTGGTGGGTCCCTGCTCTCCCGGGGATGGCTGACACCAGCCTGCCCATGGGAAGCAGTGAATTCCTTGTTTTACTTTGCTTGTGCGCATGGCTTTTGCTTTGCCTACTAAAATGTCTTTATCTCAATCCATTTTCTTACCCTGATGATTTTCTCCCTGATCCAGCTGGTGGGGGAAAGAACAAGCAGCTGCCTGCTGGCTGGGGTTACACCACAACAAAGCTATTGCAGGTTCAGTTAGGGGCTTCTGGGAACACCGTCTTGGAAAATTATCTCATTTCAAGTATTATTTTCAAATAGTACTACTAAGTCTAGAAGTATTTTTGCAACATTTTAGAATAGATTTAAAGTATGATTCATCAATCATAACCTTGCTAAGAGACAATTCACTGAAAAAAAGGTGCAAAGTGCAAAACACGTGAGCAGCTACTCTGTTATTAATTCAGAGTTTAAGGCTATGAAATTCACCTAAATAAATTTTAGCTAATTTCTCTATCACCAGGTCCATCTTCAAAAGTTTTAGATTTTAAGGGTCTCTAGAGATGTGAATGTGAGTTCATGATCAGCTTTAATGTCACCCTAGTGACAGAAAGTAATTTGAATTATAGTGCCATATCAGCTTATAAAATTGTCTCTCCATTTACCTCCAATTCGAATTAAGGATCTGAAATAAGTTGAGAGATTCTATTAAAAATTATGATTGTTAATTCTGCATTCAACTTTTGACAAGAAGTACTTAATTAGTCTCCTGTTAAACATTTAAAAGTTGAATAAGCTGTATAATTAAGCCTTTTCTTCCTAAAAACATCAGAGCAAGATTTTCTTAGTTTTTAAAGTATCTACCTTTCTCCCCCATAGTTTAGATATAATATGGGAAAAAACCTGCTGTTTCTCTTCAAAGTGTGAATTGATAAAAACCTTTCTGCAACAGCAAGCAAAATTAATGAAGACCAAAAGAGATGAGGAATTAAAGAAATTATTCAACATATTAAGAAAACAAAAGACTCTTCCAGATGATTATTTAAATTAGCTCATGGGATTAAGGGATATACACTAATTCCTACCTTCCCAGTAGCAGATATTTACTTACAATTCTAAGGTAACATTTACACAGGTGAATTCAATGATGATAAGTACTTCTATCACAATACTTCAATATGTGCTCCTTTCATATAAAATATTTTAGTAAGCATGTGATCATAGACTGGACTGAAAAATAGGCTTGATGGTTTTAATGAATCTTCATTGAGCAAATATAACCCATGGATCTATTTACAATTAAAACGTTTAATTTAAATTAACTTAAATGTATTAAATAAAACATATTAAATTAAATACACCTACCTTAAAGAATTCTTTCTTTTCAACTTGTTCATTGCCATCTGCATCCAACATTTTAAAGGCAATCTGAAGACCAGTCTGGGGTTCTGCAACAAATTGCAAAAGAACGTAATTGAAAATATCACACACTTACGCTAGAACTCAAATACCAAATGTAAAATGAGTATTGACTCTGGTTCAGTTCTCCATTGTTATGTACACACATGGTATTTCCAGTGAACCATACACGCCTCTTCCAATACAAGTGAACTGTTTAAACACCTTTTTACTATCATTTCAAGGGATAATTAATGCAATGGCAAAGCAAAAAATGCCAGCAGTGCCTAAGTACAAGCCATGAATGTCCATCTGACTCCAACAAAAATACTCTATCTCTTACTGGCCAGGTCTTAAGATATTCCCAAAGGATGCCTCCATAACCCCATGTCTAGCTTTGCCTTGTTTGTAAGAGCTCCTTTTCAGAGGAGAAGAGTGGAAAACTCCTTCTGGCCGTTTTTGACAAAAGCATGTTTTGTGTGACTCCCATCAAGGTGATTTTTTCCAGGAATTCTACACAATTTTACCCTGCATTTCCTTCACTGAGTGGATATTTCTTTTCAACACAAAATGTAATGAGTTCTGAATCTTTAAGATGCTGTAAAAGCATGGTGTGTTTTGAGCTCCTTCCCACAATTTCCTGATCTTAATTTGCTTACAGGAGGTGACCCTGAACATTGGCAAGCCCACACAGGAGCAGCATGCTGCTGAAATGTAGCTACAGTTCACTGTGGTAGCAAGCCCTTAACCCAGGAATCTCCAGAGCAGGTGAATTAACGCCACAACCCAGTCATGTCATATGAAAGCCATGGACTTATTGTCTCTGGAATATATTGATGCTTCCAAGAACAATGCTGGACTCATGAGGGCAGTGAAGTAGTATCTCTAAAAAATTCCAATGCCTTCAGGAAATATATTTTCTTCTGGAAATATATTCTTCTAGTTGCATTCTGTAAAGTTTTAAGTCTTACTTTTTTTTTAAGAGAATCTTTCTGCAAAGGGAACAAGTTAAAGAAATGTCCCATTCTTTTTAAGTCATAACAAGATGGTTAAAGAAAGTACTATTTTTACATCTTAAAAATAACTACATCTTCAGCAGTCAACTAACATTCTGTGTGAAGCAATCTTGTGATGCAGGGGTATTTTATAAATACCATTGCAATCTGCACAGCAGAGCTGTCCCCAGCAACTGGATTGATTTAATACTCTAAACTGACTTCCTTTTCATGGAAATACCACATGCTAAATTTGTGTTACTAGTACAAAAGCAAGAAAAGGCTATCCAATAACATATTTAGAGAATAAAAGTAATTGATGCATTTAATAGCAATTCATACCATCTGTGTTCCAATTTTCAGATAAGAGAGCTGTTAGTGAAAATATAGACCTAAAGCTGCTTATACTGTTCAGAGATGACATACTTATCTGATATGATGTAACCCCAAAGGTATGTGTTTGTAAAATAAGCATAGTTCAAAGACTACCACAGATATATTTGTATTTAATTAGAATCAGGCAAAATTCCAAAATCTGAACAGAAGAGCTTCATCTTGGCTGTGAGTGCAGGTTAGACCTAGGTGCTTCCTCTCCTAATACTCCTGCATTGACCAAGCTGTCAACTTGTGTGACTGGGTAATTGAAATAAAGCTCTAAGTAAAGGTGACAACTTCAATTCCTGGGCTTCTTCACCAGGCAGGGCTCCATTAACCTATTGCCAGAAATGAAATTCAATACAGCACTGGAAGAAAAAAGACAGTGATGACACAAGGCACACAAAAAAAGAGAAAAGAAGATCATGGGGGAAAAAATAAAACCTTTGTCTGTCACAAAATTACATTTTCAAGTTCAATGTTTTTACAGGCTCTGATTTTGTATGACAGGCAGCATGGTCTCATCAACACTGTGGAACCAAGAGTCTGATGACTCTTTTTCCACTTCCCTATTGCTCAGTTGGAAGTAATTTAAATATTGATGCCTGCTTTAAGAAATCTCACATTAATTCTCACTAGTGAGAGAGACAGGCTGTCTAACTCAGGGCCGACTGACAGGAGATACTTGTTAGGCAAAGATAGAGGCACTAACACTTGTTGACATTTGCTTTCAAACTGATCAGTATGATAACCCTCTGTGTAACCAAAGCAGCAACATTACCATTGCATTTTTATCCTGCATTAAAAGGTGCCTTTGTTTTTGCGGTACAATACATTCCTACATAAATTCTGTGAAAAACAATGTTACTTGATTCATCTGGAGAAGTGGAACAACTTTCTCTTATACTGCTTCGATTTTCTAATTGTTTGAGCCAATAATTCAGCATGAATTCACTTTCAGCTGCCATAAATTTCTAAAGAAATAGCATCTTTGCCACCTATTCCTGCAACTTTAAGATAATATTTTGAAGGCATAGTTTGGCCGTCATAGTTGTCCTTGTTTTAACATATATTCATCTTTTTCGAGTTGCAACAAATCTTCTAAAATCAGTATCCTACCTGAGCTAAACTCCTGTCTCTGATTTTAAAAGCCACTTAAACACCTGGTATAACACATGTTCAAGCAGTGTGTAGCATGGGACACATCTCAATTATCGGTATTTTTAAGCATCACCTACACATCAGACCAAAACAGGGGGGTGGCAAGTATGGCACAGAGAAAGTACCAAACAATCCCAGACCACTTCCATGCAAAAAACCAAAAAATGCCTATTGCTTGTAGATAAAGCAAGTACCAAACAAAAGTTGTTTTAAAAAAAATTGCCTGAGAGAAAAAGGAAGGAAGCAAAGGAGGGAGCAGAAATGCATATACAATATTTGGAGGAAATAAAGTCAAAAGGAACAGAGGATCAAGAAAAAGGACTTAAAAGTCAGACAAAAAGACACTGAAGAATTCTGCTGTTTATGCATTGCATCCATTGCAAATCTGAACACAATAAAAACAGGCAACGACCTCTGAGACACTACAGCAGTTTTTCACACCCCTGCATGAGCTATATTGCTAATGTCTCATTGTCCAAAATTACTAAAACTACTGTCCAGAAGAAAAATAATTTATCTTCTCATCCAGTTCTTCTCCTTATTATGTGGTTCTGTAACCAACATCTCCCTCACTCAAAGGATTTCAAAAGACTTTTCTGATCCCATGGTGCAGGGAGTACCATGATTTTTGAAACATTGCTATGGGCTGATAATGACACTGATGTTCATTTATATTCATGCATTGTCATTCTATATACAATTGTATTTTATATTTTACTATAATGCAGAAATTTAGACGCTAAAAAATATCAGAAAAAAAGTTCCTGGTAATCTGTTAGTAACTGAGTATTTGTGCCTACATACTTTAAATATATAATACTTACTCGTAAGAATTGTCAGCAAAAACAGATACTCTGCATAAGATATCAACCCTGAAAAAAAAAGTTTTAAAATTACTTGTGGAAAACCCCAAAAACTTACAGCAACATTTGAAAGATTAATTCTTACAAATATAAAAAATGCAGTTTGAAATTGTATTAAATACATGTACTAAAGTAAGCCAAATTACTATTTAATAAATTTTTCACTGTTGTTTTTAGTGCTCTGAAGGTAAATTCCCTAACCCCAGGCTCATCAATGTTCATGTCTAACCAAGAAAGTAAGGTTTATTTGGTATTAACAAAAGGCCTGCACTAAATCTTTGGATTCTCACTGAAAACATTCAATGTTTATATAAAAGGGAAATAAATTAAATGTGCTTTGTCACATTTAGTACCTGGGAGGAGAACTACTCTAACATTACCCTGAAGGATCAAAGTCCTCCATCCTTTGGCAGGCTCGCAAAAGGCGGAGAATAGCTTCCCTCTAATTCTCAAGGGAACATGGCAACACGCAAAGCTGCCAAGCTGCTAGATTGTGCTGATAGTACTGCTGGGCCCTGTGCCAAGAGGAGGCTTCTTATTTTTTTTTTTTTAAATAGGAACATGTCCTTTCTACAAGGTGAAAGTATTTTCCCCCCTTTTGAAGGAAAATTCCAGTGTTTTCTTTTGAAATACCGCCTTAAGTGAAAAGCCTGAACAAACACAAAGATGTGATAGCGTCAAAATAGAGTGTGCAAGCTAAAGATAGAGAGTGCAGAATGAGGGTGGCTAAACAACAGAATCTGAACCATCTGCCCTGCAATAATGTTTGGGGAAAAAAATGTAAAGGGCTTTTTTATAAATCACTTTTCAAAATAACTGAGCTACTTTTAACTTGTGAGCTAAACATTGTATAATGCTGAAGCTGCTTAAAATAATGAAGTTCAAACATGCCTATCTGTGCAAAGATAAACTATTTTTTGTAATTTATATTTAGTTAATTGATAGATAAGGAACCCACTTAAGCTTCAGTGATAAACAATTAACTTCTGATAAACTACTATGCAGAAGCAACAGCATTTGTATTTGACCTCAGATAGTGACTTAACACTTCTAAGTACCAGAGCTCAGAAATATTAAATTGCTAAATGCAAGAGTTTGAAAATACGGGAACAAGTCTTAGCTAAAGGGAAGTCTAATGCTTATCCTGTTGCCAGCACAGTTCCATAGCTCAGCTCTGGTTCCATAGCTCAGCTTTTCTCTCCATCAAAATAGGACTGTTTACCCTATTATCCTACACGAATTGTGTAAATTAGCACAGTACCACAATCATACAATATACTGTGGAAATAAAAAATACTTTCATATCAAAGACTTAGTCCTGCTTACGAGTTTTGGCATTTCTGTCATTACAAGAATGCAAATTATTATTTTCATTGCTGTAAAACTTGGAATTGTATTCTTAGGTGAAACATCTAGGTTTTCTACAAGTTCGAAATCAAATAAACAGAAAAAGAACTTCTGTCTCATTTTTTTTAGCTTATATGCCTAAGACAAGATTAAAAACTAAAAAAGGATAGAAACAAATAGGTGGTGAAAAGAATTCAAGCAAATAGTGTAAAAAGTAGTGATCAAGATCCCTAATTTTGTTTTGTGCGTGACACAGCAAAAGAATGTTTAATGGAAGAATATAAAGGAAGACAAGGAGGCAACTTCTCAGGTTGGTATAGAAAACACCTCCCAGTCAAGGACTGCAGTGGTGTCAGCACAAAGACCCTGACTGAAAACATAACCACCAAGCAATGAAGGATGGCATTACTGGGCAGGGAGAAGTGAGAGTCTGCCCCTCAGCTGTCTTGAGATGTTCTGCACAGGATTGTCTAAGGAAAACCTGGAAGCTGAAGACATGTGGTTTATGCTAGGTAAAACAGAACAAGGAGAACCCAGTGTAAGGATACAAAATAAGAGATGAGACACTCAAAGAAGCTGAGTGAAAAAAAATGTTTATCAAAGCTTTTGAAAGGATATTAACACGGCAGATTGTGGTTGCAAAAGTCTGACGAAAAAAAGTCATAATAATTGAGATACAAAATACTGAGCCCCTGGAGAGTTTTAGCTTTATAGCTAGACAGGGATCATTATACCTTACACAATTTTGCAGAAAGAATCTGCAAAATTTTTATGGAGATGGTAAGATGTGGAGAAAAGATCAATTTGAAGACAACATCCTGCTGACTGGCTCAAGGGAGAAGCACCTGAATTGAAGAGAGCTTTGCAAGAAATGGCAGGAGCTTTCATCATCTTACTGTAATCTAACTGAAAAGTCACTATAGTGAAATTGGTAAAAAAGGTAAATATAATAAAAATACGTAGAAGTATTCTGGATTATTCTTTAAAACCTGACTCAATGCTTTACAGAAAATTCACAACCTGCCTGATATTTTCGGGAAGACTGATTGCACTAAAATAATTTATCATAAGATTTTTAGATTTGTGAACTAATTTCCATTAAAAAACTTATCGTAATTTTATTGTCCTTTTACTACATGCAGTGAGTGGCCAACTTACCTCATCCATAAAGTAAATGAAATATTTTGGTAATTTTCTTTTTTATTCTACAGTAATCATTACAAAGGTACTCAAATTAAAAGATGTAACACAGCAAATTTTAAAACCCAAAATAAGACAACCCACTGAAAATTAAATTCATATCCAAGCAAAATTTAAAAGATAAAAGCTTCACACACTGTTGAATGACTCAGCATACTTGCAGCCAAGAATGTGAAGTTTGCATTGGCAAAATACTGTCATTTTCTAAAGCTAAAGGAACCTTCCCCAACCCTCCCCAGAAGTATCTGTCCTCAAACTTACTAACACATGCTGACAGTACAATATTCTTATTGCTGAATAAATCATTAAGTATACCTACAAAATATGACACAAATTTTAAAACTGCCCACTAGAAGGCAGAATCACCTAGCATTACATTTTACAAACCACACTGATGGTAGTTTTCTGTCTCCTTGACATTTAAATAACAATTTGAAGGTTGTTAAAATAACCTCAGCTAAACAGTTGGGCAGGGGTAGATTCATTATTCTGGTACTTGCAAAAGCCTAAGTATTTTTATTTTTAAACTGTGATAACAATGCATCTCAAAGCAAAAGCATCAAAGTCACTAAACAGGCATCATGACCAAAAATTGTAAAAACTTTGAGTGTTATGGGGACATATGAATGACTGCACTGAATGTTTCTGCACCATCTCAAAATCCTATCTGGCCTTTGAAGGACAGAGATTCAAACACACAGGGCTAAGCAAGGGCAGATCTTTGCCAGAATGCAGAAGACACCAACTCTGAGTGTAGCACTGAGCCCACTTTATGCCAAGCATTCAGCTGGGAGAGGTGCACTGATTTCCTGTTTTCAGTTTCTCTTTGTGGATTCTTGGTTTTCCCAGGCAGCATGCTCTGGGGATTTGCAGTGTCCTTCACTAGAAAAAGAAAGGCTCTAAAATTGCAGGTAAAGAGAGAGAATATCCAAACATTCAAGAGTGAGAATACTTTAAGCCAAATCCTGGGAAAGTATGTGATGATTGGAAAAGGCAGGGAATGACTGTTCAGTACAAAATCCAGCCTCTCTTTTTTCCAGGATAGGAAAAAAAATTGTTAGTTTGTTCAGAGATGTTTCAGGGCTTTTGGGCTATGCTGGGGCTTTCAGGAGCAGACTGACAAGCAAGGCACCCAGCTGGAGACTCCTGCAGGTCTGCACAAGGATGCAAGAAATGAACTGCAGGCAGAAGAGGCTGTGAGACTGAAGGGTAGGTGAAATGCTGCAGGCTGAGATCGAGGGCTGCTCTCTTGGCACAAGCTTCCAGCTGTGTCTGAGGATCTGCTGTGCATGGAGAGAGCATGGCTCATGCCTGCCAAGGAACTGCAGCAGTGCAACAGCAGCTTTATTTTCCAGAAACATCCACGGGATAAGGGATTCAGGCTGAACTGTATGATACAGAAAGTTTGTGAATAGATGCTGTCGGTCTTTTTCATTAGTTTGGGAATTCTGGTCTTTTGTTACTGTGAAATGGTTAATTGCTCATCTATTTGGTTTTCTTGATCCTCTTGTTTGTTTTCTCTCTCCAATTAATTTATGTTAATGACATGTTTATTTGGTGTTCTTTAATCCCCTGTTGTTACACTAACAATATCCCCACTCTTAGTTTTCTCTTTATGTAGTCCAATATAAAGTGGAAATGCTGGGTGAAAAGAAAACAAAGCACATCAACACTGTGAAGGGTCACAGAGCTCCCAGAGAGGGAGAAATAAGTTCAACTGCTCTTGGAATCAGGGATACCACTTAATGTAACTAGGTACAAGTTTTATTTTTATTTGTAGTTTCCATGCATTTAAGTTATATAGAGGAACAGTCAGGTTATTAACAAAAAGTCTTAAAAGTCCATTTGTCTTCAAGTCATTCCTTTAGCCCTTTCCTCTTCCAAGTAGGCTTTTCAGTTTCTTTCATGTCTCCTCCTGCACCTAAGAAGGCTTTCAATTCCCAGCCTCTTTACTCTCTCTTGTATAACTGAGAGATTTGCCAAGGAGGCAGCTACTGGCTGGATGAGGATGAAATAAAATCCATGAAAACCTCTTTAAAAATACATTCAACTCACACCATATAATGAGACAAAAAGCAAGACGTATTTTTCAGTATCAAAAGTGCTCATTACCTTTATCACCAAGCTCTCTAAAAAAGGTTGGTCCTGGTTTAGCTTTGGCAACATACAGCAGTGCAGCATCCACCTCCTTTAAAGATACAAACATGAAAATATAAAGCCAGTTTTGAAAGAGACTTAATCACTTCAGTAACAGAAAGATGCAAGTTCTTTTGAAGAAGGAAAGGAACATTTTGCTTACCTTTTTTGTCAGTTTCTTGGCTGAGGCTTTGCCTATAATAAAAAAAAAATCGTCATCATTCAATAACAAACTGACTTTGAACTTTGATCAGGTTCTGTGGCATTTCTTCAGATTTTTATGGGAAAATGCTAAATAATATGAAACAGAGTATTTCGCAACAGACAGTTTGTTTCTAATTCCCATAATGATCATGAAAGGACAAGATTTAAAAATAATATGAGCAGTCTGTTCAAATGTTCTCTCAGCCTAGATTAAAGCACAGCCCACTTTTATATTGATGACCAGCTTACTAGTATGACTTTGCATACTGCAAGCTACAAATGTCACACAGATTCCAAAGCAAGACTATACAGCAAGAAACAGCTGTAGTATTTACAAAGGGATTTCCATGCACACAATAGTCCTTGAAGAGCAGGTTGAGTATATGAAAGCTAAGAAATACTAAAAAAAAAGAAAAAAAATTATAACGTTGATGTTTCTATTAAGCAGAAGTAAATTGAACAACTCTGCTTTCTGAAAGAGCATCAGACAAAAATCATGCAAACTCCTAAGTGTTTCTTAGCAGGTTCAAGTGTATACACTCAAATAGGGGAGCCACTGGCATTATAGGTTATGCTCCTGTGTAAATCACATGTTTGAGGAGCTGCAATGTATCTGTATGTATGTATGTAGCTGCAATGTATCAAGAGTGGAACATTCCAGCTGGTTAGGCAGGGATCACAGAAACCCAATGGTCATGGACCTGCAGAAACTGTGCATGTCCCTTTTAAGTCTAACCCCTCAGCACTTCTCATACAGTTCACCAAACCATGTTGTCCTTCACTCTTACCTCTCTCAGCCCATCACACTCTTCCTTCATCACTATTTCCTCTGGATTCCAGCCAGCCATTCCCTCCTATTTATTCACACTGAGTAAGCACAAACTGAGCCACTTGGACGTGCTCTGTGGACTGGTGCCCCTGAGTGCAGCAGCCTGCTTTGCTCCACACTCAGTCTCCAAAGCTACTTTGCTGCTTCACAGGCATTTTGCATCCAAAGGGTCACCCGTGCAGCACCGCTATCTGGAAATGGACATGATGGAGGCAGCCTGGTGGGCAGCTGTCAACAAACATCTACCAAGCATTTTCACAGGCCCATAATTTGGCCAGACAGAGGTGCTTTGTCAGTAAAATAGTGAATTTCCACAGTGCTGGCAAATGGCACGCCCAGCTGCGAGGGGTCTCCACTGGCAACTTTTGGCTTGGAACATCTCAACCAGCAATAGCTCATTTTTCAGCACAGGCAAACCAGTACCCTGGCCTCTGCTCCCTGAACTAGCAGTAACAGTTTTGCTGATAAATTCCTCTCCTCATATCCCCTCCCCCAAATCAGCCTAAGGCAGACACCTGGCACATAACATTTCAACACAAATGTTTAAGTTTGACAAAAGTTATAAGCAACTAAAATTAGGGTTTTAATACTGGAGTGTTGAGTGACCCCAGCAACAGGTGTTGCCAGTACCACCTGTTACTGTGGATGAATACATTTTTGTGCAATGCCTATACATACATTTACACCCATATACACACACATACATAAAGCCCCATAGGTAGGTACCTTTTAAGTAAAACAACACCTGAAATCTTCTCCTTTGCCTCATTTGAGACAAAAGAAATCAGACTAATAACAGAAGAAGCAGCAACAAATAGCTACATCCAGTAAGGCTGAGTCCTGAGCAGCGTGATGTAACACCACAGTTACATCTAACACCAGTCCCTGCTGTAGAGCATTTTTCATGAATGGCTGTTTAGCAGATTAAGTGATTTAGATCTCAGCTTAGAAATGTCACTGCTTCTGTACAGCGCGTTTCAATGCGAAACTGAACTTAAGCTGGTTTTTTGGCCTGGGCAGACCCACCTAGAGAGCAGCCTTACAGAAGGGAATGAGTCAGGCTGTAGGTCTGCAAAAAACAGTATCTAAAAGAAAAAAGGTAAAACCAACCTGCAATGTTTTTCACTGTACATGCTCCTTGTACTCGCTGTCTGCACTAAAGCCAGCCATATACCCTTATTTGGTTAACAGCAACTCCATTCCTTTAATTCTCCTGGTGATCCCAAGAACATCACATCTGGATCAGCACCTGCTACCACAGCAGTGTACTGGGGAGTAGCCTTTTGCCAGCATCCAGGAGGATGATGAAGGGAGACAAGCTGAACTCTGTGAGTTGGAACAGCAAAGGCATGGATAAATGATGCAAGGTAAGGAGAAAGCACTGGGAGCTACAGCTGAGACAATAGCTGGCCAAGTTTGTGAGGCTGTACACTTGAATGAGCCTGCGTTTCTCTTCTTTGTGTTGCATTCTGCACAACAATGCTGAAACTCCTGAGCTACATGGTTTTGGGGAACAACATATCCTCAATGAGAATTACCAGATCTTAATAAAAATTAAGAAAGGGAAGAGAAGTCTGTTGTAGATACACGGACCCTTCACCAGCCAGCACTTACAACTGCAACTGCCGTGAGCTCACAGAAATGGCTGTGGCAGCCACCAACATCTGCCCTCTTACATCCAGCCACAGTCACCTTCCAGAGGATATTTAAGATGCTGACTTATTGACTGACATGAGGTGAAAAGACAGTAACAGCAATGATACAGAGATGCTCATGCCACCCTTGCATGGGTGAAAGGACTGGTAGAGGAAAAGAAGTCTTTGCTGAGTGGCAGAAGAGGGAGAGAAGAATCATAATCACCCCAGGACGTGGTGAGAGGCAGCACCAGGTGGGTCAGAATCAGTCCTTGCAGCAACTGGACAAGAGGCAGCTGCTACAATAAGACAAGAAAAAAGGCAGGAGGGAAAGGGACAGATTGAGAGAGAAAAACAAAGAGATTTCTACTTTTCAAAGCAGTAAACACAGCAAAGTAATAAATATGGAGTCTTTTAATGGTGCTCTTCTCTCATGGGCAGATGTCAGCAAGTATGTGTACTGGAGAGTAGGAATTTTTTTGAAAAAACACCCTGACACTAGGGATAGTAGTGTTATCTTTCATACTAGAATTTCCATAAGATATTAGAATACAATCTTATAATAATATAATAATTTAAACTGTAGAATGAGTTTCCTCCAATAATTATTTTAATGTTTTCTAAGAATTATATCCAGTTATATTTTATTGGTACTGTCACCATATAAAATCCTGTGTGAAGACTCAAACCTCTGTTTTCACTAGGAAACAAACCTCTTGAATGCTAATTTAGCTCTTGGTGCTTATTTTCTCAATTTATTTACTTCCAAACCGTGAGATCCCTTTAAACACCAACAAGTAAAATTCTACTAATATCAAATGTACAACCCTCTGACGAATCAGGTCTTTTAAGACCTTGTCTGAAGTAATTAGGAGAATGTTAACTCTACTCTGAAGAAGATGCACTACAAAGGTTTGAACAGTTTTCTCAGCCAGCTTGTACACTGAAGAAGAAAAGTGCCTCTTCTTCCTATGAATTAAATATTGGTGCTGTCATTCCTCACACATGACTACAAATATATCAGGATCTAAGTCTCTCTCTGAGGACTACAGGCAATAAATGTAATTATTAGGGACTATTTAATCTAATAAGTAAAAGATCCACATGATTCAGTTTTCTTCAGTTTTATTCTTTTACTTTAATAGATTCTTACTAATTGGAAAATTAATGACACAGTACCAAACTTGTTTGTAGTAGTTAAGAGTCTTACTTTGATATGAAAAAAAGAAACTTGGAATTTTTATTGTTTTGAACTTGATTAAATGAGAACAACTTTTTTGTTTTTTCCTACAGACCTGCCACAACTATGATGGAATGCTGGTTTAAAGGACAGTGAGTATTTTCAAAGGTCTCTACATATTTTACAGATTCAATGATCTAATTTCACCATCTACAGCATATCCATGAAACAATGAGGTACAGAGGCACTTTTCATGGACAAAAAGGCATTTTAACTTTTTTAGTTGTATGAATACCGAGTCTACTTATAAACACACAAGTTCTGTGCCATTAGCCAAGAAAGCTAGTTGACAGTTGTAATTAAGAAAACACTGCCAAGAGCAGCTCCATCAGTCTTCATTTGCCCTCAGCAAACCTGGGTATTTTGTCACTTATATTTCTTACAACAGAAGCGTTACCATCATCTATCAGTTTTTTACACTAAGATGTAGAACGGACCTGACATCAATGTTAGGATTAATGTTAGGAAAGGGCTGAATTAAACAAGGCTGGACTTGCACACACAGTAACATCCTTTTACACCTGTAGAGCTAAGGAACAGCTTAGATCTGACAAAAGATGTCTAGAGTCAAAGAATGAGCAGAATCACAAATATCAACAACTCTAACAACTATAATCAAAGGACAAAGTAAAAGTAGTTACTACTACTTGCAAGAAAACATGCTTTTACATGTCTGCAAGATTGCTTGATTTTACTAATATGGAAATTTAATTTAAATTTTGAATCAATCTTTCTCCACAGCCTGAAATTCAAATGTGAACAGTATAAAATAGGTATCTTTTCCTAGAAGAACAAACTCCTGTCCTTTTCATCAGTAAAGTCACTAAGATGGTTTGACCCGAATCTCTTTTTAGATCCATTTCAAATAGATAAAATTACAAAAATAAAAGAAAAATTGACCTCCCAGCTTTTTAATTTTGGATGGTATTCATTGCTATCTTTGCTGAATATTGACTTTGCAAGATTCAAGGTCATACTGAGGTAATATAAAACCATTTGGTTTTTTATGAAAAATTAGGATGAGAATAGCATTAAGTATATTTACAATTGAAACAAACTCTCATTCTGCAGAATGACGAGTGAAACAAACCTTTTAAATGGGATGGGTTTTCAGCACAGTCCTAATTTGAGGATCAGGGCATTTTAAAAACCACACCCACTGTATGCAGCTCATGCTGTGGCCTTTACAGCAGATCCCACCCTGCAGCCTTGCCTGCCAAGGGAATGAGGATTTGCATTTCCTCCTTACAACTGGCTGCCAGCTTTCACGCAAGCTGAACTTTGAGAATCCTGCACCAGCGAGCTGGGTTAGATAAGAATTGTGTATATTGATTTCCTTGGGGAGATGCTGTTAAAATTTCTGTTTAAATTAGCCTGAAATAGAAGATCTTTGACATTCAATAGCTTATTTTCATTCTCAGCTCTCTTAGATAATTTTAATGATACTGGACAAGTATGTTATATTAACAAAGTGTGCCTTTTTTAACCTACCTTATTTTTGTTCTCATTCTTTAAAGCTCTTCTATGCATTTATAAAGTACTTACTGCTAATGAAACCAACAAAGGACAAAATTCAAGCTAGTAATTATTTCTTTAAGACCTCCTTTTGAAATACTGGTGATATTGGAGATAAATGAGGGATAGCAAAAAAAAAACTTAAGGCATTTTGAAAGCATGACAAACCAAGTGGTCAGATTGCTATGCTAGCTCCTGGCAAACCAATATCTGAATAATAAATGAGCATGCAATTTAAATGAATTAAGAATCTACTTCAGCTAGAAAGCTTTTACTGAACTACTGCATTGCTCCATTGAAAGATAATTGATAAAAGTCATTTCAATCACATGAATTAGTAAATTGAACCACCTCAATTGAATTCAAGTATGCCCAGTGGAAAAGGCAATTTGCAATAATAGAAGCTTCTGCTATGCTTTACAAAACAAGCTTTACATCTGTCCTTCTTTATTTAAAGCAATCGTTCCTCTGAGGAAACAAGAAATACAGAGTGCTGGGATGGGGCCAGCACTGGCAAATCTCCATTTCAGAAGAGCAGTTGCATCAGAGCAAGTCAATACCAGGAGGTTTCTCAGTGAGTCAGGCAGCCTGGGGTAAAAAGGGTGGGATGCTGATGCAGGGAGGAAACATCAAAGGATGACACAGTCTTTTAGGAAACTGAAACAGACAAAAGAATTAAGATAAGCAAGTTTTCAAAACCTCTTAAAGAGACCACGGCACCGAATCACCAGGAGCTCCAAAATAACCAAAGGCACCAGGGTGCAGATGCATGTGATGCCCACTACAGTGCTTGCAAACAGCTCAGTCTTCACTGGGATTGTAGCAGGAGTCTGTGGGAACGACAAGGAGAGCAGGGGAACACATTCTCCTTAGATACTATCCAGGGAAAGTGACATACTCCCAGATCCACTCTCTTTCTAACAATGTATCCAAGCTGCAGGTAAGCAAAAGATGAGAATACGTTCAAACTTCCAAGCTTACCACAAGACTTGTACTGCAAGGACATACAGGATACAGAAAGTCACCTCTCCCAAACAACTGGAGCAGTCTCACAAGCCTGTAAGGGCAGCCCTGCAAATGGAGCACGTGAAGCGAGCTAAGAATTCACGTGAAACACACAAGCAGCAAGAAGCCAAGCAGAGAGCACAATTGCAGCTGAGCATTTCCCCAGCAGGAGAGGCTGCCAGTCCTCTGGGAGGAGGCAGAGCTGAGCATTGGAGGGAGCATCTGGAAAAAAAATGTCTCATGTGAAATGCAAGTTCTCAAACTCCCAAAAAAGCACCTCATACTTGGTTCCTCTGGCTTCATTTAGATGTCTAAAAATTAGGTGCCTAAATCTGAGTTAGTGATCTCTGTGGTACTTTGCTGTAACTATGATGGTGTGAGTACATACACAGAAAAAGGTTTATAATTAACTCTGAAATCTGCTGCTCCTATTTCAGATCTGAGGAAGAGCTCATATGCCCAAACGCTGGTTTATTTTTCCAACTTAGAGCAACTGGTCTAATAAAGGATATTATCTCTTTCAGCAAACTTCATCCTGACTAATGACCTTAGGCTGCCTTTATAGTCAAGGGAGAGAAACAGACAGAGAAGGACAATTTATTCCAGGTCGAGACAGGTGTTCAATCCAGGTCTTGCACTTATCTGTTTCCTTCTTTTAAAGAAATGCTACAATTACTTCCTCTGACCTGATGTTCAGCTTTTATATATGTGAGTTGAGCAAGTGAGTCCTTCTGCATGCAACCAGACAACTCACACCGTGACTGCTTTCTGTATTTTTTATATCTGTAATCTGTTTTATCCAACCTCCTATCTAGCAGCCCGATGTTAGCAGTGCTAAGGGCATGCATTCTCTGTTTTAATAAGAACTTAATCAGATGCAAGGACAAAGTTTACTACAGTTCAAGAGAAGGAATGGCTGCATAATTGCAGCAATAAAGTATTATAAAGGACAACTAAGATTACCTGGAAGGAGCTGTATCCATAATACATATTTCTGAGACCAGAAGGGTGGAGAACAATTCCTGCAAGTTACAGAGAACACTACGCAGTTCAGACTTTTGGGATTGATGGCATTTCCTGACTCTGCACAAAGTCATGGACCTTCCCACAAAGAGCAGACAAGCAGAGCCACAACCCCCAAAAATTCCTGTTACAATGTTTGAGATTGCAGTCAGTCTTATCTAGCAAAGAGAACAGTATAAGCTAGACTACGCCTTCAAGAAGACTCATTAATGAACTTTGATCCAACTCTGAAATAAAGAAGGTATAATTTGTGTAGCATCACTCTCTTTAAGTCATCATCTCCTATTGTTAACAACATCTAGTTTTTAAATACTACAGGGTCAGAGCACATTCTAGTTAGGATACTGACATCAGATGACAGTAAACTATTATGACAGCTTCCTAGCACCAGAGGTTTAATTCTGTTTCTCTCCTAGGCAGTGCTAGAAGTCATGATCCCTGGCCTAAGGGTTCTGCAATCTACTTTATGGCTAGAGAAGATTATTATAGTAGAACAAATAAAGAGGGGTAAGGACAACAACAGTGAAATGACACAGTTAAAAATCTGACTGCATACACAACTTGAGCAAATTGCATCTTAATTTTAAGCAGAGATTAATTTGGATTCAGAATGAAAATGTATGCAAATCATCCCACGATCAAAATGAAGGAAGAAAAGGTCAACATCTTAACAAAGCCAGAAACTGATTCTTATCTCACTATGCAAAACTTGATTTAAGCTTATGTGCTCAGTATAAAGGCCCCATTACCACAGTAGTAACCACTCCTTTTGTCTCATTCAGCTATTTCCTTTACAATATGTATTCTGAAGATCTTCCCTGTCATGACAAACTGTTACTTTTCACACGTATCTTACAAAATGCATCACACCCCCCCCAACATCATAGTCAGTATCTTAC
>VZRH01007258.1:0-21614 GCA_013397555.1 Urocynchramus pylzowi | reverse complement strand
CCCAACTAACCAGTTAAAGACTAAGCACAAGAACATTAAAGATTGCTTTTTACAAATTGGGCTCTTGCTGGCAAACACAACTGAGGTGCCAGGTGGAGAATTCAGACGTTGTGTGGGAATTTATCATTAGGCTAAAGCTACCTTACTAACCCTGGAATAAGAAAAAAGAGGACATGTCACTTTTCCACCTTTTTGTTCTGATGCAATTTATCCCCTAAGCAGGATTTCAAACTGTGTCAAATTATATGAAGCAACTGCATGGTTTATTACTCTTTGATATGTACTGAAAACTCCAACATGAAAGCATTACAGATAACAATGCCAGAAATAACCACGTGGGTCAACCACTTTGTCCTATTGCTCCCAACAGACTTTGGCTCATGCATTATCTCATCAGTTTAGGAGCACACAAATACATGTCACACATTTCAAAGATAGTATAAATACTAAAATTAGTTTTTAAAATGGCCTCAAGTTGAACAAGGAGAAGGTTAGACCGAAAAAAAATTTTTACTGGAAAGGGTTGTCAAGCATTGGAACAGGCTGTCCAGGGAAACTGTGGAGGTACCATTCCTGGAGGTACTTAAAAGACATGTGAATGTGCTCTTATGGACATGGTTTAGTGGTGGACACAACAGGGCTAGGTTAATGGTTGGATTTGATGATTTAAAAAATCTTTTTTAACTTCAATGATTTTATGATTCCATGATTTGGCTTCAAAACACAATGGAATCACTAAGGTTGGTAAAGACTTCTAAGATCATTGAGTCCAGCTGTTAATGCAGCACTGCCAGGTCCACCAGTAAACCGTGTCCCCAAGTGCCACATCCACAAGTCTTGATCACTTTCAGGGATGGTGATTTCACTGCTTTTCTGGGCAGCCTGTTCCAACGTCTGACCACCCATTTGCTGAAGAATTTTTCCCTAGTACCTGGCCTAAACCTTCCTTGGTGGAATTTGAGGCCATTTCCTCTTGTCCTGTCCCTTGTTACCTGGGAGAAGAGGCTGACCCCACCTGGCTGCACCCTCCTTTCAGGCAGTTGCAGANCACACTCTGGATCCTGTTCAGCTGCTGTTGACCAGCACCCCCAGGTCCTTTTCCACCAGGCAGCTTTCCAGCCACTGCCCCCAGCCTGCAGCACTGCTGGGAGTTGTTGTGACCCCAGTGCAGGACCCAGCACTTGGCCTTGTTGAACATCATACCATTGGCCCTGGACCTGTGATCCAGCCAGCCCAGGTCCCTCTGCAGGCCCTTCCTGCCCTCCAGCAGATCAACACTCCCACCCAACTTGGTGTCATCAGCAAACTGATTGAGAGTGCACTTGATCCCCTCATCCAGAACATCACTAAAGATATTAAACAGGGCTGGCCCAAATACTGATCCCTGGGGAACACCACTTTGTGACTGGCCCCCAGCTGGATGTAACTCCATTCCCTACCACTCTCTGGCTTGGCCATCCAGACAGTTTTTTCCCCAGTGAACAGTGCACCCACCCAAGCCATGAGCAGCCAGCTTCTCCAGGAGAATGCTGTGGGAAAACAGTGTCAAAGACTTTTTCAAAGTCTAGGTAGACAACATCCATAGCCTTTCCCTCATCCACTGGGCAGGTCCAAAATTGGTGAAATGAATTCAACTCCTTTGTTTATGAAATAGCTTCTTAAACTTATTCATCCAAGAACAAACTTTAGGATACTGTTGATATTGCTTATTCCTAGTGAAAAAGAGAGAAAAAATCTAATGATTTACTAATGAAGTAATTAAAAATTTTAAAATTAAAACTGGAAATATTAAGTGAAAAAATTGCATCTATTAATGGTATCAGCATGAAAAATGCACTGGTTACTCTAATTCTCTTCAGATATAGGACATTTATCATGCTCGTGTCCAAGCAGTAAATAGCTGACATATCAGTGCATCTAGGCAATTTAAATTACTGCAGTGGGTAAGCAACCAGGAGCATTGACATTTCACATAAATTGCATGGGCTCTCAAGAGTACTGTAAATATAAATAGCTACTTAGATCCAGTTTATGTAGGAGCTCACTTTTTTTTACTGGTTTTCCTGTTTCACCCTACCACATATCAAAATTATTTACATGATCATTAATGCTTTCTCTTTTGTTATGTTTTGTATTTTTTAAAAATGATTTACTTCCACTACAGCAACATGCAGTAAAAGGTCTTAGAAATATTGCCAAAAATATTCAGAGGTGACAGCTGACTAGAAAAGTATAATGGAATTTTACTAGAAATATCAGTTTGGGAAACTGTCATTCATCATATTATAGCTCTCCCTAGTCAGACCTTTAGAAGAAAAAAAAACAGAGAGAAAGAGGTGGCTGATATTTTTCTATACTGCTATTGCAAAATCTGGAAATCTCAACAGCAGGATGTCTGATTTCTATTGCTGCACTATTCTAATGATGGTGGTAATCATGTTTAATTCTCCTAGTGCCTTGTCCTCCCATCAGATGCCTAGAAATTGAGGCCTTCAGGGCTGCCTTAACATCCCCCACAGAGCAAACACATCCTTTCAAACATCTTATTGTCCTTATTTCCTTCCCAGTGGTAACATTCTAGGGAATGTATCACAAACAGCACCTTTTTGGTGATTGTGAAACGTGGTCTCAGGAGTTTCTGAGAAGCTTGTGGGAAAACCCATGAAGTGGGGTTCCCCCATGGTTAGGGGAAATTACCTCAATCACTGAAGAATAGCTGAAGTAGGAAGAGAGCTCTGAAGGTTACTGTAGTAGCTAGAATGTCCTTATCTTCTCATGATGACAAGAGGAAAAAGCTCAACGCAAGGTCAGTCAGGTCTGTTGCCCAAGACCATGTTCAATTTGGTCTAGCATATGCTTGCAGACATTTGTTTCTAGAAGGGTTATGAATACAAGACATCTCTCTAATTTAATACAGTCACCTGACCAATCCTTCCAAAAAGAAAATATCCATTTATGTGCTTTTGTAACATACACCAACACCAAAAATAAGCAATAGTTGGTAGGATTCATAGGCAGTTTTTGGCTTTTGCCCCCTTGCTTATACTAATGGCAACAACATTCTCATGCAGTGAAGTCGGTAGCCTACCTTCAATTCTCACTGACAACCTACAATATACCATTTAAGCCTTATTTGTTGAGGCATGAGAGTAGTAAGCACTGTATTTAACAGTGAATTGGGGCATTTTACTGAAAGAAAACAATTCTACATTAGTAATTTCATTAATGTGAAATGTGTGTTTAAACTCAAGGCCTGGGACATTTAGTCTTACTGTCCAGAGCACAATAAACACCAAAAATTCAAACCCTTATTATGCTTCTCTTCCAGAACAAAAGCCCCATTAATGAACATGCAATTTACAGTGACTAGCTGTCCGAGGGTTTTGCTTTTGAGCTTAGAGAACAATTACTTTGTAAATTATAACCAATATAGATTCTGTTCAGGAATGAAAGGATTAAGTGAACACCCACTAGATGGTGTTCAATTACTGCATGGGGTGACTGGGCTAGTTACACCTCCTATTCACCTCTGCAGCAGACTTTTCTTGAAGAAACATCAAATACATTTGGATTAGAGGACAAAAAAGGGATGAAATAATTCTCTTAAGTGAAAATTTGGAAAGGCTTTAGTAAATAATTTAAAAATTATTTACCATCTGTGTTGAATGTCAGTAAGAGGAATTTCTAAAAGATATGACAAATATAAGCAAAAGAAAGCACTTAAGGTTTTTTTGGGTCTACTTGCTACTAGACAACAGTTTTACACCAAAAACCTTGTATTTTTGCAATTGATGGTATTATCTGTGTGTTCTCCACCTTCCCAAATTCTGCTGACATCATCCATTGAAAGACAAGTGTTCAAAAACACCAAAGAAACATGTTCATTTTGCAATTATTATTATTAAAAAGATAAACTGAATTATTGGATGCCTACTCTAGCAGAACTTAACGCACCACTTTCTTTTTCGACAGAAGCTTAATAATTGCAACTAGTCCCCATTAATGTTAGTGAATCAGCTTAAGGAAGGAGAGGAAAAAAAAAAGAAAATAACAAAACTGCTATTTTAAGGGAAGTGACTTTTGGCATAGGTGCAGTATTGTAGCACTTCAGATGTTTTAGATTCCTGGGGATGACAAGGATGATAGTGATAAAGGTAATTGCTATTCAGAGCTGAATTAAGATAATGATGGCATTGCAGAATTTCCAGAAGGAACCTTTTCCTTTATAAGGCTCTGAAGTGTAACCTTACATGAAAATTTTAGGAAGGTCATTTTAGTGCAGATGACACGCCAATGATGATATTACTTTTTCCATTGTAGAAAGATAAGGACATTCTATTAACCATGCTTAGGAATTTTCATACAGAAGACACTGTCTACTGCTTTGAGCATTTACTGATCCTGCACAGACCTACTTCACTATTTCCACAGCTCTCCAGGTTAAGCATTATTGCAGTCTCTACTTTTTCTGTCCTTCTTCCTTCTCTTGTTTAATTGGAGTTCCTTTCAGTGGCTCACTTGCTTTCCTTCAGTTGATGGTCCACATCATTCCCACCTTTATCTTTAAATTAGCCTTTATCTTTAAATTAGTTTCTTTCCACTTCTAAGATTAGCTCATTCTGTTATTAGCACACAGAAAATCTCCAGGCAAACCAGTAACAGCCCTGCTGAGTCTGACTTGTTTATACACCATTAACATCTGCCACACAGCAATTAACAGATGTTTGGAAAGCTTTCCTACAGCAGGGGCTCCAAGGGTATGTAAATGATAACAGGATGCTCCTGGTTTTTAAGCTATGAAAGGTTTAACCTATTTTTGCCATGCAAAAAAGCTCAGTGAAGAGATTCTGCTAAGTTTTATAAGTTTCTCAGAACAGCAGTGAAGACAGTTACATAAAACTAATTTGAAACATTGCCTTTATTCAGTAGACAAGGTGGTAATGGAAAGAGAAGCAGGATCATGAAAAGTCTGAGAATTCACCTAAGACTGGAAAGAACTAACGTTAAGAGAAATCATAGAAGAGCTTAAAAACAGGTGTTAATAATACCTTATTACACTGGTCAAAACAGCTTGGTAAATTTGCAACTCAGAAAAAAATTAATACTGCTAATAGTATGTTTAAAAATTATTGACATGATGTTCATCAGCCTTCTATAGCAGTAGAAACAAAAGTCTTGTGCATCAACTAGAGTACCTCCTGTACACTAAAGAATGAACTTTGCAGACTGAATAAGAGAAGAAAAGATAAGCCACCACTTGACCCTTTGACTTCAAACTCCTCACACAATAAAGAAAAAATCTTTCAGAAAGAAAAAAAAATCTAGACAAAGAAGATCACTAATCTCTTTCAACAAATATGTTGTTGTTTTCTAAAATTTTCTTATTTCCTTAGAAAAAAAAATTTTCTCCCCCTGAATTCAAATAATCTGATGAAGCAAACCTCTGAAACACATTTGGCTTTACCCTAGCTTTTATTTTACAGTCAGATTTTCTGAAGAATTCAGACCATATTAAGCACCAGAGAAAACATTGTAATAGGTCAAGACAGAAATAAAACAGAAATATTCATTCAGTACATATAATTAAGAAGGTAAATCCAAATGCAGAAGTACACTTTATATTGAAATTCCCACTAATGTCTCATTTAACTTGCAGCAGCCTTCAGTATACTGGGCTTCTCTGTCCACGACTTCCAATTATCCTTGTGTTGTCGCTTTCCTGCCATTCTCAGCTTCTCTGACAACACTAATTTCTCCTCCAAGAGCAATTGTGGACTGAAAAAATTGAATATTTTTTTCCTTTCCCTGAGCAAAAGTGTACCTTACCTGGGGGCATCAAGGCCTTGACCGTACATGACCTCCTAAGAGGCTGTTCTTTGCCAGATCTCACTTTTTCTGTTTTAATCACTGTACAATGATTATGTCAAAAATTTCCTCACCTAAGAATACAGAAAAAAATTTGCTCTACTCCAGTATCCTCGGCTTGGCACACACATGGAGGTACAAATGAGGACCAAAGCACCTTTGGTGCTGGAAGCTGTTCTGCACATAGTGACTGCGAGTGGAGCACAAGCTACATGCATTTCAGCATTTTGCTCAAGGGAGAATTGCATTGAACCATTTTTCTCCTTAACTAAAGCTGCAGGCTGACATTCAGAAGTTTCAGCAACAGTCTTAATTTAAGAAGTTCCTGACTTCCAACCTTGTTCCATCCTTTAGACCACAGTGATTGCTAGCAGCTTGTGCTGTGAGCCAGGAAACGACGCTGGCTTTACACAGATAAATCAGCCTCAGAAAAGCATGGAATAAAGATACCTATGTGAAACTGTGGAATGGATGGCCTCACCCAGACAGAGGAGATAAAAATAAACTCAGGTTTGCTAGCCTAACAAGACCAGTGCTGAGTGGTAGCTTAATTATCCATAATGTATCACAGAGCTAAGGTTCAATAGAAGAAAATTCTCTATTTTAGGAAATGGGAAATGTGAGCATAAGAGCAAGATGGTTTATAGAGACAGTGACTACTTTTAGGGTAGGGATATCAGCAGAGTTTTTAAGCAACAGAGATATTCGGTCACTGTTCTCCAATATAACCAGTGGTTAAAAATTATGTTAAATTGAGTATGAAAAATGTATGAGGTTCTTATTTTAAGTTTGTTTTATTTTAAACTGCTGAAAAAGGAGCTGACTTATAGAACATATATGATAACTTTTGAAACACTTAGCTATGAAATGTTAAAGTACTAAGCCATGAAGTATTCCACTAATAGAGGATACAAATCCATAAAAATACATTATGAGATATTACATGTTAACTTAGGTTAGCAGTGGCAATAAATATGGGTGTTCTTACAAAGGTTTGACTAAGCAGATATCCCCTCTCCTCTTTGCAGAAATACTGGACATAAAGAATAGCAAGTGTCCCCTTGAAATGAGCATTTATTTTAGCAGCAGAGGAGAGAGACTGAAACGACAAATGAATCAAAATTTAAATGGGATTTTTATAATTCTCACAGTTGGTACAAATGAAAAGCAAACAATAGACAGCTTTCTTCTAGTGCAATTGTAGAATAATTTATGTTGCCCAGTGTACTTTTAAAATGACCATGCTGGTTTAAAAGACCCTCTCACTTTTGCAGCAGTAGAGACTGCCTTTACCACCATACAGCTGGCAAAAAATGTTTCTCCTCAGCCTGTCCAAAGAAAGCCAGAAAAGCCAATGAAATTTTTGAGCATTGGATTTTATAGTTTCTCCCAAGAAACTGACAGTGAAGCAGAAGGAAGCTCTCACATTCTATGTCACCAACAAATCCACAGAGAAGTAATAAATGCTATTGTCAGGGTGTGGGTGACACACAAACATGTGTACACCCCTTCCCCAGAAGAAACAAAAATGAAAAAAAACAACCCCAACATTTGGAGAGGAACAGAAAAGGAGAAAAGTCCTCTGTGTTCTGCAACTGGCAGTTTCCCTAGTGGGATACGTGACTTACTATGAGCTTGCCAACATCAATGCAGCAGCAAAATTTCACTGTCTCAGTAGTTCCAGAAGTACTGGCACAAAGGACATGCATTCAAGACTTGAAAAGAAGGCTGGCGCCTGGGAAAATGAGCTGCATCATTCTGAAGGCTTCAAGCATCAGTCCTGAAAGACAACTGGAATAAACTGAAAAACATCAAAAGGTAGCTGTCTTGGCCATGTCTTCTATTTAAATTCCATGCAAGGAGCCCATTTAAAAATTTTTATTAAGCCAAGTATGACTGCAGCTCTTAGTAAACAAAGTTGCTGGACGCCGGCATTTTATGTATACTAATCAGCTGAAAAAAGCAGCTAGAAAAACCAAGAATGGCCAGGTAGGATGGATGTGGACCTACTAGCAATGCTGAACTACTTTTTGTCTGGTAACAACCAAGACAGGATTTGTTAGAAAATGTTGTATTTTTTTGTTAGCTGAGTCTGTAAAATCCTTTCACTTTCAGGCTCTTCCAGGTCTGAGAGAAAAGATTTAAAAAAAGATGTAGCCAGCAGAATAACCAGGTGCTTGCCAGCAGTATGGACAATGGTGTGAGGACCTGAGCTCTCCGAGGGACTGGATGATTAATTTGATTAGTAAGAATTGTCTCTTGTCTGCATTCTCCTTTGCAGTAACAAAGCTGGTAACCCAAAGGAGGCATTGCCATACAAGCAGGTGGCTCTAACAAGAGGAACCTGTGTGTTTTACACATTGAAAAACATCTTTGAACTCAGTAGCTGCTTTTGTTTCATACCAGATGAGGAAGGCCACTGAGCACAATTGGTGCTATAACCCACTGCAGGTGCAAGGCTGGGGAGTGAAAAACAGAGCATAAGCTGGCCAGTTTCTCACTTAGGGAATCAGTGCCAGTGTTTTCCAAACAGGGAGCAATGGAACTTCTCAACGGTGCCCCTGGAGACGCCAGCTGTTTGGCAAGTAAGGACAGCTCCTCTCACCTACCAAAGCAGGCTGCACACCTTGCCTGCTGCTACTGCCTAGAAGCAAAGTGATTGATACTCTGTGGTTCTACCCTAGGCATTTTTTAAAAAATCATAATGTAATATTTCTTATGAGAACAAGCAGGAGAAAAATAGCAGCCTGTATCAAGGTTAGTCAAAAAAGAATAAATCATATGACTAATGCAATAAAAATTCAGCATTGGCCTAAGGAAAAGCACGGAACCATCAGTACCAAAAGAGTTGCAAACAACTGAAAATATGAGGCTAGAACGCGTGCTAGATTTTGGCAGGAGTCTGACCCGAACTCCTGGCACCTGCTATCATCCATCAGTGGTCTGCAGATCCTCATCAGTTCTTAAATAACTGAATGCAAGCCAAGGAATTTTAAAACCAGACTGTACTTCTTAGGTATAAACCAATACCTGTCTGTGTTGAGGACATATGTTGCAAGAAATTGAAATACACTTAAGAGTGAAAAAATTCATTGAATCTGTTTTCACGCTACATCTGTTAAGACTTAATTGTCAGTTAAGCAGGATGTTTCAGAACTGATTAAATTCCACTGAATTGTTAAAAAAAATAATGAAGTAATCTGTCAAAAAGTATTCGGAACCTGTGGGAGAACAAATCCCAAAGATATTTTCTGTGGTATGTTGACAGTATATTATAAAAGTAGTTGAAACAGTGTGTGGTGTTCTAAAAAAATTAAAAAAATCTTTAAAGATAGGAAAAATATTATGATTCTATGAGCTCTTGAAATGTGCCCATATGTATAAAAAAAGTGACTTCTCTGTTAGGTATTTCAAATATCACATTAGCATGTCACAAAACTGGAATACTTGACTAAAGCAGAAACTGTTGCAAGACTTCTGAAATTCTAAGGCAGATGATGTTTATACAACAAGCAGACTCCTGTTATTAATAACCAGATCTTTCCATTACTTGCACTACAACTATTCTGTATGAGCACAATACATTTTCATTCGTTTCAGGGAATCTGTTTTCCATTCAGATGCCATTAAATAACCAATAACTTTCACACTTTAAATAACCAAATCCTTCAAGATGTGCATTGAGACCACTTGCCTCTTGCTCACAGCTCTGCTGAAGCCTGATCGCTTTTATTATAGGTACTATTTTTGTGCTGAGTTTTTATAAATTGCTTTCATTCATTGAGAAGCTGTAATTTATCTTCTCATTGAACTGTTTCTCTGAAAGCTAAATAGCTATTAATGTATTTTCAAATCAACTTACCCAAGTTTTTACCTAATCAGTAAGCATTGCAGTCAATTGAGGTAAGAGCCCTCAATCTGCACCTCTCTTCAGCTAGTCATCAATGCCACAAAGGGAAAAATAGGAATCAATCACAACAGAGACATGAGTTCAGTATAACCGTACTCACACAGACATACCTGCAAACATACAAATGTAATTAATACAATGTCAGTAAAAAATTAAGGATCAAAAATATATTTTCCTATTTAACTGTACAAGGAATGTATCTCAGGTACCTTCAACATGGTTGAAGGCAGGAAAATAGAACTGAAGGGAAAAAAAGACATATTTTCCCTCTGCAATGATCTGCTAAAACATGCTGCTTTCTAAGTGATTTTGCTCCATGGTTCCCTTTTCTTCTCTCTCCCATCTGACCATGCACACTTCCTTGCTGCTGCAGCCACAGGGCTACAGTGCTGGAAGCCAGCACTCACCTAACACCTCTGTTCTCAGTGCTGCTCCCCTTCAGCTGTTTTTCATACTCTCGATCAAACACACTTTTCTGAAATATGGGAGCAAACAAATAAGTTGGTGCAGAGGCCAGTGGTCAATACACCAAAAAAGAAACCTGGCCAACAGAGCAGATTTGAATGCTGCAGGAGGGAACACTGCATTTCTCCTCAAGAATCCCATCTTTGATTCTGTTGAGTAGCACCTTGTGATGCAACCATTATAAAAGTGGATTAGTGTTTATTTTGAGTTCACAACAAAACATATAGACATAATAGACATAAATACACGTTATCAAGATAATATGAATTCCTGCCATATTTCTAAACAAAGAACTATTTACTTATTTAAAACTAATTTACAAATTAGTTTTTAGATAAACACACAGCCTATGTACGTTAGTCATCAGAGTTAACATCTAATTGATGAGGACAAAAGAAAAAACAAAAAACTCCCTTATTTAGTTTAATTAATTACCAACAATTGGCTGAGGCACAACATTAGATCTAAAACAATACAGTACTTTATGCACAACACCTATTTTAATGTTCTACTTGGACACTTAAGGGAAAATGAAAGTAAGTTACTTTGAAGACTTTGACAGGGTTGTGGTAGGATTTCCGAATGCTTTTTGGAAGATCTTTGGTGATGAAAGATAGCTGAGGATGAAAAATCCACAGTATGGAAGACATTTTCAGCAATCAATGTCTATCTTTGCTTTTTTTTGGTTCAGTTCCTTAACAGGAATAGTATTTTCCTTTACTCACAACCCCACTTTAAGAAATGAGTAAACAATAATGACTAAGAAGCTTTGGCTAGAAATGACTGATTTTGTTTCATTTTCTAAAATTCAGAAGAGATTAATCTAATGACCTTAAACCATCATGTTTTTTCTTTGGATTTATCTTCGCTTTAGCTTCCATCTGCCACTGGGCAAGGGGTCATCTCTGTTGTGCATACTCAGAGTTCTCTACTGTGTTTGAGGGACTTGAGCAACAATGACATATCTGTACTAAAAAACCACTAAAAGCAGAGATAGAGAGAAAACAATTTCTTTGTTAACACATTAGAAATTTGAGAGGATTGAATTAAATTCCCAGCTGTTTCAATAGCTCCCCATACAACACTTCAATCCCTACTTCCCATATAAAACTTCTCCATTTAGACAAGCTTCAATCTTATTCTTTGACTCTGGATGCTAGATTTTAGATGTGACACTGACGCATGACTCACATCAATCTGATTAGCTATCGCATATGAAATTCAGGTCAAAATGAAGACACTGAAGTATAGGCATCTGAACTCCTGCCAAAGGCAAAAAACTCAAGACCCAAAAATAAAAAGACTGACTCAGCTCATTCCAAAGTGCTTATCTACTGCCTGGTCCCTCTTGGCCCTCCTAACACCACTGACTGCACCAGCACTGACCTCAACTAAGGACAAGGGAGAACTCAATTTTTTAGCCACCCCAGCCTTGCACTGTGTCCTTTCCTCAGATTCCCTCACAGCCTTGACCATGCTGATGCTCTGACAGGAAGCCACACATCATATCAAGCCTGCAAACACACCACAACTTTGCACCAACTGTATTCCCACAGAAAGCTTAACCAACTCAAACAACTTCTCCAAGGGAACTTACAATGCACTAATCCTCACTGACAGATAGGATTCTGCCATGGAAATACTGCCTCTGGTACCCTGGTGCTGTAGAACACAGGAAAATCTCTTTTACCGCAGCTGAATGAATGAAGATGCTACAACACATTAAATTTGCACTGAATAGATACAGAAAGATCAAGATATTTATTTAGCAAGTGTCAATTGTTATCAGACAAGGTAACCTGAAGGTTTGTCTTCTACCTGGAAGAGGAATAGAATAATCTTCTCCAGAAAAAAATGAACATAAGCACAGTTCAGATTCAATGCATTGCAACATCTTCATTTCCTGAAGGACTCTTGCAGTCCTTTTCAAAAACTAATACAGATTTTCTTGTATGTTCTGCAACAGCACATCAGCAATGGTATTTCCATGGAGCTCTAACACAGTATTAGTTGTCTAATCTGGAATATGAGACTAAGTATGCACAACTGTTTAAGACACAAATTTTACATGAAGGGTCTCGAAAATGCTCCTGCACTGCAATGAAAATTCAGTGTAAATCAGCAGAATTTTATCCTTCCCATACCTGTGATCTTAAAAGTGCTAGAACTTGCAACACAGCAAGTTTCTATTATTTGTATTAGATATTACTAGACATTGTGAAGTATTTTTACATCACAGTAAAAACAGTAACAGGGAAGACTTTTTCACTAAACTATCATTGCATCAGGTATGATGATTTACATGAACATCCCACAGATTACCCAGAAGAACTTGGCTGGTTTTGCAATGGTTTGCCACACATCCCTGTGGTAAAATAGCTTAAACACAAGATTACATGGCATATAGCCATGAATCCAAAATCCCCAATGGTGCATTTAGTATGCACTGAACTAACTGGTAGAAAAAAATGCTGGCATATTAGTTTTGCACTGGCATAAATGCTGTGCCATTCTGCCACATCTCATTTACTGTCTGTCACTGTTTATAAAGAGGTGGCTGCTTCCTTTCATAAAATAACTAACACAATAGAACAAGGCACATCTTTACAGAGTAACTTGGTGTTAGAAGCACTGCCTCTAAAAGCAAGCAAATTTTTTTGGATGGTGTCTTTATTCCTTTATAGAACTCTTTGCTTTGTCAATATGCAGAACAAAAAGTCTATCAGGAAATTCTGCATTTCTTATCAGCTTATTCTCCTTACATGGCAGTACTGTAAATATTTTTCTTCATTATCACCCTGACAGTAAATAACTTTGAAGGTGTGATTTCATTAACAGGAATGTCAATATTTCACAACTTTTGCCTATTTTAAAGAAAATGAATAATAGAGAAACCCATGCACCAGGAAACAAATGACCAGAGGTAGGTCTACCAGGCAGGGTTCAACATCACTTAGGCTGGAAGACAGTTGATATATTTGCAGTGCAGTTCATCTGTTTTCTTATCTGGTAAAGCGTTCCATAATAAATCACAATTTATTGCATCTTTTGCAACCTTGTCAAAGGCCACACCTAAGATTTTTGCTTCAGTAATAAATTCCACCCAACTGTGTACAGGAATTCACTTGACAACCTGCACATAGCTAAAATATTTTGGTATTTTTTAATGCTAGCACCAACCATTCGTCTGGTTTACACAACACCACATTTACTTTCTACTAAATTTGACTATGTATAAAAACTAACAGGAGATTTCAAAATAATTCTCCAGTGACAACCACCCATGAGCAAAAAACCCTAAGGCTGGCTGGCCAAAGTCTCCTATTCTCAATTAGTAACTGTTTCTCATCCCTCTTTTTGCTTGCCTTTTTCCCTTGTGGGAGTATTTATCTCTGAATAGGGACAGATCAACCTCAGCAGTATTTCTTGATGTACACAACTAAACAGGTCATGAGGCTGGTCATATGTTTCTGCATATTGTCTGTAAAAAGTACAGCAGAAACAAAACTTTAGAACACCCCTAAGTCTTCCCTATTACTATAAACAGCATCCAATTGGAAAACTCGAAGCAAATATTTATTAAGATGAATGGTTACCACCAGGGTGCTTGAGATTTTGCTGAGAAGTTTGGGTTTTTTACTTATTAGCAATTAATCAAAAATAGGTAGAGAATAACCAAATCATTACAGCTTGAAGCTCAGCATTGTAAGACTCACCATATGTACACAGGATCACATGTTAAAATTGTATCTAAGTATGCAGTAAGTGAAGGGCTTTCTAGGGTAAGTGGTGTCATACCTTTCTCCTTTCTAAAGGCACTGTTCAGGGTGAAAGAGAATTATTTTATTATATAACCAGAAAGCTTCCAAGATAATTGCTGCTTTGCTATTTAGTTCACTATCTTGATCTACTCTGAATATACCACAACAGACACTTGAGATAGGTCTGCTTATTTTCCTCATATGAAACTCTTTGAATCACAATGAATAAAACCACTGCCTTTAAAATACTTCAACTGCCATATTTCTCTGCTATCAAATTCTGTGTCTGTTTGCAGTCACATAAAAATGTAAAATTCCAAGCAAGAGAAATTAAGAGAATTGCTTACCACTGTGTTTATGCTACTGGCCAAAAAATCCATACCAATGATGTTAAAAAAATATTTAGGAACATTAGGTTCAAGCATCAACACTTTTCTATCAAGCATCTATAATGCTACTGCTGCAAGCTTGACCTCAATTTGAAATGCTAAATATGCATTAGAGCAAAGGTTTTTTTCTTGTCATTATTTATTCGTTTCTGTTTAATGCTATTTTCTACTCATATGAGCAAAGGAACTGAAATTAACTTGGCTGCATTACAAATAAATTGTCACCACATACCACTTCATTAAAAATCTGCGTGTGCATTATTATACTTGGAGTAACCAATGGATGAATGGCTAGGACTGAAAAACACTTCACTCTCTAACCTTGCCTTCAGACACAACTGTCTGAAAACCACACCTTCAAAACTAAAAGTTTCTGTACTTATTGTCTTTCGGGCTGGAAAACTCAAAGTTCTCTTTCAGGTTTTTAATTTAATGACTCAAGTTTTGAGGGAGAATGAAGCCCAACATACATTAACAAACAGTATTTTAAAATTTTCCATGATTCTCAAGGTCATAAAGTTCTTCTAAGGATTTATATTCAGCTTTGTGTAATATTAGAAGCTGTGTATCAGCAATGAATTCATGTATCCTTATCACCTACAGATTTTTGGCAGATACTGGAAAACTTCTTTTTTTTACTGATACTTGTGTCCTATTCTTTGAGCACTTGCAGCTCTTTTAAACTGCTTTCTGCCCTAGGTTTTCTACAGGCTTCAATCAAAATGCATTCTGGTCTCCTTCCTCCCTGTCTCTTAAACCCTTCCATAGGGCCTTGAATTCTCTTCTGGATTTCCAGTTCAATACTCCCACATCACTACAGCATTTGCTGGTAGGTGGGCAGAGCATCCCAGGCTTTGAACGGCTTTTGCTGGACAACATGCTCTCCTGGTCAGCATATGCAGATTGCAGCAAGCAATTACTAAAGCTGGGATTTCTCCCTCTTTCCCTCAGCAGATGAACTAACAGAGTATTTTTCCTCTAAGTGACAATCCTCTCTGGAAACTGGAAAACTCAACCTTTCAATAGCAAAAAAAAAAAATCTTGCAAAAATTGTAAAGCCCAATTTTTTTGAGGAAAAAAGCATATATCATTAAAAACGTAACTGTATAATGGAAATAACAGAAGAAGATACAACGATGAAAGAAGCTTAAGGAATGGGACAGAATTAATGAAGCCAGAAAACCTGCAGAAAAGGACAACAACCTATGCACTTTTTATTTGTGTGCTGTTCCTATCTTCTCCTCAGAAAGTACACTTTTAAAAGTACTTCTTCAAAAGATGTTTGTGATTTTGATTTGTTCCTAACTAGGTTGCGTAAAAATCAAAGGAGATTTAAAACCAAAAATGTAGAACTGAACTCTGGGTTCTACTGTTCTCATTCAACTCACTCCCATCATTGCCTTCTCTATGCAGAAAGGTCACACAGTTACTTGCTGGTGAAGCGGATAGAAGATAACAGGACTAGGAATGGTATGAATACTATTATAATACACTCATTCTATTTTCTGTGGCATGTAAGCAATTGAGGAACTACATACTGATCAGTCATGTAAATTATGCAGAGATGTCATCAGAAAGTCACCAGATTTCTAAATCATTAGCCTCACTTCACTTGTGTAAAGGGTAGCGGTGTCTGTGACAATCCATTTGGTCAACATTTAAAAATTGACTTCTGCTGATTTATGTAACATAAAGGATCTTATCCCAGTGATTTGCTAATGACATCTCTAAGGGGACCAGCAAGATTCTTTTCCTTCACAAATACAATGACAAGAAAACAACTTACGTTCAACTTGATCAAACATTACTGAGAACAAGAAATCTCTTGGTGTCATGTAATATTCTCCTTCATATTCCAATGATGCAAAATGCATGAAGCGGTGCTTTCGGAGAGACAGTCTTTCATCCACGTCTGCATGAATGACATCTTCCTTCTGAAAAAGAAAAACAGTCCACCACATTTGTAGACCAAAGATATCATTAGAAAAAACCCGACACCTAATCTTGATCAGCCTCAGTATTTTGCGGGTAGCCACAACAAAAAGCTACCAGCAATTAAAGCTTTTATGGCACAGTCTTAAAGAATAACATGATAGTCAAAGTATTTTTTGGCTTCACTGAGAGCATGCTTTAGCAACACAGGTGAGCCAAATTAATGGCTGGATGTCACCAAAGGCTGATCCTGCTTCTCACTTCCCTGCTCCCAGCCATGTAGTCCTGCATCTCCTTGCTTGCCAGCTCTGATACTTGGGCTCTTGCTGAGCCAAATTCAGCTTGCAAACTCAACAAAACCAAAACCCACCAAACAATAAATTTCGCCAGGTTAGTGGCTGGCTCAGCAAAGGCTGAAATGTGCTGTGTATCCATGCAAATAAGCCATTCCTGAAGTTAATTTCTGAACAGTGAAGTAACTCCTAAGATGGGAGAATAATGATGTTCTAGTTTAAATACGAACCTGTCTTTCAGAGAAGTCAAAAAATAGGAAAAGCAATGAAAACACCAACAAAAGTCAGAGATCATACCACCAAACCCAAAGATTCAACTAGTTAAGCAAACAAAAGATCTCCAGCTTCACTCTCTCCTCATTAATATTGAGAGACTCAGGATCAAAACCATATGAGTTGACAATACTCTGATGAGTAGCACCAGCACTTACTGGCAGCAAAAGAGGACACAGACCCAGTGAAACAGAGATATTTATACTTTAGGGTTTCAGAGATGGTAAGTGACAACAGGAAAATGAGAAACTCTAAGATTCAGAACACACACTGTGTGTATTTGAACATTAATCATGGAACAATTACCACCACATATTATATTATACATTATTGTATTTCTAAATAGAAGGCTCCAACTTGCCATTTAATCCCATGCCTTGCAGCTCTGTGTTAGCATTAAGGACTTGTTAAAGTATTTCACTGAATGACAGGCTACAAGCACCTGTTACAGTCAATCTTAGTCCGCCCTTGTAGCATGTTTGTTTGCCTCAAACCTCAGGTTTCAATGAAGGGTGGGAGGGAACCAACAACAAGAAATAAAACACTCATAATTTAGATTTAAAACAGTCATATTCTGATACGTAAGGGAAATATGGGCTACCTCTAAGTATCTGAAGCCAAGACTTCCTTTGGTTTAGACAGAACTGCTTTAAGCTTCTTACAGTATAGAGCTCTATACTGTTGTACGCTCAGGCCTATAACCCAAGTGCACTGCTGCTGTTCAGACCTGCATGTTTTGGAAAATACTGCTTAAAAACAAATCAAATGTAGCAACAAATGTAGCTTTATTCTTTTTAAAACTTTAGGGGACAAGTGACTCCATAATTGCTTAGTTAACATGACTCAACAAATGCTGCAAATCTCAAATGAATATTTCATGGTTGCTGGGTATTAACATGCTGCATTCTTATTAAAATCACATCCTTCTCACAGTAACGAAAGCAATTTTTCCCCCAATGGCAAATTTAAAAAAAAAATGCAAAATGGTTTCACAGTTGTCCTTTAACCAAAATTATGTAATGAAAAGCAATCTTTCTGCATAAATACAAAAATAAAAATGTTTAGACAAGAAGTAAAAAGCAAATTCTGCATGTTCAAATCAACTGGATTTTCAAGTTTCTTAAGTCTTGCAGTATTTATCTGAATTCTGTCTAAAGCTAAATTTGTTACTGATAACAGAACACTGAATTTCAGCAGTCCACAATTTTAACTGAAATACATAGGTACCAGTTTTGGTCACCACCAAAACATTAAACTGTTAAGAGAGTGTCCAAAGCAGGGCAACAATGATGGAGAAGGGCCTTGAGGAAAAGCCGTATGTGGAGTGGCATAGGTCACTTGGTGTGTTGAGCCTGGAGGAGACTGAGGGGAGACCTCAATGCAGTCTGCAGCTTCCTTGTGAGGGGAAGAGCAGGGGCAGGCACTGATCTCTGCTCTGTGGTGACAGTGACAGACCTGAGGGAATGGCCTGAAAACCTGTGTGAGGGGAGGCTCAGGTTGGGTATTAAGAGAACGTTCTTCACCTGGAGGGTGCCACAGCTCCTGTGGCACTGGAACAGGCTCGCCAGGGAAGTGGCCACAGCACCAGCCTGAAAGAGCTCAAGGAGCATTTGGACAGTGTGCTCAGACACATGGTGTGGTTCTTGGGGTGGAGGGCCAGGAGCTGGACTCGATGATTCAGATGGGTCCCTTCAAACTCAGCATGTTCTGTGATTCCGTGTTCACATGTTCACATATTAACTCTGAAGGGTACCTTGTATTTGGAAAGGAACCTATTCCCATCAGAATTACAATAACATGTGATTATGGACTCATCAGACCCCTTTCTTTTTGTGGAACTGGCATCCCTGATTTTCCAAACAGTCTTGGCTAACTTCTTATGAATGTCAGCTTCAAAACTAGCACAAATGAGGATGAAACAGGATGAAATAAATCAGCTGTGCCATCTCCTACTTTTTTTTCTAAGCTTTTGCAAAATTCCTGACATCCTGTCACTATAAAAGAAATTCATCATCTGCAAAGAACACCCTTCAGGACATGAGCATGAGCTCAGCTAGAACAGCTGCCACCTCATTTAAAAGCTGTATCTCTCCCTCTCATTCACTATTATTTTCTTCACCAATACCTATCTCCCCAAGTCTTCAATAAGCAGGATTGCCAGACCCACCAAAGACAGCCGGTAAGGGATAGAAATACAAGGGAAGAAGTAGGAAGCTCCTGTTTTTTGAAAAAAAACCAAAAACAAAACCAAAAAAACCAACTTATAAGCGTAACTCCCATTCGTTCTTAGAAGAGATAAATGTTTGAACAACTACTCTAATCATTATTCCAAGTGCCTAACCAAAGATTAAACAAAAATTATGTTTTAAAGAAAAGGCTGATTCAATCACTTAAAATTAAGATTGATCTTCTTTTGAAGTACCAATCTAATGAGTGCAGAGGGGAGCAAGCTCTCTCTTCACAATTCAGTATCCTTCCCACTTCAATCAAATCCTGACTAATTTCTAAGTAGCTTTTCCTGAGTCATCCAATGAGTCCTTCAGATAAAAAAGATTTGACATTCCTGACATTTTTTAAGAAACTGTGAAAGCTCGTTTTGCTCATAAAAAATGCATGTATTGGGCAAAAAGCAGGGTTTTACTCTTTTATTCCACAAAATGAGTTTCAAGTAAAGACAGGTATACTGTAAGAAATAATTATGTATTTAAGGCTGAACCTCAGATATTAAGGTATCTGTAATCTAACACTTCAGCAGTTTCCAACAGTGCAAGCTCAAGGCAAGAAGGATACAAAAATTTAAATTTCTGAGGCACAATGGGTGAGAAGAATCTATTACTATTACCACAAGATTCTTGTAAGTCTAGTTTAAAATAACTCTGGGATTGAATTGGGAATATTTCTACCTCTAACAGTGCCATACAGGAGAAATACAACCACAAAGAGCTACAAGGCTTTAACAGTACAGCTTGGGCTATAATTCCACTCTCAGCCTGTTCTGCTGTGGGTCCAGCTGGGGCTTCAAACACTGGGTGTTCCCATGTGCTCCACAGCACCCCCACAACCAAGAGAATTGAGAATGAAATTTCAGCTTTAACTTGGAATTTAGTCACCTTTGTGGTTTTATGTCAAGCCTCCAGTGCCAATTTCAGAATGTGCATGGTAAAGCTATGACAGCTGACTGTAAATTAGAATTGAATGACATGAAAAGAGTTCCAGGAGGATGCTGTGCAGGTGACATGGCAATGGATCAGGAGCTGACCAGCCACTGGCATCTACAAGCATTACCAAAGACTGTGGTTTCCTTCCCAGGTTCTTGCACAGAGAAATGCCAAAGAGTAACAACATTACTTCAAACAATTAATTTTCACGTTGATATAATTAATCTGTTTTATCAGTCAGTCTCTTAAATTTCAGATGCTATTAAAAAATTCATGGTGTTCAATCTTTGGCTTGTGGTTTTGTGGTTTGTTTTTTTTGTTTGTTTGGTTGGTTTTTTTTGTTTTTTTTTTTAAATTAAATTAAATAATAATGAAGGGTTACATAAATAAAACCTTGATAACCCTTACCAGTGTTTTTAGTAACACTGCTGATCACTGTGATGTGATTTTTGGTAAAACTAATTCTGTATCTATTAAAAATCTAAATCATTCTTAAGTACAAACTCAAATATATGCTGCTGATTATTAGAGAGAAATTATTTTAAAATAACATCATATGCACTTATCTCTCCCTTCAATTTAAAATTATGTCTTCCCCTTTCATTAATTTTACTTTTTTCCCTTTGCACAGCATTTGGTGTTTTAATGCGCCTGTGCCTTTAAATTTTCTACCTTAATCTTTTCTTCTTATAAAATAGAGTTTACTTTCCAGTTAATTTTTCTTTGTTTACTCCTTTCCATACAATCTACTTATTTTGTCTCTTTGTATCCTTTTATTGCCCTTCTTTCTTCTATTGTCTACATACCTTCCTTTATTTTTGATTTGGAAAAAATAAAATTAAGATTTCCTTTTTTCCCCCTTCATCTGAAAAGAGGATCAATTTTTTTTTTCTTCTCCTAATCTGAAAGAATTAACTTGTTACACTCATTTTACCTGCTACAAGAATAACTAAACCAATGTGTGGGATGTAATTAAAATTGAGCTGGTGCCAGCCGGATCTCTGGGAGCCTCAGGTTTGGAGCCATTAATTCACACTAGATCTACAGAAGGATTTAGCAACTCTGTATCAAATTTCTGTAGGACCGATGAAAACGTTGCAGTTAACTAGAGTCATTATTGTATCTCAATTTCAAGCCAATCCATTTTGCAATGATCAAAATAACAAAAAATGTAACTCGACCTCCAACTCTGCTGCACATGCTAACATACCCAGCATGCATGCTTGAATGCACAGAGGAATAATGCTCAGAGCTGAATGTTTCAAAGTTTCATATGATGCAATAATTGATAGATGAAAAAGAGTTTTGACAAGAAATCCATTTGACAGAAATATGTGACTTACAGAAAGCTCAAAATCATAATATTTAAGAAAGCTTGTATAAGTATGTGCAAAAGTAGTTGGTACTTTTACAATAAAGAATGTGAGCCATGTCTCGATCAAATGCACCAGTTACCAAAGCCAACACCAAGTTAAAGAAATAAGATCAGAACCAAAATGTTCTGATGATGTGAATTGATCTGTATTACTTTTTTAAACATTATGTATTCTGAGCTTGCAAATCACACT
>VZRH01007257.1:225018-243393 GCA_013397555.1 Urocynchramus pylzowi | reverse complement strand
TCTTTTCTAGAAAAGAAAAGCAAGCATTTTACGGAAGGAAGAGAGGAGAGGAGAGGAGAGGAGAGGAGAGGAGAGGAGAGGAGAAGAGAAGAGAAGAGAAGAGAAGAGAAGAGAAGAGAAGAGAAGAGAAGAGAAGAGAAGAGCAAGACAAAGAGGAGGCATCAGTTACCACTACTATGTACAAATGCAGACCTCAAAGTACATGTATTGCCAAACTCACATCATTAATGTGGTCTTGATAAAAGGATGTCTCACTGCTAATAAAATACCAGTTGTTATTGCCGAGTTTCAATAAATAAGGGACATAAATTTACTTGCCCTATCATTATCTAAAAATGAAGTAGGTAATAAAAGTATAATCTCATTCATATAAATTGAAAGGAATAGTTTAAGTATTTTAATTAGCAATTGACTAGATAACTACCACTATACTAAAATAAATGCCAATTAACATGTTAATTATTTTTTAGCAATTATTGATACCAAATCAACCCACTACAGTTATTTTGTTAGACAACAGTAAAATCCTAAAAGTGTTTACAAGTTTAATTTATCAACTACAGAGCAAAGACACACACTTGTTGCTGGCATGGTTGGGTTATTTATGAGGAAAATAGATTAGTAGGGTTGGTATTACTTTTAGACTTTATTAAATTAATTTAAAAGGTTATGTATTAAGTGTACAATAAACATTTTATCTAAATTAAATACTTGAATTTAATTAATTTTTAAGACTTTCATGCAGCTTCATGTATTGTTATAGTAGAAATAGTATCTCAGTCCTGAGAACCAAACTGTTTGCTCCTCTCTCATAATTTATTATTTTATTTAAAGACATGTATAAAATGAATATGAGAAAATTACTTATTTCTCAACTACATCCATCCCTCATTACCTATTATGAGCTTCTTAGGATATAACATTACACTCTTAATGTTCATAACAAACTCTTCCAGGGACAGACTCATGTTAATGAGTTTTTATATGCAAAAACATTTGTTTTGTATAATAAGAAGTTATTCAGAGGATGTTATACACAGAATATTACAAACAAAAGATTAAAATATAATGGTTAATAAAGACAGTAATTTAAGGCAAAATTACCAGATATTTGCTTCAAATATTTCATTCAATTACTTTTGCAAACAAAGTGACTGGGAAGATAAAGACATAAAATATCTATCAAATTAAAACAGATGCAGACCTCTTAATACAGCTAATAATTGCTTTTGCAATCATAAGTCTTAACATTGGAAGTTTCATGACGCTTTTTTCTTTATTTCTTTATTTATTGGAAACAATAAGTATTTAACCTGTATTATTAGAATAATTATTGGGGAGTTGACATTATTATTAGTAGTGGTAGTAGTATACACATAAATTTCTCATGTTTCATCTTATAACACGAAACAATAAGAATCTAATTCATCATTTTAACTCTGTGTTTTTATGAAGGCATATTTTTCTTGTGGTGGATTTGCCTGATTTATTTTTGAATTGCTATAAAGAGCATAACTAAAAAGCAAACCTGTTCTTTCACAGTATTTACATTTCTGTTAGATTTATAGTTCATACCAAAGAATCAGGTGTGGAGTTCTTAAATAGATTAATATGTTAATAGCAGAATTGTAGCAAGATTGTAGTTAAAATGCTTGGTTATGTCTTCAAAGAGTTTATAAAGTTTATTAATTTATGCAAGTATTTATTTGTGAAGCATGCACCAATAGATTCAAGGGGCAGGTTTTTGTTTATATAGCAGGATATATGAATCAACACTATAAATATGTCTTCAGAGCTCTTCTAGTTCTAGTTTTGTCAGTGTGTTGAAGCTTGTGCTGGATGTCCTTAAATACTGAGACAATCTGTGCATAAATATTTTATTCTTTTTAGAGCTTAAAAACTTAAAAAATACAATTTATTTCTATTCAAAAAATATGAGATAGAATAAATGCAAGCCAGTTAGAACTGATTCAGTTGGACATTGCCATAACTAGGCATTCTTTTATTTGCAGGCAAATTTCCATTTATAATATCTTCCTCCTAATAAATAATAATAATGAAGCATTAGATTAAATAAAGCAGAATATAAGTTAAATTGTGCTTAAGAAAGTAAATAAAGATTTCATAAATAGCTTTTATTTTCAGTCTATTTCTTTTCCTTTTCAAATATGTGATAAATGTATTACTGATCCCAGTATACATTTTTTAATGGTTGGTTTAAACAAAGGAATTAACCATGAGTGGTGAATTTTGTCTTTTTTACACACAATAAATAATGTCTGAAAAAAATGTGGGGATTGTCTAGAGATATGAGTTGCCTCTTTGCTTCCTTCTCCCACAGCACCTAATGAGAAATTTTTTCTTGAGAAAAGATGCTAGATGTTAAATAATTCCCAAGCAACACACCACTTCATGAGCACAAGGCTTCCTGACACCTTAACTCCTCACTTCCCTAAATCTGAACGAGATGATGGATGAAATTTTTGCCTACTAAAAAAAATTACTCCAAAGATACACATTCTTTAGGTTAGCTGGACTCAAATGCAGTGGTTTTAGGGTGAAAACATCAAAATAATAGAATAAGATTTATTTAAAAATTTCTTACTAAGGAAGTTAATAAGAAAAATGCAATTGTTCTACATGAATTCTTAACAGCATCAACCTTTCTCGCCTTCCCAGAAGTCTTTCTTCTATCTCCAAGTCATGCTGATGTGAAGGCAAGATTTTCTCAGTGGGACCTAGGGAAATCAGCAACAATTTTTTGGTTGAAGCTCCTAGTGAGGACAACTCTCATTATAACCATCCAAGGGATATCTAGAGGCCCTTTGATTTGTTTCCAATGCAAATGAAGTATTTTACTATTTGTAGCAGAACCTGCAAGACATTTCCTCTAAACAACAGCTTTTGAAACATTACTGCATCACATCATTAAATGATCCTCAGAATTTGGGAGAGCAGAAGTGATGAGTTCCTAAGTTTCTCTGGGGTTGTATTTTCTTTTATGACAGCTTCTGGCTGGATGCTGATATTCCATTTAATCTTTTATTCTTTTCAAAATGTTTACCATGGCCTTGAGTGCAAAAACAGCCTCTTTTGCAGTCTCCCCTCCCACAGGGATTTAGCTGCTGGTGTCAAGTTTAGTTATAATATGACACTCCTATATAACCATGGATCAGATTTATGTTTAAAGAGTGAGAATGAGCTGTGAGAGGCCTTGTGCGGATCTGGTCCCCCTCCTCCCTATGCTCTGGAGCTGCACTTGAGCTTGAATGGTGATCCTGACATGTTGACATGACTACCTGTGTTGACCTTGGGCCTCATTGCTGCAGTCTTATCTGGCAATCAGAGAGCTGGTGGTTGAGCCCGACTGACATCACTAGACCCACTCGGTTCTTGTTCAGGGCTGTGGGTTGGTGTTGCTGTGGCTGAGGGCACGGCCCTGCTTGCCTTGCTGTCACTCTTGGCTCCTGATGCTGAGCCTTTCCAGAGCAATCCACTCCTGCTGCTCCCTGGAAATGTCAAGTGAACTAAAAGAATAAATATTCCTTTGTTTTCCTCACAATAATATGATTCCTTTGAAAGTTCTTGTGACTTTGGCCAAAAGGTGATATATCTTTCATTCAGAAAATCAGGTATCACAGGTATCACGGGTATCACATTATCATTCAGATAATGTGATGTAAATTACTAAAGAAATCCAACTGGTATTTTGGTTGTGACCCTAGGAGCCAACCCTGGTGCTGGGATGTGCAAAATAGGGTCAAGGGGTTTTGTTGTTTGGGTTTGCTTATTTGTTTGTTGTGTTTGTTTGCTTAGGCTGGGGGGTTTGGGGTGGGGAATTTTTTTCTGTGTGTGCTTTTAATAGTGTTTTGTGGTGTGTTGTTCTCTTTACGTTTAACATCAAGAGTTCAAAGTGATGTTTTAAACAAAGGAACAAGCTGGAATGGAACTTCTAAATACTATTCAGTGAAAATGTGCACCACATTAATTCTAGCGAAGGAGCCAGTTTAGTTCTGGAGCAGACTTCAGCTACTGTGGAATAGCTTCATTAAAGCCACCCCACCCCCTCAGTGGATTTGCTCAGGTAGAAAATTTAACTGTGGTAGAACTGATAGCATTTTATGTTCCTAAGAACATAACAAAAAAATTCTTTAAGTATGAGTCTTACTGCTGGGTTCACTCAGAAGTCATATATAATCAGAACAATGGTCTTTAAAACATGAAAATAAAATGAAATATAATTTTAACAGTAAGTATTATAGTAATTGTATCTGAGTGAGTAGAGAGAAAAATATGCTTAAAGTGCTGTCACAGTTTAATCATGTATTAATTCTATTTGACTGTATCCACACTATCTAATTTTATTCTCATTTAGGAAAATATTTTGATGGTGTGAATCTTGGTAGAAAATTAATTTCACATTCTCAGACTTATTTTGTGATGCAACAAAATATGTCTGTGACAAAATTAATTTCATTTGAAGGGAGTTCAGTGACAGTCTTTGAACACTATATTATGCTATGAAGCTGCAGATAAAATATAGCAAGTCTTATATAATGAATCAGATATATCATATATTTGCTTTGGTGAATTTGTTAGATCTAGCCAAATCGCTCAAAGATATTAAAAAAAATCATTTGATCTAATGTAGCAGTGGGGTTTTTTTGAAGATGTTTAGTCTCCCTGCCTGTAGCAGTGGAGATTTGAGGATGATATGTTTGCTCTCTGTCTGAGGTTGTTTGTCACCTGTGTCCCCATGGCAGTTATGATAATTCCAGATTTTTCTGTCTGTCTGTTATAACTTGTTACACCCCTTTATCCAGAGAGTTCGCTGTCAGTTAGGATATTTCCTTTTCTGCCATTGGCATGTGGCTATTCCCAATGTTTACAGTTGTTCCCCCAGACCCCTCCTATCTAGCCATTGATTTGATAGACAATCTCCACCTGGGAATGCCCCCCGCCCTGCCCCCATAAAAAGCTGCAGTTTTTCTCTGTTTCTCGCTTTTTGCCTCTGCCATCCCTTCAAGCAGCCGGCTCCTGCAGTTCGTAGCTGCAGCTGTCCCTGCTCCTGAGCGGGAAAGGAATAAAGCAGCTGGGAGAAGCAAGCAAAGGGTCCTTCCTGTTCCTTTACCCCGACTCCTTCAGCATTAGTCCGCATTTTATCTGCTGCTCCTGCCGGTCCGGGACCGCAGCCAGCAGCATTACCGTGATCTCGCTCCTGCCTGCTGGTCACAGAAGTGGGACATCTGAACTGTGTTAATTTTAAAGTTTAAATATTTTTCAAATGCAACAACAATTTGCAAAAATCACAATTTCATTATGGGCAGTTGGTAAATTGTAAAGGCATGACATTTGAAAAATCTATTATCTATGGTGGATTGTTGTCCATTTCCCTCTTCTTGCAAATCCTTCACCTTCCATTGTATCCTTGAGCTCCTTTTTAACGTGCGCAGGTATGCAATCTAACAAAGTTCTCTGGGGAGAAGTCAGGTATGTGCAAAAAATACTATGCATCAGAAACAAAAGTCACAAGCATTTTTCTTTAATTTTATTACAGTCAAAAATTGAGCCTATATAGTATTATATTATTTAGGAAAAATCATTCTTATACAAACAAATTGCTTTAAAGTTTAACAATGTGCATCCTTAGATCTGTAGTGATGAAGCAAGTAGTGCTTTCAGTATGCTGAAAGCTCCTGGTTTATCTGATAGCAGTGTAGTCATCAGAATGCAATGCAAAGATATGGAAAAGCATAGACCAGTTATCTGTATCAGATGCAGCAGCATAAACAAATTAAAAAGATTCTAAAGGAAACAACAACAACCACAAAATAACTTAAAAAGGCATTTCAACCATGTACAACTATAAGAAATTCAAAATTATTCTGTTCCAGTTGTGACAGCCTTGTACCAGATACATAAAGGTAAAAAATGAGAACAATAAAACAGAATGAGTTTTCAAAGAACTGTACAAACTGCTTTATTAGTTCATCATCAAAGAGAAGAAACATTTCAGTTTCATCCTTAGCGAGATAAATTCACTTTCCAATTTCTGCATGCACCTGCCAGTGGATTTTTTAAGCTGTTTAGAATACCTGCTGATTGAATCTAGTCTTGCATCCTGGTGCTTAGCTGCACTCCAGATGCTGTAGTTACTGAATTTGCTCCTCCTAAGTGGAACCTTACATTCAGTATTTAAATTTTAATTGGTGCAATGAATGAGGGTGACTATAAGACTCAGGACAAAATTAATAACAGCAAGCAATGATCAGAGATTTCTCTAAGACAGATAATAAAACCATTCACCAGTATTTGGACCCGTTCAAATCTCTACCAGTGATTCTTACCCATTCCTCTATCCTGCTGAGAAGTTTGGAGAAAAAAATTGGGTTAAAGTTATTATACTTACATTTATTGTAGTCATAAGCCAACATTAACCTAGTCTTTTTAGACCTGCAAGTCTGAAAAGAAAAGATATGGAGCTTTTATTTTAATTACTTTTATTTTATGCAGCTCTTCCTAGAGATAACATTGTCTGAGTTTCCAACCCTAAAATTGTTGTTGGGTCACATACCAGAAAAATATCTATGTGTTTACATTAATTTAAAAATCACAATTAAATGCATTTAACATATATTACTTTAAAATTTACTCATAGATGTACTTTCCTTTAAAGCACATAACATCATACTCCTTCCCTTTTTTTGACAAAAAAGGTATTTTTTCTACTCATAAAAGGTTAAGTCCCTAGTCATTCATTGCTTACTATAATTTCTACATGTAATTTTTTTTTTTTTTAGAGTGGCCAGACCTTTCCATTAAAGAGGATAAGAGTAAGAATAATTTCCAATCCAGAATTACAAAAGAATTTTAGAAGTAGTTTCATCTACCCTGTGGTGTCTAGCACTTCTTCCTCCTTTTTCATTAAGCAAGAATAACATCTCTTTTTCAGGAAGATGATTTCATATCACGCATGTTTTCTTTCTCATGTTCTCACAGATAAAAATTGAAACCAGTACAAAAATGTTTCCCAAGCTTAGTTGACAGGAAGGGCTGTTGTTTGCTGTTAAATGTTTATTTCAGTTTGTCAAGCCTTCAATATAGATGGCATTTGCAGGTTTTAATTTAAAACAAATAGACAACAGTGACCTCATGCCTAAGGAATGATTAAAACAAGCTAAAATCAACAAAAGACAGGCAAGTCCAGAGAAGAATTTGCATCATTAGGTTAGTACAAAGCTCATGGCCTTTTACTAATAATGGAAAGAAAAAAACCACTGTTGTTAGGCTACAATCAAAAGAGGCTGAAGCTGGGAATTTAGATTTTGAAATTAATTCCCAGCATCTCTTCCTTAAAGTAAAACTATACAGTGAGCACAGTCATCAATTTTTGAAGTGTCATCTGGCTTGTATTATATCTTGGCTCCAAACACCTGTGGAGAAGGCAACATGTCAGAAAGGAGCCTAGTTGTAAGTGATTTCTGCACAAGCCAATGTCACCTGCTTTTTGGGGCCAAGGAGTTATCCCTAGTGCACATTTTTTTATCAGTAAAGGCAAAATAGTGTGTGCTGTTTTCCTGAACCTTAAATCATCCTATTCCCTGTCACACTGAAAACATGCTTTAATTAGAAAAAAAATGGTTTTTTGTATGGTTTGAGGATTACTCTAATCTGGTTCTTATTGTAGAATATTATTTTGAAATATCTTTGTGTGTTTTACAACATATTATTTATAGGTTGAGAAAACATGCTTACCCCAGAAAGTGCTGAGGAATAACTATACAGGATCTCAGCAAAGTGAGACATTAGGGGCAAGGTTTGATATTCATGATATAGTCATATATCATGAATTTGTTTTGATTTGTTTTTTAGTTTGGATATTGCTCTATTTTTGTCCTATGGATTGACTGCTTATTTGCAGCTATAGTGCATGCAGTAGGCTGCTGTACAACACCTTCAGTTTAATTTAATTGAAAACAAATTCATGTCATGTGCTCTGACACTGCCTATTGCTGCAGACTGAAGTGCACTAAAAGTACATGACCATAATGTTTTTAATTTGAGCCAGTGATGCATTTTTGAAACAGCTTTCCATTTACTGAGCTTTGATTTTCATCATAGCAACAGTTTTCATTATCAGAAATTACAGCCTGGTTCCTTTATATTGATAATGCGCTGCTAACAAACTTTCACTTCACAGGGCAAGACTAGATCTAATTTAAAAACCTCCATGACCTTCAGCGACCTTCAGTTTAAAACTTCAAAACTATTTGTAGCATTTGCATTAGATTCTCAGCTTCAACTACTCTGCTTTGCATACTGAATCCTGGGTGTCCCACACTGTTTGCTAATACAAGTATTTCATACAGGGGGCTCTGTCAGATTTGCTCGAATAATACACTCCTTATCTGAACTAAAACACTGTTAGGTTTGTGCTTCATGTCCTGCTCAAAATGGTCTTAGAAGTATTTTTACAATTGTAGCACTGTATCTTATATTTATAGTAGATCTGCATAGAAGGAATAAGGAATTTTGAGAGGACTTTGGCTCATACTCATAGTAGTGTTTGGCCTTTACATGAAACTTTAGTTACCACCTTTCTGCGCTACTATTTTCCTCAATATATTCTTAGTTATTTAATTTTTACTTCACTGAACTATAGAATTTGCTCTAGAAAGGTGAAAATGTGATATAATTCTATTCCATTTCACATTCCTTGTTATTCCATTCAACTTTTCCACTCATAAGCACCATCTTTACAGGAAAACTAGTGTCTATTGTCCTGAACTACATTGTGTGGGTGGGTAGTCATCACACTGAAATAATTTGCAGCCTTAATGATGATGGTTCTAACATATTGACAATTTATGTAGTAGTTTCCAGACAATAATGACACAGTATGTGTGGTTTGTTAGAAAAGTGTTGGCTAGTATTTTGTTTCATGGTCTACTAGAAAACATGCACACCCTGCAAATTCAGAAAGAAAAGCAAGATATGAAGAATGTAGATTAATTAAACTTCAGCTTAATTATCTGATGTCCTGTGGGAAATACCCAGCAAAGATTCATGTAGTCCAGCTCACCATTCAATCTCTATTTGCCTCCACCTATGTGGGTAAGAAAACTGCTTTATTATTGTACCAGATGTAGAATACCCTAACTTTTTTTAGACTGCCTTCCTCTGTGGATTGTCAAGGAATTGAGCCTCTGTAAATAAAGGATAGCAGAACTTGACATGTACCAAAAAAGGGCACAGACCATTAATTGGTTGTCCTTCCTTCTCAACCACAGCTGGTATTTTGACAGCTCTCCTCTCACGTCAATGAAAAATCCCTCTGCTCCTTTTTCAAAATCCATCTGCTCTCTACTATCAGTCCTAAATACCCAGTGCAACATTTTTTTTGATAGGTAATCTTATTTGCATTAAAATACTGCTACCTGCTCTTTCATTCTTCTTTCTCTGACTGTCGGAATCCAAGACATCCCTCTCGGTGCCCTGAACCCTGGACAGGGGTCTAGGGAGCCCTGGCAGGAAACCAAAAACATTGGGGGCTTTGATCTCAGCCCATGGAACAAATTACCAAGCTTATATGAGGAATCACAAGTCACAAAAGTTTAGACAACACAGTAGCAGTAGTCATAGGGCGAAAGGAGAAATTTTGGGATTTGGTATAGGGGTATTTAAAACCCTAAGATGGAGGGATAGGGGCGTGCCCTGTCCTTCTTCCTTCTTCTTCCTAACGTCCATCTTTTAGGTGATGCTGGCATTTTTAGATTGGTTCAGAGTAGAAAGTCACTGTCTAACATAGGTGTTAGGGATTAGTACACAATTGTAAATATCTAATACGTAGTTCATAGCATAAAAGATAGCACCAGCCCCGTGGGAGGCAGTGCGCCTTGGACTGACCTGCTGACCAGAGCTCAGCAGGTCAGACAGAAAATATTTTAGATAAGAAACAATAAACATCACTGAGAACACGAGCAAAAGACTCCTGACTCCTTCTTGGACAGCTGGGTTGGGAAAAGCGGCTTCCACCAACATCTTGGGTCATCTCCGCCAGAGAAGACCCCTACATCTGACATACTTTATTCTCTGACAGACAATTCAGTGTCTGTCTATGCCCTTCATAGATGCCATCCAATCAAATGTCTCATGTATGTTTTAAAATCAATATACTAATAGTTAAACTGTTTAAAAGATAAAGTCCCTGCAAAATCTTCAAATTCTAATCAATAATCTTTAGTCTAGAAGCTGCCTTGAGACTGACTAATGTAAGAAGCATGAACAGTGACAAAACCAAATTTTTTTCATTTTCAGGTAAGTTTGGATCTTGTTGGCCAGAGAAAATTACAATTTGGCTTTCATAGTGCATGATACTAAAAGCTGAAAAGTCTCTACAGCTTCTGTTCTCAGTGATTCAGTAATTCAACTACACAATACTACTTCAATGCTCACGCCTTCTAAAACTTATAATACTGTTGAGAAAAAAATGAAACCTGATTTTCATCTATCTGTTCATCCACAAACTATGTATCTTCGATTATTTTTTTTGCACTGCTTCTACTACTTTACGATGGATTTTATAATAATGATCAACACAGATTAGGCAAAAGGTGATGAGTGTAAAGTTCTAATCTATAAAAAGATGAGTCAGAAAAAAGGTAGGGAAAAGCAACCTAGATTGTGTGTACATTTATAGAAAATAAGTTTATTACGCAGGAGAAATAATACTTACAAATTTTCTTCTGCCTATTTTATTAGCTCATTTTAAACTCTAACATTTGTTTTGCTCTGTGGCTTAAACATCATTCCAGCATTTATAAGAGTTACTTTTATTCATGTTGTATCTCTGTTTAGCTGATATTTTTTCCTATAATTGATGTGAAGTTACTAATCTGAAGTTCTAGGATCTCCTTGGAGTTTTTTTAAAGCACTTGCCATTGGCTATGAAAGTTCATTGACTAATTCCTTTAGCGCTCTCTGATGGATTTAATCTGACCCTACAGATTCAAAACATTAATTTGGTCCAGGTATTTTCTCATTTGCTCTTTAACAGTGTTATGTCTGTTCTCTTATGTTTTTCATCTACTCCCAGCATAATTAATCATTTTACACTAGAGTCCTTTTGAGTGAACTGAAGCAGAGCAAGTACTTACAAATTCGAGTTTTCATCCCCTCCAGTGTATTTCCTTTCTGATAATTAGAGCCTTTACCTTTCTTTTTATCTTCCCTTTTTCTCCAAAGTATCTAAATAATTGTTTTTGTTTCCTTATCTATCACAAAGTATATTACTACTGAAGTTTGCTTACCCACATTATTTTTTTATAACTTCTTATCCTGACTTTGCTTGCCCTTGTAGTACAATGTTGCAGTTGCAAAAAATTCCCATCTCTTCATGTTGTAGAACTTGTACCTCCAGACAGATTTATTTTTTATTTTTCATTTGTTTAATTTGTGGAATATTCATGTGAACCAAGCGACATATAGACAAAATTCAAGTATTATAGAAGAAAATACTGAGTGTCCTTAAGCCACTTGCTACTAATAGCTAAGTATTGTTTTAGGCAATTTCATGAAGCTGAGGGGGAAAAGGCAGTGGACTGAATGTAACATAGGTACTGACTTTGGCATGGATTTGGAACAATTATGACAAAAAGTCTGAATAGGAAGATGTGAAGGCTCTAGTATCAATGAATTATTCAGTCCGCTACAATCTGCAAAGTTTTAGGAGAGGCAAAAACCTCATGGTTATGTCATAAGGGAGATGCCTAAGACACAATTCAATATGGCTAAGCAGCAGTAAAACAAGGTAAAAATTATAAAGTTTCACATTGTAAAATGTCTGAGTGTATCTAACAATAGTCCCTGGACTTTCCAAGCTAACAAAAACAAGAACAAGAATAGAGGTTAAAACTAATAAAGAAGTATTAACTGGTAAAATGCATCAGCTCACATGAAAAGTAAAAAAGAGGGAGGTATACTTATTTGAATGTGATATTTGGTTAAAATAATGACTGAAGAGGTTGCTTTTCTCTGAATATTTATCTGATTTAAATATTTATTTAGCTTTTGAAAGGTGAGATATTCTCTTTTCTATTCAGCATGCATGAAAGTGTTGAGCTTCATCACTAAGTGGGCTTTTCAGCTTTTTTTTTAAACAGTGAATGCTTTGATAGAGTAATGAATAGCTATTATCTTAAACAGTTACCCATCTAAGCTTCCCTTAATTGACACAAGAAGAGTAAAGTGTCAATGAGCAAAACATTTTTGAAAAACCACTTTACAGGCCTCTTTCTAATAAGCAGTACTGCTAAATATGACCTTTGATCTGTTTGTAGATTGAATCTTTCTTTGCATGTCATAGCAAAAAGAGATCCTGACTCTTTGTGAAAAGGATATCTGCTGTTTCCAATTCTCTTATTCAGCAGATTCATAAGTTATGCAAGCATTTTAATTTCTGCCTCTTACAATAACTCAAGAACATAACTATTTTAATAGGTTACATGTGACATACAGTTGCAAAAGCATAACACTTCAGAGTACAAAAAAAAAATCACTAAATTTATTCATTAGCGTCTCACTTCTCTATAGCTGTACAGTAAGCTGTAATGGCTCTGGTCCATGGTGATTTTTAGTTGCACAGATCCAGGTGATCCAGCTTTAAAGCTCTGTGACACAAGAAGTGGTAATTAAAACAAGCTTGCCATATTTCTTGTCCAATTCTTTTTTTTTGCGTGGTACTTGGGTTTTTAAGTTCTTGTCCCTTCCCAAAAAGAAAGGTTCCTCTCTGGTCCTGATACCCTTTACTTTGAGTATAAGTGTAAGATCTGCCTACTGACATTGCCCTGCACTTATTTTGTCTTTTGTCTGAAAACTTACTGCTTTTCTGTGCCTTGGATACCTGCTATGTAGAGCTGCACATGCTTTTTTACATCTCACTTCCTCTGTAAAATATGTTTATATTTTCTTTGCCTGTGCTATTCAGAGTAATTCAGAGTATTACAAAATACATATGTACCACTGGTAGTTGACTGTTATCGTATACTTCCTAATTAGAGGTAGTATGCTACCTCTAATTAGACTAAAATAATTTGTTTGATGGCATTTTTTCAGTTTGAGTATCTTCCTCTTTGGTTTTTTTTTGGTTTTTTGTTTTGTTTTTTTTTTTTTTTAATATATGTTTTAGTTATAAAGCATACAGATGTATTTATTTTCTGCTGCAATGGGATTCTGTAAGTTAACTTGTTAGCTGCGATTCAACCATTTATGACTCTGCAGTGGCCACCATTAAAACAAGTAGGCAGAGGAGTCTGAGATGTTATTTTTTTTGTTTTATTTTTTCTTTGTGCACTTCATAGCTCACTTTGATTAATTCAGATTGTCTTACTTGCCTGTAAATTCTATTTTTTAGGGATCAACACTGGCAAAAAATTTTCACCTTAATCCACCAGCACTCAGAGTTACTTTGATAAAATGATGTCAGAAACAAAGCTTACCTTATCTATTCCTCTTCTTCTTTATATTAAGATCAAAACCTGAATTTAATTCTGGGAACTCTTTGTTTTAATCTCATGTATTGTTTAATGGAAAACACAGTTATCAGACTATTTTTTTGTCTCTTACAAAAGCCCTATTTTCTTTGATAAACATACCCCGCTCCCCAAATTGTTCAAAAAAAAAAAAAAAAAAAAAACAAAAAAAAAAGGAAAGAAAAAGAACAGAGATGTAAAATGGGAATGCTAGACACATTCAGAACAAAATGATTTCTAGAATTGGAAAGTTTAGGAATGTGGCCTACTAATACTATAGCATTTTGTGACAGACTCAACTCATGAATTGTACTGGCTGTGAGAAAAATATCTAGCTCTGGATTTGAATTACTATACTCACCTAGTGTTATCCTTGGGATATACCTCTCATAAATTAGATTTTTAGTAAAGAATATCATGGAGACATTATGTAGTTAGATATAAATGATATAGATATGTAACATACCTCAATTAAAATATGCAAGAGAAACACAACACCAGGCATTTCAATGTCACTTCTAAATTTCAGAAGTGGTATTGACAAAAACAACCCTTTACTGACAGTGATAGAATCTCGGTAAGTGCCATGACTTTTCCAAGTTTGCATAAGCCAAATATAAAAAATAACAACAAATTACAAACCTGAATATTTAACAGGGGAAATATGCACAGTGAACAACACAGAGCATAGTAATATTAAATACAATTTAGGAAATTGAAAGAGCAAAATTAAAAACTGCTGAGGCATAAAAGGAAAATTTCATATAGCTCCATGAATCAGAAAGACGACAATAATATACAGGTTGGCTTTTCCCCCCCAGTATTTAGTTTAAAGACTGTGGCCTTTTTATCAGATTTGGAAGACCTAGTAGCCTGGGAAGCCTAACTGTAAGAAACTATGTGGCATAGACTAATGAAAGATATGACCTTTCCTTTCAAACTTTGCCATGTTACTATTGCACATTTTCCACTCATTCAAAGATAAAATATTTCTTGGTAGTTTGCAATTTAGAAGCTTACAACTCATTCCTTCTCCCTTTTTTCTTGTCCTTGCCTGTCACCCAGCAAAAGAATATTTACCTTACAATAAGTAAGGTAATTTACAGGGTAATTTACAGTAAGTAACTTAATAAATATTTACAGAATAAATTATAGAGGCTCTCTACCTTTGCAAGCTTGAAAATATGGAGCAACTATATCCATCTGAAAGTCTTCTTCCAGGTAAGCAAAAAGATGTCAAAGTAGAGGTAAAGGTTTAAAGATTGAATAGGACAATCTAATACTAAAACACCTGAGAACATTTATGGAGAAACTAAACTGAGCAAATATACATGTAAGAAAATATTTTTCTATAGGTGTTACCTGTCTTGTTACTTTTTCATCATTAGTGACAAAACAACTTTATGGAGAATACAGGTTTGTTCAAGTATGGCTATGTATATCTTTTCTTCTTCATGCTTTTGTAACTATGGAGAGTTCATACTATAGCTTGTGTTTGCTGTAGTCAAGCTTCAATCAGTATTAGTGAAAATATGGTGGATTGCAAAGAGGATGGACACAACTTTTTTTAAAAGCCAATATCCTTGAGAAGAATTTTGAGGATGTGCTTTTCATGCACACATATGTTTAAATCTTGTATCTTAGGGGTAGAGCTGAATTCTTTTACACTGTGAAAATACAGGCCACTCCTCTGTGAACATCTGACAGTGGCAAGTGATCAGCACCAATATAGGGAGTAATGATGTAGATCCATGCTGCCCTCAGGAACATACATTGTTTACAAAGCTGCAGTGATTGCCTTTCTTGGATTCTGGCTACTTACAAGATGGATCAGATACTGCTTTAACCTTGTTTAGTCCTACTCCCCCTGAGCAACACCAGCCCACTATGGACAGATTCTCCTGGCAACAAAACTTCAGCATGATGACAAAAGGACTTTACCTTGAAAAATATCTGTGAATAGATGATAATGAAAAAGGTACAGACAGACTTAGCAGTTAACATACTTTTATCATAGCTAACTTCTATTCCAAGCTTAATGGAAATTCACAGCGCCAAAGACAGTCAATCAAGCAGTTGCTCTGCTTTGGCTCTGTCATTTTTCCTTCTCAGTCTTTCATCTCTCGAACATGCTTCTTAAATATCAGTTTTAAATTAGAAAGTAAGTTTTTTAAGACAGTTACCATAATTCATTCTGTATTTATTAAGATTTTTAAGTGTCTAAAACAACAGTGTCGTACCATTTTTAGAAAGTACCAAAATTGTGCACTAAATAATTACTAAAACATTTTCTATTCTTAGTCTATATCACATTATAACACTTTGGATAGAACTTTATTTTCTTTGGTGGCATTATGTTGACTCCAAAATTGTGATCAGGGTTGCACTTTAGGATATTAATATTTTTAATTAAGGTGTTGCATATTTTAACTTGCTGTGTATTACATTTCAGTTTTAGGTTCCACACACCTTCTAACTTAAATAGTTAAATTTCTAAGGTATTGCTGCATTAAAAGTACGAGTTACACTTTGACAATTTTTGTTATTTATTATACTTTTAAAAGATTTTATGCTCTTATCCATAAACAGTTACGGTGTGTGTAAGTATATCAAGTCACTACTTCTGGTGTAAATAATGGCACATTGTCACAGTAACTCATAAGATGTAAGCTACTAAGATTGTATTGACTTGTAAATTACCTAGCTAATAAATTACAATTATGTCACACAAAACTACAGTTAGCAGTTTCCATATAAGTCATCATAAAAACCTACTATTTCATCCATTTCTAGATGATAAAAATGAAAAGTATCTGGAAAATCAAGAACAGATCAATTCACAGGTCACATCATGCTCATGTTCAATTTTCTTTCTTAGTACTGAGTCCTTTTAGAACCTTTAAGCCCATTTTGTTCAGTGATGAGTGTCTATAAAAATGCATTAATCTTTTTAGCTAATATGTAAGAGTGGTGACAAGAGCTAGTCTCACTGAAGTCAATAACAATATTCTTCTTTCTCCATTTTTTATAGGACCCCTTTCTCTTTACAGCGATTAGATGTATTTTGTTCTATGAAGGTGAATAAACGGTACTATATTTTTGTAAAACTTGCCTATAATTATATTCTCAACATTAGAAGTGATAATAGAATATTGTATTATTCTACAGTTTCCATTTCAGTTTTCAGACTCATTTCTGAACCTGTTTGATCCATTGCAAATCAATTCATCTATGTTGGTTCAAGAAGTCCTAATATTGCAAATGATGCCCATTCTACACATTAAGAGGGGCTCTCAACGATATTGGAGATGTAGGTCAGAACAGGCAGTAGAGCATGACATCCTAGTTAAGTTCCTAGTAACAGCAACATGTGAGAAATGCCTAGCAAAGCAATTGTGTCCCTGTGGAGAATGTTATCAGGAGTTTGTGGATGAGAAAGGAGTGAGGAATAGTTGTCAGAGCAGTGAAACATGGCTAGCAGCAACATCTAGCAATGGGGAAGCAATTTTCCCCACAAGACCAGCAGCAGCTTTCATTCAGCTTTGTTATGGAGAAAGACCTGCCATTCCCAGATTCTAAATGACATTTTAGTTTGGGAGGGGTATGGTGTGGCTGACCTAGACATTGCTTGACAATATAAGACTATAATTTGTTTTCATTGCAGAAATTATTACTTGTTTCCTAATGTGGTCATCGCAACAAGCCTGACGGAGGGAGTTCAAGCATTTGGACAATACTCTCCAACACACGGTGTGATTCTTGAGGTATTCTGTGCAGGGCCAGGAGCTGGACTCAATCCCTGCAGGTCCCTTCCAACTCAGGGGACATATTCTGTGACCCTGTGATTCTATGCTAACATGGTAGGGAACAGTGCATGTTAACTACAAGAAGAAGAAAGGAGTCCAGCAGAGATTTAAATACTATTTCTTTTGTTTTGTTTTGTTTTGTTTTTTTAGGAAAAGTAATATTTTTGCCTTTCTGTAAAGACACAGAAGGAGACAGACAAGAAAGTATATTTTTACTTAAAGTTTATTACATAATATCATTGATCGTTATGATTTGACGAGAGCAGTTTACTAAAAATACAATATATGAACAAACTCTTAAAAGCAGCTATGCTAACTCTATAACATTCAGATCTTTAAAATTTTTTTTTAGCATGATTACATTTTATTTTGACAAAAAAGCTCTAGGGAACTATATATTACTCTGAAATGGGAGGAGCCACTGAAGAAATGCTGGAAATGAAATAACTAGTATAAAACATAGTATCTTGTGTGCCATTTAAATATCTGACATGGGTTGACCCTGGCCCATTGCCAGTGCCCCCATGAAAGTATATTTTCTAGAATGGCTACAGTGAGATGAGACCCAAAACAGAGCAAAGCAGGGTTCTTTGTCTCAGGGATAAAGGAATACAACTTTATTAAATCTACAACACAAAGAAGGGGGGAAAAAACAACAAAAAAAACCCATACACAATATCCACAATGGAAATCTTCAAACTACTACTCCTCCCCCTCCCTTTCCTCCTTCACACCATGAGACAAGACTTTACTTTCCCAATCCAGCTACCACCCCTCGAACACTCAATTCTCAGTCCATTACCACCCCTCACACAACCAGCTCCCAGTTCATCAGGAGAGAGGAGTCTCCCTCTTGTGCCACAGGCTTCCCCAGGAAACAAAGTCGAACCCTCCTGTGCTTCCATATCACACATGGAGAAAATCTGCCGTGGTGAAAATCTTCCTTCCATGTTCAGTGCTCTCACCACCGACCATGGATCCAAACTGCTTCTCGGGTTCCTTTTTTAAGGATGCTCTGCCCAGTTCCAGAAGAGTGACAG
>VZRH01007257.1:193249-224630 GCA_013397555.1 Urocynchramus pylzowi | reverse complement strand
CCCTCCCCCACCCAGACGCAGCTGGGCAGGGGAGGTCAGCTCTCTTTACCGGCTGGACCCAAAAGGGAAGTTCCCCTGGGAATACTCTGCTTTTTAACCCCTGTGTGTTTTCAGAGACCTATCCAGGTCCCTAGTGGCCACACCAAGTGCCAATATTCACATCTGGCCACTGATTGGTTTGACCACTACTTTCCCAAAAACTTCCTTCCTTGTCAAACCACCACAATATTGCTTTGTGGAATACATATGACCATATTGAAAAGGTTCTCTCATTTATTCTTACAGGATGAAGGAACTAAGGCTGATATAACTGTTTTAAAATTTCCTTTATTTGTTTGATGTCTTTTATTTTAATAGGATCACAGCCTCAGTCATCATTCAGCAGCTGTTTTCTTTCAAGGGATTTTTACTTAAAATACTTTTTTTTTAAATATTATAATTTTACTGCTCAATGAACCTTGCAATAACAACATTTTAGCATCTATCCACCATGGCAGATGGCAAACTAATGAGGCCTGCTGTAGCTGCATACTGATACGTTCTGTACACAACACTTCCGCACTCCAAAGGGAGGTCAAAGAGTAACTTTTATTTATATTCTTTGTTGTATTTGATCATTAAAAATCATAAGACAGATTATTATAAAAAACACTTTTTGCACCTTTTAATTAGATTTGCTAATATTTACTGCATGTGATCAACCTATAGAGCTCAAAGTTGATACAGTCCGTATTTCAGTGTTCTTTAACTTGCATTTTTAAAAAAAAAGTAATAATACTATTCCAAAATTGTGGTTTTCCTTCTATTTAAAATTCACATCTAAAAAAAAACTAGAGATGTTTTTGCTATGCTTGCATTTATCATTTAAGAAAACTAATACCTTAGTGCTTTTAGCTTACAAATTTTAAAGAAAAATATATACTTGATATATATTTATTACTTAATTATATATAAATTACTTAATTTTTTTTTTTTTTTTTTTTTTCTCAAGACACTTTTGTTTTAAACCTTCCCCCATCAGAATTCTGTATTTTTTTTAATGAAAACAACAGATAATGTTCATTAAATCTAGTGGAGGCTAATTTAGTACATCTTCATCTTTTAGTGCCTTCATGAAAAACAAAGTGATGAAAAATCATGAGTCTGATAATATTTGCAATTGACTTGACCGCAGTCAAGGTATGCAATATAAACAGTTGATCTGCACTCCTTTCTAGAGTAGAGCAGTGGAAATGTTACAGATAGAGGAACTGACTCTTCTAGAAGATTATTTATCCTATCCAGTTTAAAAGAATGCCTGAATTGATCTTTTGAGTTGTTTTTCTCCTAGAATAAAAGCCTATGTGGATAGCCAATATCCTAAACTAGATTATGTTGCTGGTTTTTTGCATAAATTTTAGTAATTTTTTTCCCTCAGAGGTATGTCCCAAACTACTTGAACCAAAATCAGAATATCTAGTTCTAGATAAATAAATTTTTGCCTTTACTGATTCCCAATCTTTTCTAAATCAGTTCCATGATCCTACTAATGACTGAAATCTATCCATGAGAACCCAAGTAATCTCATTAAATTAGGGTCAAAAGTTAAAATATTAGAAAATAAATTACTTTCAGGTATATAGCCTGAAAAAAGATTGCAAGTAATGAAGTAAAGATGATAACAACTTTCCTTCCAAAGCGCTGCTCCTCACCAATTGCCAGTGCTGTGCTGTGTGATTCTGTGTCAATAACATATTACTAAGACCATCTTATTTCACAAAAAGGAGAGTCTTGAAGTAATAAATTTTAAAACATTGGTAATCTGTATCCAACCTTCATATACACTTCAACTATCACTTTTCAGCTCTTCTGGCAAATTTCTTTTATTATCACTTGCTTACAGGAGATAGTTGTAGTCTTAGAGAAATACTGTCATTAATTCTTATCAGTATTCTTACAATATGTTGAATAATTTTAATAGTTTTACTATAATTGAAATTTTAATATAGGTTTTCTCCCTGTAAATACTCTAGAGTCTAATGCTGCTTCCAGTGTGCTCATTTTACAGTCATATAATGTCACTAATTTAATTACATTTACTTTTGTTTGTATACCAGTATAGAAGGACTTGGGGACTATTATAGTATGATATTAAAAATAAATTCATTCTACATTTGCCTTTTGATTTAACACAGCTTGAAACATCTTGTCACAGCAGTAGGATTTAAAATATCACCTTAGCCTAAAGGTAAAATTTGATAATTACATATTGTGGGGTTTTTTGGGTTTCTTTATAAGAGGTTTTAGTTTTCTTTCATTTGAAGGGTTGTTCTGAAATATTCTGGCTGAAGTAAATCTTCACATAAGAAAATTAGTAATTAAAGGGATGAGAAGAAAGTAACAGACTGTTTGTTTGCCCCATTCTTTCACAGACATAATGTCTTGAAAAACTCTTTTCTCATCTTTAGCATTTGCTTCAAACCACTAACCTTAGTAAAAGATAAAGAAAATAGTCTTCCTCAAGAGCCAAAATTACTGTTATTGTATAGTAGATTTAAACATGTTTCATAAAGATGCAAGTGATTAATTCCTTTACTGAACAAAATTAGATGGCTGAATATTGCTTGTAGTGCAAGTTGGCTAGCCTTCAGCCGCATCGTCTTTTTTCTCTGTGCCTGGCTGCATATTCATAGATCTTAGAGCAGAGTTTAAGTGATTGCTTTCTTAAGTGGAACAACACTACATAATAATTATTTCCAGTCTGATTTTCTGTGTTTATCCTACATATTATTTAAGAGATATTTAATATTTCTACTCAGCATGAGGGGTTTTTAAGAATGTCATTAAATACTGCATAATCTACTCATTATCTTAGTAATTTGCCATAGAACACAAATTATAGTCAGAAGCTGCTCAGTCAGTGTATTTCTGGAAAAGTCATGCAGGGAATCCACATTAGAGAAGTGTTTGCATTTTTTTAGGAAGGTGTGATTTTCTTTCAGCTTGTCATCTGAAAATATAGTATGAGTAGCAGTTATAAATAGTGAAGTCATCTTGTATGCTGCTTGTCTGATAGCGATTCATCTAAAAATTTACTTTTATATCTCTAGATGGTGCTATGTGTACCTCTATTAGTTAAGTATAAAAAATATAAAATAATACAAATCATAAGTATGACAAAACAACTAGAACCATAAAAATTATTGTGTAAATTTTTTACTGTACTTACTGTAGGCCATGAGGCATATTTTGCCAGGTGATTCTGCTCATGGGAAAGTTAATCCTGTGCTTTATTAAATAGGAATCACAAACAAGTGCCATAGAAAGACAACCTACAGTTTTGTAGAAAATATTGGGCTACTTTCTTGTCAGAAGTAAACTGGAGAAGCTTTTTTCATTCAGCCCTACTATATGAAATATTTGTTGTTCTCCCCATACATTAATACATACATATTCCTTTTTCCTGTATATTTGTTTTTAAATGAAAAACAATTGAAGAAACACATTCATTTGTGCTGAACTGCTTGTTTAACTGAGCTTGCTAACCGATAGGCAATACATGAGGTTTGTAATGACTACAAGTTTATAATTTTAAAAGCCTGTAAAAGGTTGTGGGTTGTAAGCACTTTTCTAGTGGAATTAGACTGCTATGTAGATCAAAAATTTTTGAGTACATTATAGGTATTTTTAATTCCTTATAAAAAGCTTCAGAGATACCATTGCATATTTTTGTGGGTATTATGTAAACTGAATCATCCAAAGAAAGTTTAAAGATTTATAGGCATATTAATTTGACCAAAGAAATTAATGAAGAAACATGTTCATGATCAGTTCTACTAAAAGAATACTCTTTACTACTACACTAAATTTAAAAAGGAAATAAGATAAAGACGTGATTAGCAATATGAACATATTTTGTATTTCTCTACCTGAATCCATATTATTTTTTATCTTTTGTCCAAATAATAAGTGCAACACCGCAAGGATGACTCTTGATTGCCCTCTACCTCTATTAGGCACCACAGATGGAAGCTGTCTGGTCATAGTTCATCCACTGTAGATTCTCTTTGCTGCCAGATGATTTCAGTTGTGCAGCTGATCTCAGTCCTTTGTCCCCAGTCAGCAAGCATATTTGTAACATCCCTTTATGGAAAAATAAATAGACACTGTAAGCTGTCCAATATAAGCATCTGAGAGAGTAGTAGACAAGAGCAAATTAAGAGTACATTTCAATCATGATTTTTAAAAAAGCTTTTTAAAAAAGCTTTTGACAGCTTAAAATATGAGGCTAAACATCCTGTCCAAGAATGAAATGAGAAATAATTCAAGAATGAAATGAGAAACTTATTCTCTTCACCAGATATTGACAATTTTGGGTCCTTTTTAAGTCACAAGAAAGCACAGATTTATTTGTAACTTTTCTTTCAGACCCATCTCTCAATCCCCTCCCCTTCTTTAAATTGTGGTGAAGTTACCAAGAGAAAAGGAAGAAGTAACTAGAAGCAAATATTGAAATGACCACATAAAACTTAACTGATAGCCACAAGAAAGTAAACTCACATTTTTTTCCAAGACTGGAATAAATCTTCCCAGAGATATCACAGGAATACCGCGTCTTCTGGAAAGCATGGTACATTAACATTTACATGACTTTACAGTAATGCACACAGATGTTTTCAAAAATAGTTTTAGCATAAATTTGTTAGAAAAATAACATTTTGTTTGATGTTCATGAAAGTGAACATGATATTGTTAACATATATAGATGTTCTTTGTCAAAAAAACAAAGAACAAATCATATGGTGACAGTTGCATTCTATTCTTGGGATCTCTCCAGACTTTGCAAGATATTTTGGGTGTGAGAATAAAGCAAAATCAATATGTGCACTTTGGCTAAATCCCAGAGAGGCTAAGAAAAATGGCTCTACAATTTAGTCTTCACCTTAACAATTCAGGCTGTGACAGAGAAATAAGGAAATCCTTTGTGAATGCCAGACATCCCCAGATTTTCAAAAAAAATTTTTTTTTTTTGGAAGTACTCTTTAATTCATACTTTGAATGTTTAAACCAGAAGATTTTGGCTAATAGTCTGAGCTCATAACTCCAACACTTCTCAACCTGAGATTTTAAGAGCACGTTGTCATGTGCTTTTAGGATAGACAGCTGAGGAAAATGAGTGTGACACTTTTCCAAGTACAGATGCATATTCATACAATTAAACATAATCTTTTTTAGGACTCTTTTGACACTTCACTTGCATATTTCAGTAAAATAGAAGAAAAGTAGGATAAAACAAAATCTTCCTTAGCTTGTTATATTGTTCCAGAGCATTAGATGTTAACCTGTCCTAATTCCTCTTGTAGCTTCTCCTTGCTGGTAGCATCTGTTAATATAAATCCTGTCAGTGAACAGACCGCAGGGTTCCTAGCTTGTTCTGCCCTGTGACTTTTTTTTTGTGGTAAGCAGAACAATGCATTATGAAAAAAAAGGAATGTAGGGCCTGATCCAAATAGCTGCTTTTTTTTTTTTTTTTTTTCTATTGAGCTCAATGTGCTTTGAAATCAGCTTCTCTAGAGAATCCCTTGCAAAGCAATCTCTATGAATGTTCATCTGAATATTTAAAGAAGTGCACTTAGCATAAATCCGGACTGTTTTGTTTCTTTTTTTGCAATGCACATCAAAAATTATCTCAGAAATTTTTGCAGTGAAAACAGCTATAATTATGTGTTGGAAAATATTCATTCTTTCTATTTGCATGAATAATTAAGTTTTGACTAGGCAAAGAAGCGTAATGGAGAGAGGAAAAGCAAAAGGATGATTCTACCCTAATTGTTTGGTCATGCATTCATAGATAAGAAGTCTAATTTTTGCTCAGAAGAATATAATAATAATACAAAGCTATTTCAGAAAAATAGATAGTATACACATCTTCACATCCTTCAAAGCTTCTCCAAAGCTGACCTTATCTTTTTGACTAGTAAATTTCTTGCTGTGGAGGAAATATAGCTTTAATGTGTTTATAGTAGAATCAGGTTGCAAATAAGGTTCATCTATGTACATATTTGTGCCCTAAACATCTGATTAAGGGGGGCATATTTTGCTTCTCTACCTGTATCTTCTGGGATAAATGTGTGTCAGGACTTCAGTAGTTCTTCTGTAGAACCTACTACCAGCTTTTGTGATATCTGTTCGGAACCCTTAAGTCACTAATGGGCTTTCAGAGACTTCCTTTGCTTTGCCTACATTAGCATGTAAACTACTGTACTTTCAGCTAAAATATGTGGCAGTCAATGGCTTGCCAGAATGAAGAGTCTAACCTGATGAGACTGCGCAGTGTTAATCAGAGTACAGATAGGTACCTTTTTGCAAAGTCTTAGTCACCTAATTTTAATTTCTATTTTAAAAACACCTACAGCTCTTCCTATAGATTTCTAAAAGATAGGGTACTTTCTGGAGTTTTCTGGCTTCACTTTATGCTGACCTCAGATATCCAAATCTCTCCACCTACACTTGAGCTCATGAATTCTAATGGGAACAAGGCAGAAGATTACTAACCTGAACTGTCTTTGAGATAAAGGTCTTTCCACATCCAACAAACACTTAGTTGTTTTTCTTACTAGGTTAATGACTGATTAATGCCCTAGAAGAATCTGTTGAAATAGGTATTCCGTGTCCAAGATATATGGTTCTAGCCTGCTTTAAAATATCACTCTCTGTCTTTAATTGATGGAATTATACATGTTTATGGAAACATAGCTGTTTAATATTTTATTGTTTCTTTGGGTTTTATTTAAACTTAAACACAAGCTCGTGTTTGCAATTATGAGTGCAGAGAATTATTGTTATAGATTACGTACACTTGTCTCACATAATTTTCAAAACCTGGAATTTAAATAAAAGTTTTTCTAAGGTAGAGGATTCAAATAAATCATATATGCCCTAAAAGGCTTTTTTTTTCCCTCTTAATTCACTGTAAAGAGACTTAAGATAATATCTCAGGTAGAAGCATCTTCCTTTTACGTATATCACAGCATCAATAGTCCATTCCAGCTGCTGATAGACTGGCATAATTAAATCCTTAGGAAATAACAGACTGTTAGAACATGTTTAATAGACAAAAATGTTGAGGTGATTGTTGTATCATCTTCAGTAACGTTTTCAGTCTAATAGTAATACTAAAAGTTAATAGAGTTGGTTTTATTTTCTGTATTTATGTGTGATAGCAGGTAATATTAATATTCAGCTGTAGGATTTTTTTTTTGTTCTGCATGGAATTCACGCAGCTGTCTCTAACATGAAAGAGAAGTAGGAAGTCATACTGAATGCTGCCTTCAACAGTGGTGTGCCTCACTTTTTTTCCTAATTTGTTCACTGCTATGAGATGATCTGAGTGTGTGTAGGAATTTCCCAAGAAGAAACAAAATATTCATTGCCAGTGGAGATTTTACTTTTTTTTTAAGAAATAAATTTTTACAAATATGCTGTATTTCATGAATAAAATTGTATAAATTATCAATTTGTAGGGGGATAGATGTGGGGCTGGATTTAATGTCTGCTTTCACAAATAGTTTTATTTAGTCTGTAAAGATGCTTAGAATAGCCTTACACCAAATCCTATGTGATTTTTATCTAGGTCAATTTTCATAAAATTATGTGGAAATGCATATGTAATATTCATATAATTACTGTTAGAGATAACAGCTGTAGCCTTCTCTATGGCAGTTTGGCAGCAAAACTGTTGTGATGGTGTTTGGATGTTGCAGTAAAAATTATAACATTTTTTCATAATAGCCTGAAACTTAACTTTTCCCAGACTAATGTTTATGAGAAATGAGAAGTCCCAGTATAGTGTTATGATACCTACTTCTGTATTTCTAGTGCTTCCTATTGAGCTAAAGGCAGACTTGCAGATGAAAAATAATGATATGGAAACTGATTTTTGCATCAGTTTATTATCATGGACAATTCAGATTATAGCTCTTATCAGTAAAGTCTCTCTGTTTCTGAGAGAAATTTCAAATATCCTATATAAGACTGGCTTGCCAAGGTTTTGGTAGTGGGTGGGCTGTGGAAGTTGTTTCTAGGAGAAGATCCCAGAAGCTGCCCACCATGGACGGAGCAGTTCCAGGCAGCTTTAAAGACCCACCACTGACCAAAGCTGAGCCCATCAATGACACTGGTAGCATGTATGTGATAACTTATCTAAGAAAGGGTAAAAAAACACTGAACAGAAGCTGTTGGAGAAAAGTGAGAAAATATGAGAGAAACAACCCTGCAGACACTCAGATGAGTAAAAACCAGGAAGAGGTGGTGCTACAGGCACTAGAGCTGAGTTTTCCTTACACACTATGGTGAAGACAACAGAGACACAGGTTGTCTTCCTGTGGCCTAAGGAGATCCACAGAAGGTGGACCCACATAAAGTCACATTAACAAAATTATTTTAGCCCATGCCATTTAAAATTTTTCAGATTTTCTCCCTTCAAAGTGAACACCTGTCCAGAGAGCCAAGAAAGGAACCATGTTTTTACATCTTCTTTGTTTTCCATTTTTGCAGATGGTGATATGAATTAAGGCTGAACAAGACCCCATGTACACAACTAACATAGTTTTAATTATAAACCCTGGTAGCACAAGCTCATTTCCTTTTTACTTTACAATCACACAGTAGCCAGGTAAAAATCATTTTTTTTAGATATATGAGAAAAATGTATGAATTATCAGATTCCTGCACAATGTTTTAAGGTCATCATATTTACCTAATTGTTACTCTGTCATATTTTGCATCAGCTGATGAGACTGTAAACACAGCCTTTCTGATCCAAATATTGTGTGATCAAATTAATTTCTTATGAGGGTGACAATGTCATAACTGTAAGTAGAATTCACATCACTACAGCTTCCTAAGAGAGAATTACTAGACAAAAGCTAGTTGCCTCTTTTCATACTTCCACTTCTCAATTAGAGGTGTTGTTTAGGTGAGCTAGCTGTTTCTTTTCTCAGCATCTGGACCTATGCCAGAAGTTCATAGGGATATAATTAAGGTCTTCATATGCCAAAGAGTGAATGAAAAACTCATGAAACATTACCAAGTAGTGTTTAGGGGCTAAGTTTTAAAGAAAGTCCTGCCAGGAATTGAGGAAATGATGCAAAGTCTGGAAGTGGTAAATACCTTTGGGATATTTTAAGAGAACCAGACAGATGCTCAGGAAACTGAAAAAATACCAGCATAGTAATTAGTTCTTATTCCTGAAGAGAAGTTCAATTTGGGACCAATTCAAAATGAGGGGCAAAGGAGCATAGAGTATATCTTATTCTTCAAAATATACTTGCAAGAAAGCTCAGCTGTCATGCCACATTAAACAAGTTTTTATTATGTGCAGAAAACTGAAAGTTTCCATTACATATCCATTACATATACTAACAACTTTTGTCATACACTCTAAAAGAACAGACCTTCAGAATGCACACAGGTTACATGTGGGATTTTATATACACTATATTCCACTATTTTCCCTATACAATATTTTATAATATTCTATGAATGTAACACTTCATGTAACCATTTAGGTTATGGCACAAAACTTGAAAAAAAATGTATTAAAAGCATAGTTTTGGTGGGTGAGACATGCAGCCATTTTTGGTTTTAACATAAAAAACTTTACACTCTGAGTTTTCCTGTTCATTTGTTAGGCTTCAGTTACTACAATATGATCAAGAGCTGATGGTGTTGCACTACATAAAGAATTAGTGAGCATCATGAAGAATGAAGTCTAGTAATTGAAGCACGTATTCTGGGTTAGATTTCACTGTTGGAAAAAATAGTATGGAGAAGCAAACCATCTGCAAAATTTAATTTTGTGGAAAATAAATATTGGAAGGTCATCCTGTTCTTGATAAATAGCTCTCCATTAGTAAATGGAGTTGAGCAGAATTACTGAAACTAGTTAGGGAGGTTGTTTAATGTGTAACTAAGGTAAAATCTGATGACAGAATATTATATTTTCACAGAATCACAGAATCTTTGAGGTTGGAAGACACTTCTGAAGGTCATCTAGTCCAACACCTTTCCTTGAAGCAGGATCAGCTAGAATAGATGGTTTACATGTGTGTCCAGTTGGAACGTCCACGTCTCCAGGAATGTAGACTCCACAATTTCTCTGAGCAAGCTGTTCCAGTATGTTATCATCTTTGCAGAAATAGTTCATTTCATAGAAATAGAATTTCCTGTATTTCCATTTGTATGTATTGCCTTTGTCTTCTCAATAAGTATCACTCAAGCGAGTTTGATTTCCTCATCTTTATTACTAATCATCAGCTATTTATAAAATTTGATAAGATATCCCTAAATCTCATCCTCCCAAGGCTGAATCAGTCCAGTTTCCTCACCCTTTCCTTGTATGTAACACACTGCAAAACCTTAATCATATTTGTGACTTGTGATTACCTTATTCTGTAAGTCCATGTCTCTTTTGTACTGGGAAGTTCAGAACTGCACTCAACAATCCAGACGTATCCCACCAGTGCTGAGCAGAGGAGGGGTCACCTTCAGGTGACCTGAGTGCCACCTTTCTTTTAATGCAGCTCAGGACAAGTTGGCTTTCTGGGCTGCAGGCCCACATTCCTGTCTCATGTCCACCTCTTCATCCACCAGTATCCCAAAGGGTTTCTCCCTAGGGTTTCTCTCAGTCCCTTCACCTCTCAATCTTTATTGATATGGGGAATTTCCCTGATGCAGACTTAGGACATTGCACTTGGCCTTCTTGAATTTCATGAGGTTCCCATGGGTCCACCTCTCAAGCCTGTCAAGGTCCCCTTAAATGGAATCCCTTCCCTCAGCACATCTACTACAGCATACACCTTGGAATTGTCAGCAAACTTGCTGAGGGTGCACTGGATCCCACTCTTTGTGTCACTGAGAATGGTAAAAAACACAACTAGTTCCAATAAAACCCGTGAAAAATGCCTCACTGGTCTCCACCTGGGCATCAGGCCATTGATCATAAGTCTTTGAGTGTGAAAATTTTTCTCCACTGAGAGATCCATCTCTACATGAAAGAGAGGAAATTTACTTGATCCTTACTATTTGATTTGTCTGTTCTTACCACAGGAAAAAAAAGACCCTTGTGTCCAGCCGGGCTGGGGACCCTTCACTGCTCAGCCTTGCTGGATCAGAGGGCAGTCTGACTGACTTATTCAGAACACACACCAACAACTTAAGCAAGACACCTCAGCAAATTCCTATGCTTTATTCAAGTATGTAACCCACTGCCAGTGATTTAGGTCTCTTTATAAATTGTGCACCTTGAGTTTCCTTAGATATTCATCAACCTGGGCTGCACCTAAAGGGGGCAGTTCCTTCATTCTTCTGGTTCTTGTTTTTTCAGAAATATATATTCCGTACTTCTAATGAAGGGCTTTACTCCAAGCATACCTTATATAAAATCCAAGAAGAAAACAATAGAAAAATAAACATCAAGGTGTCTGCATACCATAGACTGTACAGCACCCTTAATCTAACAGCTTGCCCTAGAAATATTTTTCTTCTTCCTCTTCAATGGCCTCATCCTCTATTTCTGCCAATTGGTTCTACAGTTATAATTAGGGTTGTTAGTCTCTGCCTACCTGAAATAATTGCAGGATAATTATCCTTACCATACTGAACATGAGGTGCCTGGATCAAAGAAAAATTTGCCTGTGATTAGACAGACAAAGGACAAAAGCACAAAAGGATAAGTAAAAGCCTTCTTGTTCAGAGGAAGCAAATGACTTTGGACTAGGCCTACCAGAAGATGGGAGGCCCCACATGCTGAGATTGCAAGCATGTAACTTTTTAATGCTTACCCCTACAAATGGATCATAGAGCCCTGTGATAGGTGTATAGGTTTCTTAATGTCTGGCGAGATGTAAACACAACAGCTCAGCATTCTGAGATTTCAGCAAGTGATACGGTGAGCAGGAACTCACCCACAACTGTAAAGCGAGAAGTGTCACTTTCTATATTGACTCATCTTGAGGTTGTAACTCCAGTCAACTGGCCTTAACAGCTTCAAGTGCTATCCTAAATACAGTCTTCATGTTCCTTTTAAGATAAGAATGATGGGTTCTAGTGTTTAGTTCATTCACCCCGGATATAAGGTTGCTATCTGAAAAGTTTAAAATTCCATTTTCAACCTCACAATAACATGTCTTAACAACTATATTTCAGGTTATGTCGGTAACTATTTACGGCTGTTCTTTATCTCTCTTCTTGAAGCCTTGCCATGGGGACAAATAAAATGAAACAAGATTCATCCAGGATTGGAAAAAGAGAAAGGTAAAGAAGCTATTCATCTGAAGGGCAGAGACTTCAATCTAAGTCCATGCATTCTGAATTACACAGTCACTGAATAAAATACAAATACACTTCAGGTTTCAAGGCTGAAACTGAATATTTGTCTGTCCTATTCACAGAGAATTTGTAATTAAGATTTTTTTCTTCCTGGAAAAATAAAATGTGAATTGTTCTTTCTTGTAGATACACAGCTTTAGCAGACGTGATTTTTGAGTATGTCTGATACATCCTAAGCTAAAGTACTGTGGGGAAGGGCAGATGCAATCTTCTTGAAAAAAAAAGAGAAATGTGAGAAAACTTTTGTCAAGATAAGATAAAAATTGGGGTCACACTGTGTTTTCCCAATAAAATATTCCTGAAGGGTTGGGAAGACTGGTTCTAAAAGAGTAATATGTTTTCTCTTTTTTCTAAGTGTTAGCATTTCTGTTTCAAAAACTAGTTTTCAGTTAATAGAGATGACATGCTGAATCTGAAATTTGAGTAACAAAGTATTGAAGATTAAAAGGAAGATCTGTCCTTAACATTTTATTTTGAATTACTCTAGATCTTTATTACCGTTTTAGATTCTCTTTGTGAAGCACCTTAATGCTCCCAAAAGTACTTAGTGTACACCACTGTGCAAGGTTTTGTGAAGAGTACTGAGTTTTCAAGACACTTCTTTTACGTACTCTTATGCTGAAATCTAGGCCATCTGTATCAAAGTTCTTTATCTATACTATCTTATAACAACTGTGATTTAAGTTAACTTTTTTGACTCTAAATTGCAGTAGAGCAGAGCAAGACCTCAAACAGCAAGGTAAAGGCCTCAGAAGGCAAGCAATATCCTTAGGCAGATTCTTCAGTAACAGGCAGACCCTTCAGTTCCTGAGGATTCAAATATAAAATGTATATGGTAGACACAGAACCCTTCCTCTCTTGTCCTGCTCAGGATAAGCTGGTGAAAGAAGCCTCTAAGTCAAAAAGTCCCAGTGCTCAGCTTGGACAGGAATTATATTCAGATTCACCCATCAATATAAGCAAATCCTAAGTCCATTATTTGAGCTAACTTTTGGTCAATATGCATTCCAGTGTCAATGAGATTTTCACATAGTAGTTCAAAGTGACTGGAAAAAAAGGGACTACTAATATTCATCTTTAAAAAGGGTAATAAGAAGGCTCCTGAGAAGTACCATCCAGTCAGACTCACCTCAGTGTCCAGTGAGATAATGGAGTATGCCAAGGGAAGACAGGAAAGTGATCAGAAACAGTCAACATAGCTTCTTCAGGAGTAAATTTTACCTAATAAATTTAATGGCCTTCTACAATAAACAGAGTGACTGCATCAGTGGAAATAGCTACAGGTATAATTTATACAATTTATAATTTATATTTACAGGTATAATTTTCTGATAAAGACCCTTTAATAAGACCTCCCCCAATAAACCTGCCTCTAAATCAGAGGTATATGGATTTGATGGATAAACTAGTAGATGAATATGGAATTGGCTGGATTTTTGCATCCAAGGAGTTACAGTCAATGGCTCAAAGTCCAAGTGGAAACCAGAAATGCTTCCTATAAGAGTCTGCAGGAGCACAAGTATTATTTAACATATTCATCAGCAACACGGAGTGTCTTGCTCCTCAGCAAGTGTGCTGACAACACCAAATTGTGTGGTGCAGTCAGCATGCTGGAGGAAAGTGATGCCATCCAGAAGGACCTTGACTGGCTTGAGAAGTGGGCCTGTGCAAACCTCATGAAGCTCAAAAAGGCCAAATGAAAAGTTTTGCAGTGAATCGATATCAATCCTCGATATCAATCCTCGATATCAATCCTCGATATCAATCCTGAGACATGAATGGATTGAAAACAACCCTGAGGAGAAGCACTTGGGGATACTGGTGGATGAAGAGTTGTACATGTGTGCTTGCAGCCCTGAAAGCCACCTATGTGCTTGCAGCCCAGAAAGCACCTGTTCTTCGGCTGCATCCGAAGAAGCACGGCCAAAAGNGGAGAAGCACTTGGGGATACTGGTGGATGAAGAGTTGTACATGTGTGCTTGCAGCCCTGAAAGCCACCTATGTGCTTGCAGCCCAGAAAGCACCTGTTCTTCGGCTGCATCCGAAGAAGCACGGCCAAAAGGTTGAGGGAGGTGATTTTCTCCCTCCAGAGAAGGGCCACAAAAATGATCAGAGGACTGAAGCATCTCTCGTATGAAAATGAGATGAGTGGTGGGGTTGTTCAGTCTGGAGAAGAAAAGGCACCAGGGAGACTTCATAGCAGCTTTCCAGTTCCTAAAGGGGCCTGTAGGAAAATTGCATAGGGACATTTTACCAGGGTCTGTAGTGACAGAGCAAGAGGCAAAGGGACATTTTACCAGGGTCTGTAGTGACAGAGCAAGAGGCAAGGGTTTAAAAATGAAAGAGGGTAGATTTGGATTGCACCCAAAAAGAAATTAATTACAATAAGTGGAGGGAGACACTGAGACAGATTACCCAGAGAAGCTGTCAATTCCACCACCATGTAAGTATTTCAGGCCACATTGGGTGTTTGAGGTACACAATATAGTGAAAAATGTCCCTGCCCATGGCAAAGGCGGGAACAAGATGATCTTTGAAGGTCCTTTCCAGCCAAAACCATTCTATATTATATAGCATTTTTGTGAAATGGACCCTTTTGATAATTTTGGTCCTCATTGGGTTCAGCTTCATGAAAGATCTTAAGCAGTTTGATGCCTATCAAGACAACACCCTACTGTGGACATGTGAAAAAGTTTAATTCCATCACGGGTAATAAAAAGGAATGTAAGTACCCCTAGTATTCAGTAGTGAATGACATGGGGAATTTAGATCACAATGTTGGACCTAGGGAAAAAAAGAAGTTTAAATTCCTTACTGAATTTGGCTATTTATATCTTTGTAAATTACAGGGACATGCAAAATGCTCAGACAGCTTTGGTGAAAGCAGTATGAAAGTAGAACAGCCCAGTCCCTGCCAGTTTGTTTCAATGCCAGAATTCCAAACTCTGAGTCCAATCCTCTGGTATTTCTTCCAGTAAAATTTCTAAAATTTCTAACATTTCTGCATACTTAATAATGCTGGGTTTAAAATATCTTGTAGCAATAACTATTTCTATTACAGTCCAAACACTGAGGGATTTTTTGTGATTGTGGCCACACAGCAATAAAGCTTTCACTGTTGCTGTCATAGAGCTCTTAAAAAAATTCAAGCCAGCTACTTATCATTCTGTTCTTTGACTGGAAAACCATTAAACAAGAAAAAAAAGAAACATGAGCAGGAACAAGGAGCTATTCCAAATGCTCTTGAATGATCTCCCTTGCCAGGGAAATGACTCTTTGGCTTCTGTGCATTTGGCTTGCTATTTCTTTGCAGCTTTCATTTCTATACAATGAATAATGTTCTACTGTCTTATGTGGAAATGGAAAAAAAATGTAAAAAGACAATTTTTTAATAAATATAAAATGAAAATTTTTAGAACTTATAAAATGAGGATCTGATCAAGAGTCTGCTGAAATTATTGATTTATAATTCAATATTTCTCTCCAGGTGTTGTGCATTTCCGAAAAGTCAGAAAGGGAGATAAAGTGAACTGCTTACAACATATGCAAAGCTAATCAGACACTGGTTTCCTATGTATTTTAAATGCAAATGCCTGGAAGGTTCATGTTTTTGTGACAAGAGAAGCCTCCACAAATATATTAACTTTCCTCCTCTTTTTTCAAAATATATATTCCCTCTCCCAACCATTCACCCAAAAAGAAAAAAAAAAAAGGCATGGAAAAGATTAATGTGTGTCACTAAGTGTATGACCAGAAGGTTTCACACTGCTAGCATAATGTTCAGAAAATCCTACTGGTAAATACAAGTAGTAGGACACTGAGATAAATGCAGAATTTGTCCAATCCATCAGGAAATTCTGATTATACTATGTTCCCCTGTCCCTGACTTGTCAGTTTCCATCCCTTCCTGCCTCTCTTCCTCCTTTCCTACATCCCTTTCTGCTTTCTCTTCTCATTCTCTTCATTCTTCTTTGGAAGTTTTAAAGGGAAAGAAGGAAACTAAGAAAGAAACAAACCTGCCAATCGTGTCCTGGGCAGCATCAAAAGAGGGGTTGAGGGCAGTTAAAGCAGGTGATTCTGCCCCTCTGCTCTGCCCTTCTGTGACACCAACTGGAGTTCTGCTTCCAGCTCTGGGATCCCTAGCATCAAAAGGACATGGACCTGCTGGGTCCATAAAAAAGCCATGAAGATGATCAGAAAGCTGAAACACCTCTCCTATGAAGATAGGCTGAGAAAGCTGGGGTTATTCAGCCTGGACAATAGAAGGCTTTGGAGAGACCTTACAGCAGCCTTCCAATATCTAAAAAGGGCTTATAGAAAAAATATAAAGAGTGATTATTTGTATGGGCAGACAGTGATAGAGCAAGGGAGAACGATTTTAAATTAAGAAGAAGGAAGCAGGTTTCTTGGAGAAGTCATGGATGCCCCAGGCCCGGAGGTGTTCAAGGCCAGGTTGGGTGGGGCCCTGAGCAACCTGGTCTAGCAGATGACATTCCTGCCACCATATCTGACAATTGTTTTCTTGAGGAACTTAAGTGACAATTAGTTTACACCTTTTTTATATTTTGCTAGTGCGATTAAACAAGATTATCATATGGTTAGTGTCTCATATTTTCTTCATGTTTTATATTTCAGCAAAGTGAGAATGATCTTTCACAGGGAAAATAAAATATTCCTACAGCCAGAGGGGTTTAATCTTATATAATACTCATAACCTTCTGCAAACATAAGACATTTTAAGTTTTCTTGGAAAAAGAGAAGGAGAGAGACACAGAAGCCCTTTTAAAGACTGTATGTAAAACAAGGTCAACATGGGGATTGCTGCACCCTTCTGCAAAAATAAACTCATTAAAAAACAACATTCTATTAGCTTTAGAAATAATTATATCTACTCTATTAATTTAAAACTCTCTTTGTTAAATCATTAATTTTATTGCATATTGTTGACTTTTTCCTCTCAGAATGCCAGTGAAGAGTCATGCCATGAAAATACAGCTTCATTTATTTCAGTAAATATGTGCTGTGTTCTGTGCAAAACATAAAAGGTGTAAGAATACTGTCATAAACTATCAGTGAAGGAGAATGTGTTATTATCAGAATAGGAGACAAATATATTTTTTTATTGTTGTATATAATCTTTTTTTTCCTAAAGAAAAAACAAAAACTTTGATTTCGAAGAATTTACCTACTACCATTAGTGTTAATTTTATAAATGACCCTTCTGTGCTACTGAATATTTCCAGGGTGTAGTATATACACCCAGATTGCAGCACTCCTTCATTCTAAGCTCTTTACTCCAAGAGAATTTAAATTTACATCATTTATCTGCCTTAAAAATTATTTAAATACTAGATTATACATCTTCTCTGCTTGTCTGTGCTGTGGCAAGTTAACACGCGTGTGATCAGTGCTTTGATAAGATCACAGAAGTTTCTAATTGCAACAAGTGAAACTTAAACATATCTGTGCTGAACAGTTTATATAGTTCAATAAGGCAGTGTAGTACATCATAAAAAAATATCTGTTGAGTTCTCTAAGTTCTGTAATGTTTGCTTTAGTTGATGGTATACAGCAGGTGAAGTGAAACTGAAGGAACAAACTATAAATAGCTAAATCCTACTAGGAATAAATAATTGCAGCATTTGATTATCATTTTATCCATCCAGAAGTAAGAAGAAGAAAAGAATCAAGCATCCAAAATGCATGTGGTATATTGAAGTAATAAAGTCTAGAGACAGTTGACTGCTTCTGAGGTACTGTAGAATGAAGTCCTGGGAATGGTACAAATAGGAGTAGAAGTTAAAAGGTGGGGTTTGTATTTTTTTTTTTTTAAGTAAGTGAACGGATATTGTAGTCTTTGCTACTCACAATTGCTAAAATAAACATACCAGTTGTGACTGCAGTGAATTTTATGTTGGCACACATTTTCTGAAACCTTTATTTCAGAGTACCTTTTTGGGAAAATGACCTGGTTCTTTCCTTATATGAAAAAAATCTACCCTTCAGTCTCCTTTTCGTCTTTACTTTGGTCTACTAGAAATGCATCAAATCTATGATTGATAAATGCATACTAACATTTTGTTCTAACTCTGTAGATGAGACTGACAGTAAAGGTGCTTGTTAGTGTAACTAAAAATATCCTCCAACAGAACGTGAAAATTAGTTTTATACTTCCTCTTCTGTTACTGTCAGAGCACTCAGTAGCTATTTCTGTGAGTGTTTTCAAGAAACCTTTTTTTTTTTAATAGAAATTTGAATCTATGTATTCACACCTTCAGTAATTTTGTAGTTCTCAAGAATTAATTTTGGCAACAAGTTTTAGAAAGTAAGTGTCTATAGAAAAGGAACTATTTGTACCAATGAAATGTGGGATTTCTAACTCTATTTAGTGGTTTGGCCTAAAAACCAGGTAAACAGTGAAATCACTCTTGTCACATTTGGGAGATAAAAATCTCTTTACAAGAATCAGTGATGTGTTCTAGTAGATTGTTAGAAGACAATGTACATCCCTATAGCACAAATCCAATATAGCCAAAGTATTCATATGAAAATAATAATTCAAAGTGTAAGTAAAATAGCATAATACAGGTATACCAGAATCACCCTTAATGAGGAAGATCTATTCACTGGTCTCTAAAATCCATACCAGGGGATATAGATCAGTGTCATATATACAAAAAGTCTGTTTAATAGTCATGAACCCCATACTACCTCCCAGAACCACCCACAATCCACAAAGCAATGAATAATCCTAAAATGGTTTTGTTTGCTTTTAGCAGACTCTTAGTATCTTTTTAAACCCCTAAACTGAGCAAACTACCAGAACAGCATGTGTTGTCCCTGTACTTTGACTCACTGTGCTCTCCATGGAAAGTGGGGGCTGTGTAATATGAAAGGTTTCAGTTAAACAAGGATAAACTTCCTTTTCATCCTAAGAAAAGTGAGGAAGCAGATATTTGGTCTTTAACAAATATAATTTATACTCAAAGGATTTTTTTTCCTTAAAATATCCTAAAACATCCATTTATTTCTTTGGATACTTAGGCACAATGTGACAAGAAATCCTTCATTTAAATTTTTAAAATAATATTTCTAGATTATCCCAAATTAAGTTTTTACAAAAAAATAACTGAAAAAAATTTGGAAAAGAACATAGCACATTATTCAACTACATAATAAAAAGGAATAATAAAGATCACAAACAGTGACTAAAGATTAAAAAATAGAAATTAGCAAATTCTTTGTAGAAAAGTTATTTGCTACTCTTTTGCCACATTGGAAGCAATCAACAAGAAGAAACATATTTTTTAATGATTATTTTGCTTCTGTGACCTTAACTAAACAAAATTTTTCATGCAATTCTTTTCTCCTTCATTTATGTGCTTAAGGTGTAGACTAGATTTTCTACTAATTCCATTAGTAAGAGTGAACAGGATGTATGAATTTCTGTTCAATTCTGTACTACTCTTGCCTATTATTTTTGGCTGATTTCTTTGAGAATTGTATACATCATAAAGATGCTCCTCTCATGCTTGCCTTACTTTTATGTACCTCACTCTTTAGGACTAATCTCTGTTATGCCGGAGACTTGGGAATGAATGTTAATAAATCTATTCATAGAATGTCTCAAAGAAATAAAAAAATATATATATAGATAAAGATTTTTTTTTTCATACAGATTCTGTTTTTTATTTCTTCCACTCTTCTGATAAAAGTAACAACTTAAAAAAAATTCCAAAGTACAGTTCCTCTAAGGCTTGCTAATTTTATTGCAAAATTTCTTTGAATTTATGCTATACTTTGTGGGCTATTTTGGTTATAAATTTTATAGGATCCCTTAATATACAATAGCAGTCTAACTAATCATATACTGTAATATTTTCTAGAGCCTTGGAGAAACTGGAGAAATTAAGCAAGCACCTGTAAGTATGAACATTTTTTTCTTTGAATTGGCTACTTTTATTCTGCAGTGACTTGTTAGGTTAATGAAGAAGAACATTTAGGAGAAGTGTTCCAGTAGTGAAATCCATTAATCATTTGAAAAAATATTGAATGTAGGATCTTTTTCCTTTCTTTCATGATCAGAGAAATACCAACAGTGTATTTGAAATTGTGAGAAAATTTAATATCCTAGATCTTTGTAAGCAGAATGGAGAGAAGACTTGATCAGATTACCTGATACTGTTTAATTATCCTGTACACTTATTTAATTACCTAGTACTTTCTTAAAATTCAGAAATAATTTATGAGGGGACTGGTTTTTGCAGATTATGACAAATGAACCACTTTTAAGGCCAGAAGGGAATATTAAATCATTTATTGGGACTGCCTATATAGTGTCGGTCATAGAATCACTCTAATATTTATCTTCACACTTAGTATTTGAGTTAAAAATCCCTTCCAAGAACGCACCCGGGATTGGCCTGAAGATTTCAATACCTGACTTCTCTTTGGCAAGTGGTAAAAAATTCATTTGTTACCTAAAATAAAACACTTTTTTGTGAACCTGCTCCACTGATTTCTTCTATCTCACATTTATTTTGAGTGTTAGCTTTTTTTATATCACTAATGTGGACAACAACATGACCTCGAAGTTTTGGCTTTGCTTGATTAACTTATATATTCTATAAGTGAAAAGTGACTTTCAGGTAGAATAATCTTGCTTACAGGTTTGTTTTGTTTTAAAAATAATTATCTTCAAAACTCTAAGTAATGAATATATTCTTTTTTTCTCAATGTAAAAATTTTCATCCATTTGATCCCAGCATCAGAGACTTGGTTTGGGCACTCTACTGTGAATTACAAGGGACTGCTAAAGCTGTGATAAGAAAGTAAAAATAAGATTCTATGGTGTAGTGAAAAGAAAATGTGTGTTCCCTACCACAAACTATGCAAAAACAGTGACCCTTGTTATGAATTGCACACAGTGAGAAGAGTAGTCTCGTAAGGAAGCAGCAAGGGCAGCCTGTTCCATGAAGGGAGGTGAGATGAGAGTCAAAAATGAAACCAGATGAGCAAAGCAGTGATCTCATTGATAAGGAATCAACAAACAAGGTGCACTGGAAAAAGGTTCTTCAATTATGGTCAAATGGAGACACAGAAACCTAATGTCACCAGGATCATAGCAGCAATCCAGAATGCTGAGCGCTAGCCCTGTCTTGGTTTGTGGCATCTTAACTCCTTGACTTAAACTCCTATTCTCAAAGTTATTTCAGGATTTGATATCTGCGTGAGTTCTGCTTGGAAAAAAATGAAGACTAGTGTTCATGTGAACATAATATCCTTAAAATTTGTCCAAAGTTCTCTCTTGCAGAGAAATGTTAAAAGTTTTCTATACCCTTACACCTTGCTCCATGTTGGAATAAACCAATTGCATAATTTCAGCAATAAAAAATATTGTCATGACCTTGAAGAAGTGGGGTGGAGTAATTTCATTCACATGCATAAAGCTATTTCACTGGAAATTATGTACCTCAAATTTGCAGTTGTCAGGAACACAGCCAGTGTGTGAGCATACAAGTGCAGTGTAAATGACCAAGTGAGTTTTGAGGTCTACCTTTTCTAATTTAGCAAAGTACATGTAAAATAGAAAAATCAGTCTGATCTACTTATGACTACACTTTTGGTCAGTGTAATGTTCAATGCAACTGTGGCTGGCAGCAGAAGATGCACTAAAGAGACAGATGAGTATTTAATAGGAAGCAACTGAGAACATCCTTTTCCAGAGAGAGTTGTAAGTTCTCTAGGCTTGGTTTTGTTTCCTGACAACAGTATGGCTAAACCATGTTTTATATGTACCAGTATGTCTTTATTTACAGATACAGGTAGCATTTTTATGAAGTGTACCCAATGTGATCAAGAACTATTGATTCTACTATCTTTTCTCCATCACAACTCAACCCTGGATCCAGAACTGCTTAGTATTGAATTAAAGTCTGTTCATTAAGTTTTCTAGAATAGTGCTTTGACTAATAACAATAAAAGATGAGCTCTTATTTAGAACCAGTACTGCATGAAAGTGCATGCTCACTACCCATCCCCAGATTAAAGAGATTATGCAAAAGAGATTATATTGATACTCTATATTCATACAGACTTCAAGAGTTTGCTCCCTATTTCAGGTTCATAAAAAGATTAGAGTTTGTTTTGGCGTATTTCTCTCATGTGTTTTGTGAGATAATCTAAGATCAGTAGGGATTCCAAGGTAAGCACAGATAATTGCTCTGGGGCAGGCATTCTCTCAAGCAAGCCTTGTAATGTTTAATTTCCTTGTCCTGTAGGCATGTAAGAACCAAGTCTCGGTTCCTGTTTCATGAGTTACCGAATTAAATTTTCATGAGCTTTTACCTGTATAAGATCGCAATTATCCAGGCTTCAGCTAGTGTCCTCGTAGCTGTATGGGTTTTGGACCAATTTTCTTTTTTCTTTTCTTGGTTGTAACAGTACACAGTTTCCTTTCACTGCTATAATGCCCAAGAAAATATTTTTCTCTGCTAGTCATAACAGCTGACGGGTACTGATATGAGTTCATAACTGGTTTTGAACCAAAAAAAGAGGAGAAAATTTTCATGTGGTCTTGTAAACATTGTAAATGGTAATAAATAGCACTCTTTATAAAAAGAATAGCTGTTTGTGTCTATAATGATAACTCACGGGAGCTGTTTTTAAATTACTTGGATTTTGTCTGCCACAGTTAAAACCAGGAAAAAAGTAGGTTTATCTTTTTATTTCAGGAAGGTCTATGAGCCCTTTTTTGCAATCTATCCTTTTCAGCATGCACCAAACACATTGCATAACTGGCATACCTTTCCCTCTGTAGGCATCACAGTAAGGAGAAAGGCATGAAATAAGGCAAGGAATAAGGCATGAAATACTGCTTTTTGAAATGAAAAATATAACATAAATGGTAAAAAAAATGTTAAATTTCTGTGGTTCTACATTCCACTCTGTTGATAGTAGAGACAATATAAGTGTGTATCTTAGTACTTTGTGCTAAGTCAACAAGACCACAATGAAATTAGACTGGTACAGAATACATTTTTAATATAGATTATGATAAAAAACTAGACAGAGTTTGTTGCAAAAAGAAAAGAACACAATCAATTCAGTATATTTCCATTGAAAGACATATTTGAAAGATTTACTTCTCAGAAATATATTCTTCCAGACCCGTCTCTGTTTGATGAAATGGTTATTTTAAAACATTCTGAAGATTCTTCTCTTATATTTTTCTATCTCTTTTACTATTTTTCTGCCTATCAATCTCAAAATACGGTTCAAAATTATTTAATTTTGTTAGATATTTCTATAATACAGAAAACTGCAGTGATGTGGTATAGAGCACAGGGCACGCACTTCATTAATAGGCAAAATATATTTTCCTCTAATAGTTTCTTGGGAAAAGTTATCTAAAGAAGTAAACTGCTAAATGTTAGAGGGAAAAATTTATTTTAGAGGATAAGATTGTGTCTGAACTGAAGTCTCATGTTGTATGACCAAATTGAACATTAAATTAAATTTAAAGAAGCATAATAGTAAAATTATGTCATTTTGTGCAATTGTTTTTTTTTTCAAATTTCAGTAGCATTTTATTATTAAAAATCAATGTATTTTAAAAGAACAGCTGGAAGTATGCCTGCAGTGTGAGATTTTCTATTTCTCTAATTCTAAAGGAATACATTTTCAATTGTTCTTGTCATTTTACCTGGATCTCAGAACAACTCAAAATTAATTTTACTTCTCTCTTTCCTATTTTAAATTTCTTATTTAATCGTTAGAGACACTGGACTACCTAAATAATGCTTTTCTGTTAATTTTACTTAATATGCCAAATCAGTTTAATTACAGCTTCTATAAATAATCTATGCAAAATACTTGCCTGGACAGCATGCACTTTTCCTTCTGTATGTGGCACATTTTAGTACTTAAAAGCATTAGAACAGATGTTAGGTGCCTCCTAAACTTGTTTTCAGTTTTCTTTTATTTATATGTTAATGAGAATTTAATTACTTCATGAATACTTAAACAACCTGAGGGTGCCTGATATCATTAGCTTGAACATGACAAGCACCTCAAGTGACCACATGGGAAGAATAAAATTGCTTTTAGTTCACTTGAAGACAGAAAGATGAATTCATTTCACCCCCTGCTATGTTCTACCTGCCACACAAAACTGAGTAAGCTGTGGGCACTGATTCAGTCTCACCTCAGTGTGACCAAAAATATTTGAGGAAGGAATATGCACCAAAGTGCATAATTCATTCCTTTTCAATTTGCTTCACTGTCCTTTGATAAACAATTAGGGAATGTTTTTTACTCTGTCTTATTTCTTCTTAATAGTTTTTTTTCAGTTGAAATTATTTTCTGTCAAGTAAATTTCTGTGTTCCATTCTCATAAAATTATGCACAACATGCAGTTCAGTGATCAAATTATTCAGGATGAAAAACAGTATGGAAAATGTTTAACTGTCTATCAGGAAAATTGTTGCAACAAAAGTATTATTTCTGGGCATTTCAAAGTAACAGATGGGTCTGATTCTCAGCTGTGGAAAAAATAAAAAGGGGAAAAAAATTAGTTAATTAAAAAATTAAGTCCATTAATTTAATGGAATAGGATTTTTAACAGTAGCTCTATTTTCTGCATGCTCACTATATAGTCTACACGAACAAAATAATATTTCTGACACTTCTCTTACCTTCTTCATATGGTCCTCCTTCTCATGATACACAAAAGAAAACAGAATGGTAATGAAAAGTTAAAAAGCACTAAAAGCACTAAAAGTTAAAAAAACAACTACAAAAAACTCCCTTTCTTTTCAGGGGGTGGAGGGACATTTGCCCTATCTGTTAATTAACATTTGAATGGGTTCATTTAATTTTGATTTAGATCCTGCAGATACTCTGTCTTCAATAAATTCTACTTCTATAAATGTATAATGAAAGAGCATGTCTTAAGTAATGCAGATACTTCCAAAATATATTCTATGATAAAGTTTAACACCTCCCAGGAAGAAACATTTCATTTGTTCATTACTGTATCATATATCCATTTATATTTATTCTTAATGATGCTGAAACTGTAGCTCAGCTAGGCATGACAACAAAGTTGGGGATAAAAAAAATATTCAAGGTTCTACACTGAAAGATTTGTCTAATCTATTTTTCTCATGGCTGGTCAGGAAATGGGAAATATCAGAGCAGCTTAGGAAAAGAAATCAACCAACAGTAAGATGAAAGGGGTGGACCACAAACACACTGTAAAAAGAATGATGATTTTACTAATAAAAGAATGAAAATATTTTCCAAAAGTTAAACCCTGCCCCAAGGAGGTTGTATTTGTCAGAGAAGCATTGAAGCATCAAGTCTGTCTCTGACCTTTCAAGCTTTATAAGAATATTTTCTTTTAATTCAAGTGCCTGAAAAAAAAACCCCCGAAAAACCCAGTATGCTAGATTCAGAGATATTTTCTTTGATCATCAGACATGTTCAAGATGCCTAACTTGTCTTTCGATTTCCTATTTTTTTTTTTATTATATTGGATGTCTCTTGCACAAGCACTGACATCATGTGTCCACATACCAAAGAAAACTTTTGTTAGCTAGGTCCATTAGAGGAAAATCTGTGTCCTTCTGTATGCATAGAGAGAAACAGTTACCAAAAAGAGCAGACTGGAAAAAAAAAAAGAGTGCTGAGGGATAATTTCTGAATGTTTCCCAGGAATTGAATAGCTTCCAAAACTGTCAGTCTTTTGAAGCTGTAGGAACTGACAGTCAGAGTGGCAGAAGCACCTGAATGTATTCAAGGCCACTAATATCCACTTCAGTAAAACATTCTATAGTTCTAACCGCATCCAAGAGGCAACATGCTCTACATGTTGCCTCTGCAGACAGATATTACAGATTCCCATACATATATGTCTGGTAAAACATAGGGCTCATAGAGGTATTTTCCAACCACTTAGTAAGAAACTAGTGGCACATCTTTGTGACCCTTGGCACCTGAGTAAACTGTTGGGGTAGGGTTCTCAGATGATGATCCAGACACATTTCTATCAGTGAGAGGGGATCTGAGCTGTGAAGCAGTCAGAGTTACAGTATAAAGTTGTTTCTATAAATAACAGCAGCCCAATAAAAAGAATAATAGCTTAATTATGATATGATGTTACAGCAAATACTGGTTATGATCTGTCTTCACAGAGGAACCTTCACACTTGAAAATCCTTTTGTGGCAGATAGGGAGCAGAAATAGTGGGCTGCTCCTGAAGGGGTGGAGAGCTGGTAGCCAAGGGCAGGGCAATGCCCTCAGTGACAGACAGAAGATACACAGATCTGCCTGGACAAGAGCAGAACAGGTGCTAGCAAGCAGGTTCAGTCAGCAGTTGGCAGCAGGTTGTCTGACCAATGTGTACAGGGTGAGATCCCTGTCAGGATTCAAGTCGGTGTATAGGCAGAGCTCTATAGGGATCAGTTCCGTATACATCCTACATAGTCAATCCAGAGCTGTCTTGGATCTATTAAATACACATGCTCTGACAGCACATGAAGAATCAAAATCCACAGCCACACATAAAATAAAGATTGTTTTTTAGGACACCAGAGAACTGACTTTAATTTCTGTGTCATAGAGATATGTTGATTTCATATTTCATAGGATCTACAATCTACAGAATGTAGCTCCTTTGCATCATTTCACCTGGGGAAAGGAATCCCTGTCACAGGCACAAATGTAGCCAGTATTGCTCAGACTTTGCATCATGCCTTTGTTTTCCCAGGGAAGAAAAAGCAATAAAAGTCAATGACAAAATGTATCTTTCAGAATTAGGGTGTAAATTTGGTCTTATTAACCACACAACTCTACATCTTTAAATGAAAATTCAGAATAGACAGATGAAGGAGAAAAAAATTACAAACACAAGCATTATTTTATTATATTTACAAAGTGACAAAGATTTTTTCATCACAACAGAAACAACATGTTTATAAATCTCTCTCCTCTACTTACAGTGTAACATGCAGTGCTCCATGAGGTATTGTTTCAATTCCCACTCTGGCTGGGTATTTAGAAGAGATCTGAAACTTCAAAGTCTTGTCCTTCTAAAGCACAAAAACATTACGCTTTAGGAAAATTTATGCTAGGAGGATTTTTTTGATCAAAAGTAGTGCTAATCAACCAGAATTCTCTAACAATCAATGAGGAGAAATAAGGACTTAAGGGACAAAATCACTGTGAAAGCAGAGGTTACTGGAGTCACTTAGAGATCCCGGTATTTTCCACATATTTTCAAGCTTTATTTCTGAAGCACACAGGAGACCCTCAGAGAAGAGGGTATTTGAGCAGCAGTCAAACCTGTTTTGATGCTGCCAGAAATTACCCTGTGACACTTCAACTCCTGTCCAGGTTGGGCACAGCAGCCTTCCTGAAAGGTTCAGCAAGCAGCTGGTGGTGTGTTACATGGGGTCCCACATTTCAGGTGTACATGTCTGGCACCATGGGTTTCTGTCACACTGACGAGTACATTAGTAGGGGGGTAGAGATCATCAGGGGTTCACAAAAAAAGAGCACACACATCTACCCCAGGGAGAAGTGGGTTTATTGTGTGATTCTGGGTTGGGGATTAGAAAGTTGTGGAAGGTTTTTAGGATATTGATCCTGAATGTGTAGTTCAATGACTGCTGGTTAATTGCATATTGTTAATAAATCGATAGACCACTTCTATCCTGATTTCTTTCAAGCCAAGTGAATCGAGCTTTTTTCCCCCTGCAACTTACAAGTTAAATTATTAATGATTTTCTTAATTAATAATGCAGGTATCTGACATTCATAGCAAATTTAAAATTATTTCAACTGAAAAAAGAGTTTGAGAGATAGAATGTGTCCATTTGAAAACAGAAACAAGCAGAAATCAAGAAATTAAAGCTATGAAATGTTATAAAAGATATGTGAATCTATAAAATATGTCTGCTTTAATTTTCATGTTCTATATCATTAAGAAAAAAGGGAAGGTAAATAAAAAAGCTGTTTAATTATAAAATCCTAACTATCCAGATGTTTAGCTACTTGCAGGTGCTACATTTGTCAGCATTTTTCTCACATCATTAACAACTCACAATTATTTATTTAAAAAAATTTTCTTCCCAGGGTCCTGAAATTTCACTTGAGTGACCTTGGACTTCCTCTTGCAATGTTTTTGGTACCTATATAAAACAGTAGGAGGTGGTAATATTCCAAAGCCTGTGATGGTGTAGTCAGTTCTCTGGTGATTTTCCTGATCCAGATCAAGTGCTCTGGTTCCTTGTTAGTTAACTTACACTATGGGTGAAGTAGCAGCAGTACTTTATCCTCTATGTTTTAAGTGTGCTAACATGACACGGTATTTTATATATATAATCACACTATTAATATTTCTTATTAATATTTCTTTGCTTGGGGCTATGACACTTCATTGTCTTTGAAGTTCCAAGAAGATATCCTAACATGTTTGAACTCAGCTGAAAAACCATTGATTTTGCAAGGTTTAGGATGACCCATGAAGTCAGCTGAAGCAATGCCATGATTTCAGAGAATTTAGCTCTCAGTTTTAAAATTTCCATATCTGACCCAGTGTTAAACAATAGTTCTTTTCTTGCAGCACTGCTCTTGTCCCTGCATGTTTCATCCTATTATAGAGAGATTTATAGTAACATTTCTGTTACTTACTTAAAGCTGGCTGGGGGCTGGAGTAGGGGGGGTGTGGGGTAAGAGAACAGGAGGTGTAGGGGCAGGGAAATAAAAAAAAAAAAATCATAATAATTGCACTCTCTAACTGCTAAATTCAAGGATTTGATTTGATTTGATTGCTCTCTGTCAAAATTAAAATAAACAAGAAGTCATATAGGTATGAAATTCTTCTCCATAAGTTGATCACCACTAAAAGAGAAAATAACCTCTTCTTCAAATCTATTCTGTTTCTGTGAATATTGTTAAGTCCCAGTTTTTTGATCATCTGTATAACTGTCAGTGAAATGTGCTGCTTCTCCTTCTTTCTCCCATCCTCCCTGTTGTCTGGAGGTTATGGAGCTTTCTTGTGAGCTAGAAAGTACCTTCTGATCTTTTTTAATAGATCATGGACAAGTTCTCTAAGCTAAATGGTAGAGCAAGCAAAAATTGGGTTTTTCCCACTCATTTTTATTTCCGTAACATAATATATTTCATGTCATAATTGACAATACATTCCCCCACCTTTTAAAAGAAAAAAATCCAAACAACCATGTCAGTAGTTCTTGTAGCAAGTAACTATAGTTTGTCTATGATGATTGAGTGTATTCTATTCTGTTTTCAAAATAAAAACTTGGCTTCTGCTTATGTGGAGTTTATTAAAATTTTAGGAATTATAATGGCTCTAAAAGTGGTACATGTGCATCCCCTTGAAATATTAACAGAATGCTGTTGACCAGGAACATTAAGAAATTTCTTTGTCATAACAGTAATACATTTTACATGAAGCTATTATAATTAAACATTATTATAGCTGTACTAGATTTTACGTACGGATGAATTTGTTTCTGTAATGGGATAAAACATTGTCTTTCATTTGAAATAATTCTTGAGAAGCTTATGTTTTAATAACCAAAAAGTATAGGTGAAGTTACATGATTCCCTGACATTGGAAGTGGCATTTAACTTGAAATAATCTGACTTTGAATGAAAAATTTAAAAGTTATAAATTTATAAATTAATTTATAATTATTTATTGTAATAATGTATTGTCTGTATCCTGACTAGATGATGCTTTTTTTTTTTTTTAGAGAACAAAACTAAAAGAAATTAAAGGAAACATAGAATAAATGCCTTCAAAAAGTATTTAAACAGCAACAAAACCATCAGCTAAGAAGATTTCCACCTGGATGTAGAAGCTTGCTCTTCTCAAATTCATATTTAGCCTCAAAGGAGGAGATAACTCACTCTAATTTCTCAGGCCTACAAGAGAGTTATGACGATTTCTGTTTCACAGGAAATCTTCATACTTCAGAAAGTAATTCCAAATAGACAACTTAAAAAATCAGTACCTTATCTATTTATCTTAACATTATGTCTGACAACCCACTCTTAAGGTCTGGGTCATCACCTTATTTTAATGGGAAGATCAAAATCATTTATTAAGTTTAAATTGTAAGAAAAATCAGGCACTGCCTCTTGTTTAGCAGTTATTTACAATCCAAAGAATAAAAGAGGGAAAACCATTTTTCATTAATTTTTTCTATGTATGTATACAATCAGGTGTGTACAGTACTAATTCATTTGATCTGGAAAAATGTTAGCAAACCCAGTACATTTATTTTAGGCTTTTTTAAAAAAATTACTAGAGGATATTTATTTCTGTCATATGCACAAATTGCTTGCAAAGGCAGAAACATTTACAATTCTGTTAAGTAGTTGGGTTTTTTCCTCCTTAGCTGTAACATATTTGTATTTAAGTTGTCCTTATTGGTTTTCTAAATCAGCAGGAGGACAGTTTTGTCTGTCAAAAATATAATTTACTCATTTCCTATGGGAAAAAAAATCTGTGCTGAATTTAGATAAAGCAATGGGTTTTTTTAAAATGTTATATTTAACTATTTTATCTGTTGGGTATTTGAAGTGGTGTATATAGCTCAAAATGGATGGTAATGACCATTACTGGCTAAATTCTTCATTCAAGAGACACTGAATCCAGTAATAATCATTATCTCCAAGCTTTTCTGATTGATGCATCTTTTTGGACTGATTCATTCAGTGATTCAACAATTTTTTTTGTTGGTTTACAATGCTAAGCTTAATTGTAATAATGATATATTAGCATGCATGAATTTTTATTATATTATTTGTTTTTATCCCTATGCCATGGAATTTCACTATTGACCTGTATTTTGAAGAAAAAGAATCCTTTCTGCTGTTCATACAGAATCTTTTGACTGAGCTATTGTATCTCATATTATTATGAGAATTTAATATCTAGCATTTTTAAACACACTTTCAAATGCTATCTGGTTATATA
>VZRH01007257.1:120050-187754 GCA_013397555.1 Urocynchramus pylzowi | reverse complement strand
TTTTTTTTTTTTTTTACTAAATACGGATAAATACAGTCTTGCTGGTTTCAATTTCCATTTTATTATTACATTTTCCCAGACATCTTTTCAATGTAGTTTAGTAGGTCTGGCTAGTTCAGAACTGTTATATTAGCAGTATTCATATAAATGAATACATGGATACGTGTACCTATGTCTAAGTAGTAAATTCCTCATTATGTTCTGGAAAAAAAAAGAAAAAAAAATAGACAGCTTTACTTTCAAAGTATAATTTAGAGGTAAATTTCATCAATGATGAAATAAATTTAATTACCTATGTAGACATCTGTCTATAAAGAAATGTAAAATAATTTAAAACAACTATTTCAGTGGAAAAACATTAAATCATTATTTATTATTATTATTATTTTATTTAAATCTATCAATGATAAATAAATAATGTGTAAATTCATGCCATTCTGTACTGGAAAAACATCACATCGTGATTTATCCATGTACACAAAAAAAGAGGATCATTAACAGCTGTTGGGCATGTAGATAAGTTTATTTACAGAGAACTAAATAATTTATAAGGGAAGAGTTAATAAAGGCTATGAGAGCAGATGGAAAAAATTACTTATATGGAAGTACATTCAATGTCCAGTGATTGTGAATCTGGTAAAAAAAAGCCAAAAGAAGTAGCAAAATCAACCAGACACTCCTTTCTGTACAAAGCTTTTAGCACAGATTTTAAAAAATGCAAATTAAGTCTTGTAGAAAATAAGACTGCAGAAAATATTTTGGTCATTCAATAGAGCAAGATTTTTTTTATATTTATCAAATAAAATAGGCATAAAATTGAGTTTGAATCAGAATCTCTGCATGCTGGAAATTGCCTTTCCAACACTATAGAAAAAAATACAACACACTAGCAATGAACCTGGTAAAAAGCTCATAACGTAAAAATTAGCAAATAGAACATACAAAAGTAACCAATACAATTTTAAATTCTTAGAGAGAAAATATAACCCTTGTACAAGTGTATATTTTATTTATTTTTCATTTTGAGTCCATAAATTGTAATCAAGTACTCTAAGCCATTGCATACATGAAGAAAGAGCAAGAAAATGCAATTATTTAGTCTTCGTGGTCAAACGTATCTAAAAACCCCAGGGGTAGTAATTATTATATAGTCACAGTATCTCTTGAAATTTCACAAAGTTTCTTTTTGGAACAATTGTAGATCCCATACAATGAGCCAGGAGGAGATAATGAGTTGAGGGTTGTAAAAATGTTGGTATCTGAGTACATGTAGGTCAGTAAAAGAATTATCTGAAGATGTGTCTGCTCAGAGGATTGTGTCCCAAATATTCATCCTGCTTTGCATACAGGTTACAGATTCCACATTACAATAGAAACTGAGAAAAAAACATTGTTAGCCAGAGGATTAGAACAGCTACTATCTGCTAAATCTTCTAACTTTCTTTACCAATGAAATTCTGAGTCACTTGATAAAAACAAGGAAAGTTTTTTTTTAGGGGTCCTCAGAAGGTGGATGACATGCACAAATTTCAGAAGAAATTGAGAGATCATCCTGATGAGATGGTAAGGATCCATCTACATGCAATTAAAGCACAGACATTTGTATTGAAAATGCACTGTTATACACGCAGCAGCAAAATCAGGAAATATGAATAAAGGACATCTGTGAGTTTGCTAGCTTGGCTTTATTCATTTTTTTTTTCTTCACTGGAAAAGCTTTAAAACTTTTAAAACAAAACCTTGTATTGTCTGTGGGTTGGATGAGTATATGCTCATATATAAGCTTTTAGAACAAAAGTTTCTTCCAAAAGAAACTGTGAAAACCTCTTTAGCTCACCAATAGCCCTGAACACCACCTCCGGTCCAGATTTTCCATGTATTTAATTGCAATACAAAGTCATTTAGACAGCAAGAGTCCTGACAATCACAAAATACAGAAATTCAGTCAACACACAAATATGAAGAGATGTAAAATATCACCACTGAGCAAGAGAGAAGACACCTTTAAACAGTGTAGGCAAATAACATCTCTTTTTCTTGCCGCACGAAGTGGCTGTATATGTGCCAGTACCAATTCAGAAAATTCACAGCTGTATTGTCACACTCTAGTTTGTCCCAGTGACTGAACCCCACCTCTCAGGAGGCTCAGTGCTCATGCAGCCACCCCATGGCTCCTGGGGTATGGCCAGCATATGTCCTGCCAGACTGCATCCTGGGCACTGCAAGTGCATGTCAAGCTGCACCTGCCCATGCAGACGCAGTGTTTGCCTTCTCAATATTCATGTCTGCTCTGTTCTCACTGTGTCTGTGGTGTGAGAAGCTGCCATTGAAGACTTCAGACAAATCTCATTGAGGGCTGTGGAAGCCAAAATAGATTTTGATATGAGGCACTATGTGAAAAATTTCATTTACTCTATAATTTTGAAATACTTTTTAAAATCTACAAGCAAATTATCCAAAGCTACTTCAAACAGAAAAATTAGCATCGGACAATTTCCACAAACTGGCAAAATATCTCAAAAGATAGAAATTGCAGTAGTTGAAAGTATCTCCATATATGTACATAACTCTGAATATTTGCACCACAGTAAAAAAAAAAGGTGTTACTTTCTACCATCTGATTTCTTTTTTGTTGCCTTGTTTTAGTACATATTTTTTCACTTCTGTGTGATTAGGGTTAAGGCATTTGTGTAACTTTTATACTTATGTCAGCAGTTATAGCATTAGATTAAAAAGGTTCTGTAAACACTTTCACATCTTTGTATTAAGACTGAAGTCTGAGAAATTTTTTCTCCTAAGTATTTCTTGAGGATAAAATTCTTTGAGAACATTTTCAGTGGCCCACAGAATTAACCATTAAGCAAAAAAGAGTCTTTTGTGTATAAAGCAAAGTATTGTACTTTTACTTTTTTTTTGCTGGATCTATTAGTTTCCAAGGAAACTACATTAACTGTGTCTTATAACTAAATTAAAAATTAAAAAGGTTGAGTTAGCATGATTTTGAATTTGAATTGCATAATATTCTTCTTGTTTTCAAAAAAAATATTTTGCAGAAATATTCACACAAGATTCACAGAAATGTAGAAAACGGAGATTGCTTTTATAAATTATCCCACAATGAGAGAATTTTTTGCTTTAATATTTTGTAAAACATAGTCTTATGCTGTGGTGTCTTTTTTTTTTTTTTTACCAGTTATAACCATAAATATCAAGATAATTAGGAAGTGGGGCAAAGAAGGAGGCTTGAAAATTTATTGTAAAAAAATCCTATAACAAGTACTAGAGGAGCCCTGACTCTAGTGAGATGAAGAAGCAGGACAATCAGGACAGTAATGGCTTAAACCCAGCTGTTTTTAACTAGTACTAACTAGTTGAACTAGTTTGACTAGTACTAACTAGTTCTCAGCTGCTCTCTCACTCTTCCCCTCTTCCCCTGGTAGGGTNAAAAAAAAAAGAAGAAAAGAAGGAGGCTTGAAAATTTATTGTAAAAAAATCCTATAACAAGTACTAGAGGAGCCCTGACTCTAGTGAGATGAAGAAGCAGGACAATCAGGACAGTAATGGCTTAAACCCAGCTGTTTTTAACTAGTACTAACTAGTTGAACTAGTTTGACTAGTACTAACTAGTTCTCAGCTGCTCTCTCACTCTTCCCCTCTTCCCCTGGTAGGGTGGGGAAGGAGAAGTGGAAAAAAGGCAGGAATCATGGGTTGACATAAGGACACTTTAATAATTTAAATAAATTAAGAGAATACAACAACATCAACAATAACAGTATCTATCAATATTATTTATCATCATTACTACTCTAATAGTAAAACCAATAACAGCAATAACAATGAGAGTCAGAAAGGAATAAAACCTGAGAAAACCAAGTGATGCACAATAGAACTGCTCACCACCAATATCCAGCCAGTCTTCAAGCAGCAATTAGTAGACCCCAGCCAACTCTCCACAGTTTATAGACTGAACATGACGTTCTGGTATGGAATACCCCTTTGGCCACTTCAGGTCAGCTTTTCTGGCCATGCTCCCCATCACAGCTTCTTTTCTGGCCCTGTTCACTGACAGAGCATGGAAACCTGAAAATTCCATGTCTTAGGATAAGCAAGACTTAGCAACAACCAAAACATCGCTGTGTTATCAACATTATTCTCATACTGAATCCAAACCAGCACTGTACTGGCTACTTAGAAAAAAAATAACTCTATCCCAGTTTAAACAAGGCCAGAAGAAAATGGAAACCTTTTATACTTTCATTTTCTAACATGAAAACCCAAATAATTTGGATTACATAGTCAGTGCTGGAGAACAAATAGGAAAGTCCTTGAGCATCAGTAGTCTACAGACACAGGATTAAAACAAGCAGGCAAACAAACAAGCAGTAAGTCATAGAGGATTTACAGCTTTGACAGCTTTTTTGTCAACCTTAGTAAATGACTTTATCCTTTGCCTTGTAATCAAGAAACACAGCTGACTGCAACCTGTGAGATATTGGAACCTGATGATATAATGCCACAATCAATGTAACTAGACAAAAGTAAAGTGCACAACAATTGGTATGAGTTAAAAAAACATACACCGATTCTTTACATAGCAGGTGATCAGATCAGAATCATGTTCAAAGCCCAAAAGGTTTTTTTGAATCACATTATTCATTTTAATTGCTTCAAATTATTTGAGGTGGCTCAATTTTTGTGTTCTTTTCACCTCTCCTCCAGGTTTGAGTGGATTTAATTTTGGTTACTGAAAATTCAAATACTTCCATGGATTTGTTTAGCCCGGTCTAAATAAAACATAACAGCAGTCTGATCTACAACACAATGAAATTTATGCTAAGATTCTCTCTTATTTAGGATGATGATCTTCAAAGCCTTAGTCCTTTGAATATTTTACTTCCCTTGTAATAGTTGTATAAGTTAGCAAGATTTTCATGGGTAACCATACATTTCCACGCTCAACACAGTTGACATCCTGTTGTGAACACAGTTTACACACAATTATCAAACTTTGTATTCTCCCCCTTCCTCCACTAAAGGACCTAATCTGCTGAATTTAAGCAAACATATCAGATGCTGCATTAAAACAAACATCTTTTTTTGGTTGATTGGTTGGTTGGTTGATTTGTATTGTTTTGTTGGATTTTGTTGTTGTTGTTTTGTTGGTTTGGTTTTTTTTTGTTGTTTGTTTGTTTTCTGGAAACATTGAAAGGCACTTTCACTCTTCAGCTGGTGGATAAACTTTATGAATATTAAGTCTCTAAATTTCTAAAATAAGATAGAATTCAGATGCTTCAATTAAGTGTTCTAGGTCTCTAATAAATTGCAGTTGCTTACTGGCCTGTGAAAACAAAGAAAGCAATTCAAATTTCACATCGGTAGACTGCATTTCATCTCTGTAAACAGAAGTAATATGAAAATAGAGACAATAACATGAACAATAATAATAGATAAGCTAATAAAAATACTGTAAATGTTAAAAAAATAAGAAGAAATTAAGAAAAACAATCAAAGGTTAGGCTTTATTGTGATACTGAAAAATTGGAACAGTTATACTGTAGATAGATTTAATGAAGCCATTAGTCTTCAAAAACTAATTCTAAAAAAAAAGAAAAGCAACCACTATAATTACAAATCACAACTAAATTTCATAGAAACTGTACTGTTTTGATGTTCAATGTGAAATTATTTAATAAATTAATGAGGTGAGCTTTATAAATACTTTACTCAAACTGTTAGTTGTCTTTTCCTTCACAATATCATCAGAATACCACTAATCTCTCAGTTGATTCTTGATATTCTTTCATGAAAATGTTGATATTTTTGAATAGTTAGCAACGTCAGGTGCCTTGCTAATGTCTGATTGCCTGTAACTATTTATAGTTCAAGCTATAATTCATCTACACATTACTGAGTGCAGAAAGAGTTTCAAAAGGTTTAAAATTTTTATAGGCAGCAGGATCATTATTTAAATTTTATCCAGTCATGTACCTTTTGTTTTTACTGAATTAAAATTTAAGTTTGGTAAATAAATGCAGTTTGCATTTTAACTATATCAAGCTAAGTTTTCTCTCTATTGCTATGTACATCTGTATCTATTAGAACATCAAAATCCATGTTAATATCTTTGTCAATATTCGTAACATTTATATCTACCTAGTCTGCTGAGGTAATCTTGTACTCACTCAAGAAGAATAAAGAACACTTGTTCTTTTTTTTTTATTCTACATATATTTTGGAAAGTGCTTATCAGCTAATTATTTACAGTCAGACTTTAGTTTTGCTGCACTTGAATTTAAAAATGTTAGAAGCATCAAAGAGTAGTTGACAGTTTTGAGACAAAAATTTAGGAGTGAAGCTCTTTAAGAGGGATTTCCAAGGTCAACTGCTGTTCCTAATTTCACACAGTGCATTATCTGAAAGAAGGGAAAGACAGGACAAGGTTGTTAAGTGTTGGAGATGTTGGAGTCAGTATCCCTTGAGGCGCTCAAGAAATGATTGGGTGTGGCACTTACTGCTATGGTCTAGTTGACAAGGTGGAGGTTGCTCAAAGGTTGGACTCGATTATCTTGAAGGTCTTTTTCAGCCTAAAACATTCTGTGAATTCTGCCAATAGACATAAACTTTGGGATTTGTAACAACTAACATACTGACCAGAGCTACATCTCCTGCACAGATTTTAGCATCTGTCTCAGCACTACACAGCCAGTTTCCTGAATCTACGACTTCGAATTTTGTAGTAAGTTGAATGCTCAATAGTTATAAAACACTCAGATGTGGAATGAAGTTTCAGAAACAAACGTTGCCCTGTGAACCTGCAGGAGCCATGACAGACTGCAGTTAAGCATTTAGGATTTGTGGATACTGGAAAGAATGAAGGTCTTAATGCTGTAAATATGGGTACCCTTGGTTCTGATTCTTGCTTCTTCGCATTCTATCTAATTTTATTCAGTGGTTACCTAAACAGCCTATGAACACAGGAAGCTATTCCCAGATGAAAGCCCTAATATGGGATCATAAGTGTAAACAATACACGGCATTTTGGTTTTTTAGCTCAACTCCCATCTAGGCTCTCCCACAATGATAAAGTTGACAGTGTCCATCACGATGAATGCTAATGTTGCTAACCATTTTATCATCATTCAAATTATTGGGATCAAGGCATTTTATCAGTTTAAAAACAAAGTAAATGGATTCTTTTGGTGACATAATTTTCCAGGTTCACTAAATTTTCTCTAAAAACTTTTTTCAAAGTACCCAGTCACCATACATAAATACATTGCAAGCCACTAACAACCAACCTCCCAAGATAAAACGAAAACATGTTTGCATTTTCTGTGATACAGTTAAACAGTGTACAGAGAAATTTCCTGCTTAACTCTTTGAGGGGTCCTAAATGTGATTTCACTCTTAGAAAGGTTAAGTGATTTTAATGTTAAAAAGCAAATTTATTTTCAAATTTTCTTCTACAATAATTTATAAGTCTGCAAACACTGAGTCCTTTGCTGAACAAAATCAATCACCCCTGAAAGTATTTGAGTGGTGCATGATTGCAAACACATATAAAATTAGAATATATGCATATATACATATATAAACTGCAAAAGTTTTGTGCCCTCACTTACCCTATAAAATGCATATAACTTCGCCTGAATCTTTCCTCATGACTTATCAGGAAAGTCAAGCTTAGTTTAATTTTGACAGCACTGTTCTTTTATAAGTATCATATAACATATACTCTTTCCCATAGTATATGCTGTAATTAATAGAGCTAATCTGTGTGAATCAAAAAGATAATGTACCCTTCAAAAAGAAAGAAGACCATTTGCTTTAATTAATGTTTTACAGGTCAGAGGCATGATTCTGGCCATGAGAAAGAGAAATAATTTCAATTTAAAACAATAGAAAGAGAAAATCAGAGAGGTAAAAAATAGCCAAACACTTAAGTGATCCAGAGATCAACTGTGGGACCCTGAGGCTGTATGCTAAAAACTCCCTTAGTTGGCTGCTATTTCTAAACTTGGGGGTAAAGAAACAAGATAATTTTTGCCATTGACAGGGAGGGATATTAAGTTGTGGTTTTTAGTCTCTTGTTTGCAGTTCTATCCCTATTCTGTTCACACAGATTTATCTCATATTTTTCATGTGTAATAAGATAAATCTGATAAATCTCATATTTATTTCTGTTACAGTGACATTAAATGGCAAGTTATTTTCTGGAATATTTTCTGCCTGGTTTTGGTGCAGAGATAGATACCCTAAAATGCTAGTCAATCCATCTGTCTTAGAGATTTATTTTAGGATGGACTGAGTCACAACTCATAAATGCCTAACTCTTCTCATACATAAGTGCAGATCATTGAAATAATCAGGTGGTTTTCATAAAAAAAGTACATTTCAGATAGCCAAATTAAGATGAGACCAAATAATTTTGTTTAACAGGTACAATAAATTAAAATTTCATCAGAATGAAGAATGGGAAAAAACCCCAACCAGCCACCATAACCAACCAACCATAATAACAATAACAGCAACAACAAAAGAGCTATGGGCTATTCAGAAGTTTCTGGAAACAAATTATAAGCACTGCTATCTAATCCCAGTCCACCAAACTCCACTACATATTCCCAATGAGATGACTGCCCTTCTCTCTAACATTCATATATTTTACTGGGGTATTGTGAATGCTAAATGTGATTGAGAATATAGCCCAGGGTGTGAAAAAGCCCAGTATTTAATATAAAAACTAATTTAGAATGTTGAATTGATTTGCTATGAAGACTTGAGTGCTTAGTTTAATATTAAATTCTGTCTTGATCTAGTTAGACATATAATTATTTATTCAACGAAATTTGGTAATCAAAAGTTAAGTCAACATAATTATGTGAGAATGAGACAGTATACAGTTATTTTAAAACTTGGAAATTATTCAATACTCCTAATTTCAGACAAGCAGCAAAAACCAACAAATATACAAAAAATGGCTCCATTGGAATTGAATCTGCTACTATCCAATGTTGTAATAATAGTCTGAAGTCACAGTTTGTTTAACTGCATCTGCTACTGGCAAAAAAATGAAAGAGCACAATTAGCAAAGCATTTGTTGAATTCCAATCAGTGGAACATGCTATAGCATATTGCTTTTGAAATTAAGATGTTTTTAATCTTTCTGAGATGTCTTTTTTTTGACTTGTCTGTTGGTGTGGTTTTATTTGTTTATTTTTGGGGGAAAAACCCTAAATACAAATCACCCTCAACCCAGTATTTCCAACTGTGTTTCCTACAAATAAACTTTCTTCTTTATTTCAATCCTTTTTAAATATTATGTTTTGCATAGGCAAATACTACTATTCAGTACTGATTATAAAATATCTTCCCCTTTTTGTATCCCCAACCTCATTCAGATAATTCTGAACTTCATTCAAGTTTGACCCAAATGTTTTAGCTATCTGTCTACCTATTGATTTTTTATTGTGTATCAACTTTCTAGATACTACATTTCTAAAAATAATATAAGGAATTAAATACTTTTTTTTTGTTTCCTTTTTCTTGTTCTTAACTTGTACTGAACGTATATAATTACTCATATCAGCATCTTAAATAAAGTTTAAAAAATGCAGACAGATAAAAATCTTCATGGTGACCTATATAATGCCTCATACCTTCATGAATATATACTGAAGTACAATGAGAAAAGAAGAAATGGCAGCTTTGCCATTTAAAGATAGTTAAAATTTAAAATGGACAGATTTTCAAGTAGTAAAGCTATTCAGAAATAAAATCAGTCTTCTCATCCTCCTTCCAGCAAATAAACAAACTCATGTGTGTCAGACTTATATTGTTTAGCTTGTTTTGATTGGTTGTCAACATGACTGTCAAGAAAAGGCCAGAAGTTTCTTCTTTCCCTAAATTTCTATATGAGAACTAAATACTGAGTTTTAACTAAGCTTTTTAACTATTATAGCCTGTTACAGATGTCAGTTATATGATTTGAAATATATCTTTATATTCGCTGTGAAAGATTTGCCAGTGTTCTGAACTGCCAATTTGAGCCTAGAAAAGCTGCCAAAATGCTATTTTTTTAATAGAATTTTTTGGTTTGCATTGTTTTTTGTTGTGTATCAATAGATTTTCCACTGTAGCATATTATAAGAATGGTCCTATCAGAATTATTTCTGATTTTAGACCACTTCTTTTTTCTTTCCTCTGGATCATTACAATTGAAAGAAGATAGCACCAACATTTTTAATAACTTTTTTTTTTCTTTCCTGAGAAGTGCATGCATCTGGGAGTTGACTTCTTACTTTCTTTGAAAATCTGCAATCTATAATTTTATGAGCAGAGGATAGAACTAGGAATAAAAATAACTCCCCTTTTCAACTCCCATCAAGAACAGAAAATGGGAAATTTAATCATCTTGAACAGAGTGCTAAAACAAGATGTGGTTTGATTGAGACTCCCTAGAATCTCCTTTTTATGATATATATTAGAACTAAATTCACCTTAATTTTACAAGAGGGACGTTATTTCACAAAGAGGCATGAAGCTGCTAAAATTATCTCTCTTTTGGGTCTCATCATTTTGATCACTTTTATGATGTAAACAAAAGGCTCATCTAAAATACTTCTCTTCTGCCTAAATTCTAAAAAAAGAGAAAACCAAAAACTCACAAACTTTTCACAACATTTTTCGTAGTTATTAGTGGTTTAAACCAAAACATACAAATACAAATAATTTTCCCCAAAATTAGCCAAACCCCAAATATTTGCAAATTATTTCATTATTAGCTCTCTTTCAACAATTACTCCTACTAATACTTCATGAAATATGTATTTATATTGAAAATATAGCATGATTCCAAAATGCAATTGATATCTCCTATCTAGATGATATATTATATATTATCGAATAAATGATATTCAGTATGGATAATTATATGTAGAGCATAGTACATGTTCTGATTTTTTTTTCTTTTTTTGTTCTTATTACACTTTTCACCACTTGTATTAGAATTATTATGGCTGTATACCTCTTTGAAATATGTAATCACAAATAAATATTTATTTTCACCTTTTTTGCATTTTTTGTAAATCATCCCTGTTGCACAAAATCTCATAAGACACGTTTACATTATTAAAATATGTAATGTCAACATTATTAACCTGAAAAAGACATAAGAATTCCAAACTGCCTTCTTCTTTCAGCCAGTGAAATCCTGTAGTGTTTAATTTTCAGTGTTTACCATTTCCACCTATGGATACTCAGATCAAATCAATTTCTTGAGAATAGGCAAAAAAATGCTTTCTGAGGTCTAAATATACCAAAGTTCAATCTCATTATGGACAATTCAGTGCTCCAACACTTGTGCAACAGCAAGGGATGACCTCAGAGTTTTGCAACACGGGGATGCTCCTGATCATTTAATATCCAAGGCTAACTGTCAATGGATCAAGCACTGCTCACCTCCTGGGATTCATTTTCTATGGATTGCCAGCTATCACTGCAAATTGATGATGAATCCTTTGTATAGCTATTTCAGAGTTCTTACATCATAACAGTGGAGGAGGAGGTTGCTTGTTTTGTATTGCTTTATTAAGCAGAGTTTTTTACACATTGGTGGTTTCCTATTTAAAGCAAATCTTTCTTCCTCTGAACACATTTATGCCAAATTCTATACAGGAAAATTGCAGCTATATCTTTTGCTTGAAAACTGGAATTTTGGAATTGCAGAAGAACCCTTTATTCTGTGGAAATTTGACCTTTTTTCTCAAAAGGTAAAAAAAAAATTAAAATAGTATTCTGGGAGACTATCTTGACTTTTTTTTACAACTAAACATTCTGTCAACCCCCAATCCAACTTAATTTCCCCACATTCTTTGAAAAAGTGGTGTCTACCCTCAAGACAGTCATCAGTGGATGCAACCCTTTCAAAAAAAAATCACTTTTTCAGAATTCAAGTTTTTATAGTCAGTGCAGAACTGGCTACTTCCTTTAACTGTTCTAAGCTAATAAAATAAATAGCATTTTCCATCTGAAGACAGTCTACTACTGTCACTGTCTCAGAAGTAAAGCAAAGAATGGCCAACAAAGAATAAGGTCAATGTGGGATTCATTCAGGTAAACATGGACATAAATACTTAAATTAGTTATTTCAGGGTCCATTTATAGTCAATATATAGGAAAAAGGATATAAGGACATGGATTCTTAGGCCTACTTTAGATTTCTTTGGGATCATGTCCAAGAATTTTTTCTTTCTCTCTGGCATCTATAGAGGGAGCTGAGAGTGGCTGGTTCAGATGAAGATGTTCATGTGGTAGACATCTATCTTACATCAGCAGAATCCCATTAAGAATGTCTGTTGTAAAAAAAGTTCTGCTGTTAAATATTTCATGGCTGTTGAACATTTACTGATGCACAGGCTTCATAATTGACTATACAGCTGAAGTGATACATTTTAGGAAATAGAGGAAAATTTAAAGATAACTGAAGTGAATTAGTATTTAAAACTGAAGTTATTTAAACTTCTAAATGCAAATTTATTTTATAGTTGAAACCATATGGCTGTCTTAATACCATACAACAGAATTTTTCATAAAACTATTTTTTTTTTCCCATGGGAAGGCCATAGAAGGAGCTTTGCTAATATTAAGAGCAAAACACGTTTGACTCTTTTCATTAATATATTGTACTTGCGTTCAAAACAATAGGGATATGTGGTCTCCAGGTCCCTTTTTTCCTTCTTCTTTCCTTCAAGCTTTCATTTACTTCTCATGACTGCTTTCCACCTACTCAGATACTTTTGAGAAAGGAGAGAATAAGAAAAAAATATTATGTCACAACATCATCACTCTTGGTACAAGAGAGGAATAGAATAAATATAGAATTTCAGAGGAAAGTCTATAGTTAAAGAAAGTTAAGAAAAAAAAATTAATGAGTTTAATTAAATAGTTAAAATTTAATTTAGATTGCAGGAAAAAATAACTCTGTATTGAATCACTTGCTTTTTTAATGTCATCCTTCCTTTGGTTTTGACCTCATTGAAATCAGTGATAGACGTCTTGAATCAAAAGAGTAGAGAATGTGTTAATTTCCCTCCCTACCCTCACTGCACCTCACTGATCTTGTTTTGATGGCTCATTCCAATCCTTCCAAAGCATCTTTTTAAAATATCTGGGGATTTTTTCTTATTGGAAAGTTACGTTGTACGGAAAGAGGAGGAAGACATTTCAAGGTTATTTTCTCATAGAAATTAATTAGTTCTGGGTTATACAATAAGAGAATACTAATAATTTTTTTGAATACAAAACATGAAATAGAACCCTAGTACTAAAACTCTCAGATGCACATTTTATCAAAACACTTTTTTGAGCAGAAAATAATGAAAGAATATGATATTAATATATTTGTAACTTAGTTTATAAGCATTTAGTTAGCTAGCAAAAAATTTAAACATTTATTGCAAAAAGTAACAAAATTATTTGAGCTTCTCTTGCTTTTAATTGTCCGAAGAGATACTGTTAGTTCACTTGTAATGAAAGATAAAAAAGAATAGATGGTTTAAACATTCCATTAAAGGACATTTAAATCCTTGAAAGCTTTGTGTTAACTAGGGAAAATTAAATTAAAATAAATTAGAAAAAGCTGTAGAAGTAGTCTGTATTATTTACATCAGTTTTGCCTGATTTTTGTTTCAAATATATATTCACTGTTCATTTATTGTTGATGACAACAATGATTTTTTTATTGTATTATCTTTCTCCATGTAAAATGTCATCTCCTTCAAAGTTCAAAGTTTCTCTTTACCAATTTAATAAAATCCTAATAGCAGTGATCCGTGACTTTTAGGTCAGAAGATGATTGATGACTGCCTGCAGGCATGATAATGTCATTGCTTGAAATAAAAATGTAATGCGTCTAGTGTGAAATACAGATTGACTTTTAAAGTCTCTGAAGTGTCACATGGATGTAATATCTACTGCAAATGCTAACTGCTAATTATTATTCATGTTTTTCACTGTTACTACTCAACACAATTTATTACATTCCTTAATACTGTTGTTGGATGCTACTGTATCCATCAGCTGAGTTCAGGCCCCACCAAGAGAGTCTTAACTTGTAAGTTTATTTCTTACATCATCAACTTCAAAAAGCAACTTGGGAGTTACTATTTACTGTCAGTCCACCAATAAATGTCAATATCCCAGAGCAGCAGAGGCAAGTACCATATAGCCAGTCGTGTTACAGTTAAACAAGCATAAATGTGATTTAAGTCTGCACTGACATTCTTGTATATTATGTAAATAAGCTAACAGTGTCTGTGTCTAGACAGATTTTACTTGATGTCTGATCTGATCATAGGTCCACATGGTTCTACTTCTGCATTATTCTACCAAAAATACCAAACCAAAACAAAAAGAGAAAAACAGCATCTCTGAATAAATATATATGAATATATATATATATATATATATATATATGCAAATGTATATATATGGCACATAGAAAATAAACACAATAAACATGAGAAATTCTTTCACAGATGTTGAGCAATAATTTATGAGGTGGGAAAAATATGTTAATTAATTAAAAAAAAAAATCCATTTTTCTACCTATAAATCTGTATGAATTTTATTAAAAATGAAAGAACTCTGAATGGAAAATCTGCATGGGAGGAGCCATGAAGACAGCTTTACTACAGAGACTCATTGCAGTATATTCACAGACAGTGTTGCAAGGTTGCTGTTGAACTTCGTTGTAAAGAAAACTGATCTCATTTCCTCCCTTCACGGTATTTGTAGAACTTTTTAACATAAACAAGAAATTTGCCCCTGCAACAATATATTTTTTACAACCTGTCTGTAATTTGACTGTGTTACAAAACCAATTTAAATCCTTTAAATCACTTTGTTTTTGAAATGGTTTTCTACATCACAATTAAATAAATAAATAATTAGCAACATTATTAATAAGAAGAGAAACCTCCCATTTACAAAAGCAATAACTAAGTTTGCATTGTGAAATAAAATTTCCATGCATCCATAGTAAAGACACTGTGATATATTTCCTGCGTGAAGAAATATTGAATGTAAGTAGGAAAAAAAATACAGCAAAATATAATATACAAACATACATTTCCATGTAGATTATCAAATATTATGACTGTCTTTCTTCTCATTATTACTGAAAAGATAATGTGAAAATAGAAAACACTTTCAAAAAGAATAAGAGCTTTTATAAGTTAGATGCTTGAACAAATTATTGAAAAGTAAGAAGGGGTAATTCTAAGCAGCAGGGAAACCTAATGATCTGGCCCCTTAACTTTATATCCACAATATTATTGTGTACACACAAGGTGAATAGCTAGCCCCTGATTAGTGGACATCTGGGACTTTGTCCATCTGCATAAGGACTAGTGAGAAGTACAGCCTGAGAAAGCATCTAACAATACCATTCCCCACAACCTGTAATGACAAATCTATATCTCTTCTAGAGCAGGAATTACAGACTTATCAATGATAGACAGTATTAATATAACTATTAATAGATTTCATGTTCTCTGTCATGTGCAGCAGAAAGAAAAATATTAGAGTCTTGAATTGGACTTCAACAATTTAAACAAACTAATTTTAATCACTAAATTAGTTCACAGTACAGTACAGTCACTGATAGTACAGAATAACTATAACTGCAGTTTCTCTTCTCAGCAGAAACAGTGGGTTTAAAAATCAACTTTTTTTACAAAACAGTAGCCTTTGTGTAAAAATCTCAAATTAGCAGTTTAACAGGTGGCATAGAACCATTAATAATTTATTATTTTTTAATAATTTTCAGGTAACGCATTGCATTCAGCAGTCAAAATGTCTCGTGGTTTAGATATGAAAACCACAAACTATCTCCTGTCTATTTGCTAAAACTTTCACTTTATTCTGCATCATCTCTTACGTTTTATCAATACATAGATTTGTGAGCCATCTAGAGCTAAAAAGAATGTCATTGTTTTATGAGTAAGTCAATATAGTAACTTGGAGACTGCATCCTGTCTCTACATCTCAGTAGAACTGTGAAATCAAGAACTGGACTGGAACACAAAGAAATTTACTGTAAATATCTTCTCCTTTCCAAAGCATTTCTAAATTTTTAAAATAAGAACAGATATTTGCATGTGTGTGTGTTGGTGAACATATATATGCATATATATGGTACAAATGTCCTAATGCAGAAATATGAAACTGACTTGCAATAGCTTGTTAATGCTAAACTTAACAGGAGTTTCAATATATAAATATTTATTTAAATAATTGCAGTGTCCATAGAAGTACACTCCATAGTTACAACTTTCTTGGGAATGGGCAATAATAGGCTGTTTATTCCAGCCATTTATGAACTACAGTCTTTTCTCAGCTCTGACATTTCTAGCATATACCAGTGAAGCCTTGGTACACCCAGTGCCCTGCTTCTTTTCAATGTAGTTTCAAGAAAAAATAACTCTTATGCATCGGTTTAAAATTAATCAACTTGTAGCTTGTGCATTTGCCAGCATTGAAAGCACTTTCAACACTGGAAGGTCACAAAATTGGGTTTTATAAGCTACAAATAACATTTCTGCTCTGCATTAACTTTCTCAGAAAAATATGTTTTAAAATGTCAACTCTCTCAACATGACATTGCATAATCACTTTATTCTTGTAATCAAGCATGAAACAACATAAAAAAGACTTGATACAAACATAAAAATACTATAAAGTAATGAAAAACTATGGTCTTCCAGTTTCAGGAATAGTAACATGTTCAGGGTCACTGCTGATCAAAGACTGGTTTCTTCTTGTTTCATTGTTATTCAGTCAGATGCAAATAAGTTCTCCCTCAGTTATTCTGTTCAGGCAGGATGTCTGTTTACAGCTGTCCAGCTGTCCACTTGAAGCTATGTGAAGAAACACAGTTCTGTGTTTGAGTTAATAAGTCCTGCTGAGAGTAAAAGACTATGGAGACTAATGCAGTTTCAAACAGCAAAAAAAGACAAAAATTGCATGATTTTTAATAATCACTCTAGTTTTTAATAAATAAAAATACAATCTTCATTCAGATACAATCTCATTAAAGAATTAGTGAAATTCTTTTGAAAATTCTTTGTTAAGTAAGTTTTATCAGTGAGAAAATTATATGGAAGTTTGATTTAACAGCTATAAATGTCATTAAACAAATATGCATTCTTCAGACTTAATTACATATTACAATATCAAACAGTTGAAAGCCCAGGAGATAATGAAGTGTAACTGTCACTACCAAGAGTGTAATACTATCTTAATAATTTAAAACAGATTTGATATAAGAAATTACAGTCAGCGCAGAAGAATTTGTAAGTGGGGTAAATCAAGTAGCCTGCCAAATGATGAAATTACTTTTCTGAAAACATGACCAATCTATTTCTAAGTATTTCTATTCTTAGGATTAACACCCTTCTTCTGAGTAACCAAATTCTTTTTAATTATTCTGAAGCATATGAATGACTCACCATTTTTTGTGCAAGCATTGTTTGCCTATTTTTTTAATCTATTCACATGTCTCCAAAAATCTACATTTGTAGAAGAAAGCCCAGACTATTAAACAAAAATGTCAAGCAAATCATGATGAAATCTCTGGTATGTATCACTGCCAAGGATCAAGTTCACCCTTAATTCTATTAAGTCTTAAGACTTCACATCCCACCCTTAGCAAACAGCTCGGACAGCATCACTTAAGTGAGTATAAACTGAGAGTATTTGAATTGAATATATTAAAGAATGTTTACTCCAAACTGATCATGCTAAAGAGGAAGCCAGCCCTCACTGGGATTAAACAGCAACCAATGAGAGACAAAGAGACTTTTGAAACAAAGAAGGAAACAGCTGGAAGAGAAGCCTAATGAAAACATGAAACTACTCCACTGAGGGCAAGGGAGAAACATTGTAGTGGAAGCAGCAGCAGTCAGACCTTGTTTACACTAAAGACATCACAACTGCAGCCTGTCTGGGCACAGCAGCCTTCCCAAAGGCTGCCTGGAGCTACTGCACTCCATCAAGCTGGGTGGCACTTTAGGGTGCAACGCAAGGGGACCAACCCCTCAGGTGTGTGTCTTGCCTCCCAGGACACTTGATGCCCAGCATGTGCACTTGCAGACCGTAGGGAGCAGTACAGGGACAGGCAAAGCTCAAACACCAGAAGCCGTGTGTGTACTTTGCATTCTCAGGAAAGGAGGCTGTTGGTAACCTACCAGGCCTTTAAAAAAGGGGATGTGCATATAAATGTAAATGCAAATGTGTGGGTGTGGGGGTGTGGGTGCGTTGGTGGGAGAAAATAGTAGCATTTTTGACCTATTCATAAAAATGTGCACAGGAATTTTTCAGTTTTTATTAATATTTGGTTTAGCTGATCAGTTGCTGATATTTATCCTGGTCATGTAGTTCATTGATTCATTGCATGTTTATAAACCAATTAACAACTTCAATAATACTTGTTTTGCTAAGGAGTTCCACAATGGATAAACCATGTCATAGAATAGACTAACATCATACAACACTAGCTAGTGAGCTATCAGTACTGCTTACATCTACAAAAAAAAAAAAAAGATAGTGGTGCTACAGTGCCACACAGTGTGTTTTATTTACCTTAGACAACTTTGACTGGAAAAAAAAATCAAAGTTCTAGTTAAAAATAAGTACATATTATATAATACAAGCTCATCACCTCAAATTTGATATATTCAATTTCAATGAAGCTTTCTACAAATGTGTCTATGTAAAATCTGAAGAACTAGAACAAGTTTTGGGCAATTTTCCAGCCTTCAACAATGAACATATAATTACAGCATTCCATAGTCTAACAGTTGACTTAATTGGCTCTTAATTGACATAGTGTTTGCCAAAAAAAGAGATTTATATTCGCAGATCATTAGAGCAAGGATGTTAAACATTGTACTGCATGACTCATTATGGCTTGTTCTCTTAGTGTAAGAGAAAGCTAAACAGGAAGGACTGCTGAGACTGATGCATTCAGGCCATTCAGGAAACTAGAGACATGCCCTGTGTCACCACAGACTTACACAGGTTATAGGGTACTACTTTTCTACCTCTGAGTTACTTCCAGATATATTCCCAGCCTCAGCTTTTGAGATACAAACATTTCCAAATATACTTCCCACCTTATATTTTCATCGACCAGACATGACTTTAGGAAGGATGGCCACCTTTTCTCTGGACATAATGAGAATTTTAAACTAAAAGTTGGATTTCAGAAAGAACTAAGTACTTTAGGTACCAGGTCCTACTGAAAAACTAAGTTTAAACATACAAACAATGCAGACTAAAATGTGAAAAATATTTTTTCAGTGCAATATAATAATAATAAAAAAAACCCTTTCACATGAAATCTTTTAATAGAATGCAATAAAGCACAATGATTTGGTGAAAATAATTCCCTTCAGAAATCTTTCAGATCTCTTGCAAAAAAGTTAGTGTCCAGAATATGAGACAAATATTTTAACGCTGAAGGAATATTTGAAAATACTGATATATTAAAAAAAGTGGTGTATTTGTTTTCATTTCACCCCCCAACTCTCCAAACATAAATCTGAATTTGTGTGCATGCACTCAGACATACACTCATATTTGTGTCTAAATGGAGTTGCTCTCCTTTCTCCTCTCTTACTGCCATCTACTTTTTTTTCTGCTCCTTATGTCTTTGAGAGTTAGGTTCTTTTTCCTCATTCTTAGTGATTACTAGAGAAGGGTTCTTTTTTTTTTTTTTTTATTTGAGGGTCTATTTTAGCAATACATTTAAATATTGCTCTGCAACACCATTCCCCCTCCCTTTGCAAGCAAGCAAAGTGAATTTGTCAAGGGTTGCTTGCAGCTTTGGGGGAAAGGAGAATCGCATAAGGCAGCCAACCTACTGCAGTGTCTCTGAGAAATTGATCTTGTTCTGCTGTGTCAGAATAAGACTTTGATGATAATGACATTTTCAGCTGCAGACAAAATCCTTTTTAATTTATTTGAAGGGGAAGAGGCTGAAATGATTTTCTATTCCAGGATGTGCTTTACAGCTTGACTTACTTTTTAGGACTAACTCTCAGTTCAGGGGCAGGTGGGGAGTTCCTCCTGACATGACCCTGAAAGAAAAGGTAGCTTTACAAGGAGTTGGAGATTTTCAATTATTTATTGAATGCTTTTACTTAAAGATCACATCCTTGAGTCCCTTGCTGGTGAACTAAATTAGGGGGATAAGAGAAATGTTGAGGAATGAACTGACAAACTTTAGGAAACCATGAGATATTGATGAGGGAGAATGGAATAGAATCCCTTTTAAACCTGCGAATTATTTTAGTATCTCCTGTGCCTCTCCTATGTTGGTGATGTCAAAATGTTCAGTTTCATGTCAGCCTAACCATAAACATTTTCTTCTCCCTACTAACTTTTTTGCATTTTTTTTATTATTTTCATACAGGCATGATGTCTTAGTAAAGGATTTCTGGAATGCCCTAAGGTTCAATACATCTTCAGATACTTGATCCTGTTTCAAAGAATCAGCTCATTTTTTCCTCAGATTAAAAAGTGCTTCAGTTTCTAAAATTACTGGTATGCTACTTCAATTAATTAAGAATAGAATTTTTTCAGTGCAATAATTGAAAGAACTATGTGATTTGCAAAGAGCTTCTGTCAGTTTCATGAAAAGCTGGGAGTTTTGAGAGGTGAATCTGTTTCTGATTCTCTAGATAGCCGTTCATGTGCAATTATTATTTTCAAGGTTTAAAACTGACAGTAAAAAGGTTTTATGTGCTTAAATGTATATTTTTAAACCTTTCTTCTGACATCAGCATTCCAGCTCTGCACTTGCAATTTGCCCATGGATGACTGATGAGAAATAGTTTAAAGACATTTTTTACAGAGATTTACAAATTAAAGGAAAAAAATGGTACTAGAGGAACACCAAATATACAAATATTTTGCAAGGAATGAAAAGCAATTCTGTAAGGATTCATTGCAGTCCTTGTCTTCAGGAGAACCTGGGGCTTCTGTAGGAGCAGCTATCACTAAGGCACTCCTTCTTTAGTTCACTTTGTCTGAAGGCAAAGGACAGCTTGTACAGTCAGCTTCCTCCATGTTACATTTACACTTCTAGCATAGACAGATAAGACCAATAAAATGCATCTACCTAAGCAGCATGCCATCCAGCCCATGTTTGAAGTCTGTGTGGTATCAATACCCTTTTCATTCCTCAGGTATATATTCAGTCCATCCAGAGTTACTAGTGGGGATCAGGCATGTCAAAACAAACTGCATTGTTTCACACTGTGGCCCAGTTTCAGAGGGGACTTGACCAGTGGAAAGCAAAAGATGCCTCAAAAGCAATAAAGTATATTCTAAATCAATAAAATGCTAGTCTATGCAAGCTAGCTGCTTAGCTATTATTGCTTAGATATTTTTGCTCATCATTTGAGGAACAAGTCATGCAGATAAATGAAAATTTTCTCACTGAAGAAATGGCTATGATCAGGAAACCAAATTTTGATCTTTGACGTTTCTCTGCAAAGATTGTATGTATTTTGCTCCTTGTTCAGAGATAAGGCTTGGAAGTTTACCCAGACATTTTGAGGTTATTTATGATTGGAATGAAAGTAATGAATGCACAGAGATTGATTTAATATATTTATGTATACAACAATGCCATAAAAATACAATTTCAGGTTTAAACCCTACATTTACATAGAAACAAAATTTTGCTTTGTGTCTTTTCATGTATGCATCTGTGCAGACAGAGATATGTGGTTACAAACAGATGTAAATATGAATATTCATAGAGACTTTAATATAGAGACTGTAACTAGATATAGACATAGATATAGATAAATATATCATCTTAAGGAAATAAAGGAAAAAACCCACATACAAAGGAATAGCTTCTCAGCTGGTTGAAAGCAGTTCCTCTCTTTTCTAAGACAGAAATAAACACAATCTCTAGAAAGAATCATGAGAGGAGCACCTGAGAAATTCTGAAAATAAGAATTTCAAATAGATGGCTAACTCATTGTTAATGTCTATCTATGGCAATTACACTCTAAAGGGGAAAAAGGTAAGTAATTTTATATTCATAGTAGCGTGACAGGGCTCATAATAGGAAATTGCCTTTCAGATAAAAAACCCCTGAACCCAGCAACAGCAACAACAAAACAAAAACAACAAACCAACCAAAACAAACAAACAAACAAACAAAAACAAACAAAAAAACTAACACAAAAGCAAAAAACCCCCACCACTCACATGCAACAAAAAAATCCTTCAGCTTGAAGCAAGGCATAAAGTACCCAAAAGCACTGAAATGAAACATCACTGACCATCAGAGATCATTTTTACTACAAAGATGTTGATAGATTCTCTAACACTAATAAGATTTCTCTGTATATAAGTTTTAGTAACCACTACTTGAAAAATATTCAATATATTTGCTCCACTGTGACTTGTGTACTTCAGCTCATAAAGTCACAGCAACCCTCTTATCAGCCAACAGCAGAGCTGCAGCAGTAATAGGAGATGTCATCTTAGATTAATGCAAGTGAAAATTGCCAGCAATTTCTTATACTTCTGTCTCTTGTGTGCACTTTAAAGTTTCATTTTTATCTCAGAACATCCTTGGTCACACCATTCCTGATACTTCAGGAAAATATTCGAATGCACCATTAGAAATGATTATGATCTTCAGTAATAATTATTACTCTAGAATTTGTGAGAAATCAAAGGAGAATGTGACCCAGGGATTGTATGAGGACCAGTATAATACATAGGTTTCTGCCTAAATTTACTCTCAAAATACACTTACTTATATTTCAGTTTTACTTTTTATCTTAGACGTTGACCCTCTTGACAAAGTATCAGCCAAAAAATATTGATTTCTCCTACTCCAACAGAAGAGCAATCAGAACTTTTTTGATATCCTGATCATTCATAGAGCAGATAATTTTGAATTATGCATGATGTTGGTATATTTTTTTTTTTTTACTGCAGCATGAATCTCACATCTTTGCTTTGTTAGCAGTTTGTATTGCAGTGTCAAAAAAAATACCAAGCTTCTTTTACCAACTTTATTAAACTACATGAACAGCAAGAAGCCCAATATATTGGGCTTATGTATAGACACATATTAATAGAACAAACTGCTGGAATTAATTTAGCACAATCTCTTAAAAAAAAGAAAAGACACGTAGAAAGCATAGGAAAGTATAAAAAATGTGTTTATTTTTTCCTCAATAAAAATATGTCTCTAGAACCGTTTTTTTTAAATCTTCAATACTAAGAATTAAATTAAAGTGAGGAGATCTTTTTGAAGTTTAAAAATACTGTTGTGTCCCCTCTGTCTCTGGCAAATAAAAATTTATAGTGAAAAATCTTCAACACAAGAAAAAAAAATACCCACATTAAAATCTACTTTATGACCTTTATTCTTTATTTAACTCAGTTTTGAGGAGGTGCTATTCTTCTCTAATTAAAAACTTTTTTCCATACAAAAAGATCATTGTTTCTAGAGAGTTAACATTTTTTGTATTGTTAAGGGGGGAGTGTAAAATAAAATATGCTCAGAAACATGCCTGAGACATGCCTGTTTCAGACCAAAAAGTGTGCACAGTAATCACAATCAACACTTGTGCATGTCATATCTCATTAAAACAAACTTTATATACAACTGTGGAGGACAACCTATCTAGCCTTACACATTCTGAAGGTAACATAGTTGGAGGTAATGACAATTTAGCATGGAAGCTGCTATTAGATTGCATATATAATTGATATTTTTAGCATCATTCTCATGTGGAAAGCAAGAACTGTAAAAAAGGATAGACAAGGTGAAGAATACCATAGTAAGCAAGTTCAAATTTTTTGATGCAATTGCAGTGTCATAGAAATACTAGACTTCATTCAAATTATATACATATAGGTATATTTAAATAACACATTTTTGCAATTTTAAAGGAAAATTATCTATAAGAAGGAAAAAGAGAGACAAGAAATGCAGAGTCCTCAGTTTGTGTACAGAAAAAAAGTTAATGTCTCTGAATAGAAAAGTTATTAAGGATCATATTTTAATGTTCATGAAGTCATATTTAAACATTTTGAAATTTATTTATCATGTATACACTAAGACAAAAGCAGCTTATGCCTTCATCAAGATTCATTAACTGAAAAGATCTGGATAGATCCCCATGAAAGTTCTGGCTTACACAAAATTCTGGAACATTTCAAACAGTTGTAATCTTCCATATAGAAAAGTAACAATACTACTTAATATTTGTTATCACAAAAAAAAAAGTCTCCTCTCCAGTAAAATACAGAATCTATTAAAAAAATACAGAAAAAGAAATTAAAAATATATGCTGATTTTGATCTTTCTGGAAAACATAGGAGACATTTTCTGTAGAATTCAGAACAAATTGAAGTAGATCCACCCCCAGCATCTGAACAGAGATGACGTAAAGTTCTCCCAGATATTTCAGGAGAATAGCTTACTGAGAAGATTCCAGCAAATAATAAAGAAGAAATGAAGTTTTTATTATTCAAATTTTTCATTACTTCATTAATTCAAATTTTACTATTACTTCAAATTTTGGTAAGAGCAAAATAGGATACAGGGAAGAGACCGCTTGAAGTGGCTGGATTTATACCTACATCATAATGTGGGTCTAAATAGACAAATAAATAAAAGGTATCTCAGTCTAATATAGAAATGTTTTATCCACAAACAAAAAGAAATACTTAAAATCTAAATCCTTAAACAAAACACACCACAATAGAAATCCTATCTCAAATTACAATAATATTAACAAAGACTTGAATTCTTCTGGTTTTAGTTGTGATAGAGTTAATTTTATTCATAGGAGTTCCTATGGGGTTCTTTTGGATCTGTGACAAAAACAGTGATAAAAGCATGGGAGTGTTTTAGTTATTTCTGAACAGTGCTTACAGAGCAGCAAGGCTTTTCTTGCTTCCCCACACTGCGACACCAGCAGGGACTGCGGGGGATGCACAAGAGGCTGAAGGGGACACAGCCAGGACAGCTGACCTCAACTGGCCAAAGGGATGTCCCATGGCATATGATGTGGTGCCCAGCAATAGAAGCTGGGGGAGGAAGGAAGGTCACTTGGAGTGATGGCATTTTTCTACCCAAGTTATCATTATGCATGATGAGGCTCTGCTTTCCTGGCAATGGCTGAACACCTTTCTGGTTACTATTCTTCCTAATATTTTTGAAATACATGACCCCACAGGAAGGCATTAATGAAACATGAAGAGTGATAGTTAGCATATAAATTTTTTTTTTTCTATTAAAAAAGAATCTATAAGATGCTCTAAATATGCCTTATTATTATTAAGCTGGTTTATATGGCATGGGGAAAGTCTGTGAAGACCCTTTAAAGTAAGAGAAGGCCATACACAATACATTTGTCTTAGGAAAATGATAAGGCCTCTGGCTGAAGTTTATGCTCTGCATGTGAGAAAGGGAGATTTTTTTTAATTCCCATTTAACTTCTAAAATACCATCAATTTCATAAAATCACATAAAAAATTATATTCTGCATTATAATTGTAATTTTGCATATTTTCCTGAATGGTACAGACCAAGTAAAGATGCTGGCAGTATGCTCGGAGTATGGTAAAGAAAACTGTGCAAGCAGAAGCATTACTGAACAACAAAGAACCAACAGAGAGACCTTTTAAAATTACCCTAATATTAAGAAAAAGTTATTGTCCCTTGATTGTAATTTTCACCTTCTCAGACACAAAGCTAATCACCAGCTAATTGCTAATCTATAAATTCACACATCATTAGTTCCAGTATTCATGGGACTGCTCGGTTAAAAACCGCAAGCTTACTTCTCGCTAGAAATAAAGATGCATTAGTGTAAAATAATGTTCATATTGTTTATTTCGCTATCATTTTTTATTAAATGCTTTTAATTTTCCAGTTAGTTAACTGGCACGCAGAAAAAGTTCATTTTTAAGGTTGGATGAATCACAGAATTCTACCTGTTTTGCTATAGAAGTGTGTATAAAAAGGCATATTCTTCTGTTAAACTAAAACTTTAAAATACATTTTGTTTTGAGAGGGCCATTTTTGGCTTCTCTGTGTGAAATACAGAGGAAACTTTAGAAGATGTGTTTAGAAGCTTTGCAGTTTTTTCCTATTTGCCATATACTTGTGTTCTGCTTATTATTAACCCTGTTATTAGTGAGCTCTTGTATAATAATGAACCTACCAGACCTTTTTTGTGTGTACATTTTTTCAGGGCATTATGCTTTCCAAAGACTTAGCAGGTTTGCATATCAAAGCTCTTCCTTGAAGACCCCTAAGGGACTCATTTCTCCATAGTAACACCAGACCCTACATTAGAATGCTTGATTTGTTTTTCTATCAGCTATTGTTCTACACCTACTCTGTCTTTTCTATTTGTTACTGTCCGGAGGATACAGCACTGACCCTGCCTGTTCAACGTGCAGGGACTCATGCCTGCAAGCACTGAGGCTTTATAAGACTTATCCCTGTGCCTTTACTTGTCATATCAGCAACTTCATCTGCAGAAATACGTTCTGACTGAGTAAGCCTGAGGTAGACAATGCTTAATTCTCCATTACAAAATCTTCCAGGAAGAAGAGAGAGATTCAGCTTCAGGGCATCCATCCTGTCAGCACCCTATTATCCTAACACACCATTTACTCTGCTACTGGTTATAAGCTGGCCTTATTCAGTCTGATTATCATGTTAGAGCCTTGTCCTGGCCCACTGTACACAGCTTATTTTTTAGCCAGCTGCTATTCTGAGACTCCAGGTATTTGTCTTTCTCGTACCTCCTTGCTGTACCTTCATCACCTATGAACAAATGGAGTTCAGAAGATATCCACTACTTGAATTAGATGTTAAAAAGTCAAAATGTGAGCTAGTTTTCTACCGGGAAGGAAAACAAGCAAACCAAGGAGAAACAGCTATTAATAATAAGTTAAAAAGATATAGTTTCTAGATTTTACTGTCCTATAACTGACAGAATGGATCCACACTTTACATTGATATGCAGCACACTCATGTATAACATATCTGTGCAATGGATCACAAAGATCACATAACATTTACCATTTTCCTCCTCGTACTTTTAATCCATCAAGGCTTCCAGCACCATACAGTAACCTTAACACACAGAGTAAAGTGATCACAGACTACAGAATCAATATCCAGCACATGGAAATAAGGAGAGATCAAGCTCATTAACAACCTATAGTTTATGAAACATACCCCCAATTTTATGCAATTTAAGGGTTTCATGGAACACTTGTGAAAGAAATCTGTTTTTCAAAGCTTCATAAGAATTCTGACTGCATTCAGTTGAAGATGAGGGTGTTTACAAAGTTTTGCAAAACATAGCTGAGGTTACAGAAGAAGAAACAGCAGAAGTTTAACATCAAATAGAGAGGCAATAAAAGTTTGGAACATTACAGTGATTTGAAAATTTCAAATTTGAATTTCTACTTCTGTGTGTTTATTCAGTAATGTCATTCAATGTTCAAGTTTATTCTTCTTATATTCATAGAAATATAATTCTCTTGAGTCTATTGTCTCCTTTTTTCTGTCTTTAAAACAATGTACAAGAGCATGCTAATGCTCTAGTAGAGAACAAATTTTCAAATCACATTTTCTTTTTAAAATTATAGGATATTGAAGGCTCTTTAAACCAGTTAATATAATGAAAACAATTGTTTCAGAGAGTAAACTTTATGTCATTCTGGCTACATCTATTAATCAACTATTGAGGAGAAACTGTTCACCTGATTAAGATACCTAGATCTGGCCTCCTTCTTCTTCAAAGATATAAAAGAAAGTTAAAAGAAAAAAAAATATTGCATTCTAAATTGGCTTTTAAGTTTATTGTGTGGCTATATCATTTTACTGTCCTGGAAAAAGTATAAATACAAAGCTTTGCAGTGATCCCCAGGCCTAGTTCACCAATGTTTTTATGCATTAAGGGTTAATGGTTGTTTCACTATTTGAGGAAGGTTCTGAAAATATCCTCATAAAGAGTTTGCATGATTTGGTCTTTACAACCAGCAGACCTGTAAATTAGCACTGCAAATAGGCTTTGTGCAGGGAATATCATTCAGCAGAGGAGGTGTGATCCTGAATGCACAAGCATGTCCTGTGCATTATTGTGAAACTGAGTTTCCTATAAGTTAACTTCCCCTTAGCCAACAGAAACAACAGCCTTGAAGTGTCCTTTTCTTTTTTTTTTTTCTCACTGTTTTTAAACTCTGCTGATCAATAATATCAAATGATGATTAGTGTCTAGTGACTAGCAAATCCCACTATGTGACTCTACATATTTCAATATGAAGTACTGGGAAGTATTTAAGTAGGCTAAAGTACAGAGGTAACAAAAGAAAGTAATCCTGTAATGAAAAATACAATTACTGGGGAGTCTCCTTGAGAGATAAAGTAGATTTTTGATTATTTTTTAAAAAATTAATTGCATAAATATCTCCAGAAATTTATGTGCTTGGATTATTCAATATTAAGCAATTCTGTGCAGTGAGGCTGTTCACTGAAGTGGGGGAACAGAACACTAATGGGTAAGCTGATACTGCAAGTAAAAAAAAAAAATATGTTGCAAACATCACCAAAACAGAGCTGTGCTAAAAATTCATGTTATTATTTAGGGTTTTCCAGCAGGCATAGAGTATTTTTTTCTCCCACCATCATAGTCATCATGTTTGGTTAGCCAAAGGTGAAGAATTGTTTCTCACAATGAATGTTTCTCACAATGTTTTTCCAGGGAAAGGTAATTCCATGGAATTTCAGAAATAAAGTGAATCTATTCTCAAGAACAATGTTGGAGTCTTACACCAAAGGGAGACAGAAATGTGTTTTTTTCCATTTGTAGCTTCTTTATGTCAGAAAGATTTAAACTACAGAATGAAAAAATAATGCAGAATAAGATTGAGCTTAAATTGGGGGAAATAAGGTCATCATCATGAGAAAATCCATCTACACTGTAAAAAAGTGTTTGATAGGATTGAGTTTGAATTTTTATTTAGAAATGCAGTTACATTTTAAAAAAATTGTTTTGCCACTAAAGTACAATTAGAAGTGTAAGTCAGTTAGTTCTGTAAGAACTCCATCATTATTTGAAGTGGGTATCCTATGTGTTTAACTACAGTCTGGTTTGTGTTCACAGATCATTCAAATTAACAATACACTTTCTCAACAGGGAAGACAAATCTTGAAAGTAGTTACAGAAAAGAAGTGATCTTGATAATTCATACTCAAGAGATTTTATTATCCTCCAGTGTTTTAATAAAAGAATTATAAATCTGAAAATTATCATTTTTTCTTTGTGTCTCTTTACCTATAATATTTAGGGATGCAGTAAAGACAATTTCTATCCTTTGTTGTTCAATCTAAGTATTAGTTTTAATGAAGTAACTGGGTATTCACTTCTGCCTTTATATTATGAAGAGTATTCAGACCTGTATTGCAGAAAATATTATTAACATAAGCCTTGAAGTTGGGCCCTGTGACAGATAGGGCAAAATATTTAGTCTGGATGCTTGTTTTACATTTTATTGTCAGGATTTAGCCAACATCTAACTTTAAAGATTACTATTAGTGTGTCTAGCTATGAAAATTCAAACAAACAAACAAATAACCTTGTGGTGATCAAAGAAACAATGACAAAGTGGGAACCCAGATAATCAAAATCAACGGCTGAATGAATAAGTTCTAATGCCTGGAAATATCTGAAGCATCATTTAATTTCTGAAATATGCAAAGTCTCATTGACCCCATAGTGTTGTGCTATGTACAACTGTTTCACCTTACAGCTGCTTTTCATTGTTTTGTAGATCATGTTATTTTTAAAATGTTAATAATTTCTTTTTTTCTCCTTTATTTTTTTAATTAGACAATTTAACTTTAAAGTATTCAAAATGTAAATTTTTATTTCCTGAAAATCTAAAGGCCAAAATAGAATTATTAACAGTTTAATATATGGCAACTTCTTAAAAGGAGACCTTCATTTGTAAGAATTTAGACCAGACCAATTGTCAGGATATAGGTTTCTGAAGAAATAATTTCTCTATTTAAATATTTTCTAACAAAAAAGCATTCTTCTTAGTAAATATTTCATAGGCATTTATATCAATTTGATACACAGATGTGAAAAAATGTCTCTTTAAAATTTAATACCTATCCTTCTGTTAGTGACTAAGATTGTTTCAATAGTACTTCTCAGAAGAGATCCAAGTATTTTTAGTAACATTCAGAGGATTACACAGGGAACCTTAAATAGTAACCTGCCTTAAAAGAGTAATCTTCAAAAACACTTCAGCTGAATCATAATATTGTTATTTGAGTACCTTTTGTCAGTGAACTGTGTGTCTGAATGGGATTTTCCCTCAGGTTTCACCGTTGATGCACCCACCCAGTAAGTGTTCAAAACAAAAGGCTGTTTTAAAGATTGGACAAGAACTTATTCTTTGTCAAGATAACCAAAGGATTAACCCACCTTTACCCAAAGAGTAATAAATAGATATCTCTCTCACATAATAGAACTCTTCACAAAAACAAAGGGTATCTCAGATGAGGGAACTCCATACATTCTTTTGAAACTAGCCTCTTATGAAGGCAAGAAAGCAAATGTGTAAGGAAACTCTCATCATCATTCAGGTGCACCATAAGGTTCTGGAAGCTTCTTGACAACTAATTGACAGCAGCTTAGAGATTGTACCATTGAGATCATCCTATAGTGTTTCTCTTCCACACACTTTCCCCACAGCATTAGTTCCCACCTGCAGAGGGTGATGAGCAGTGGATTAGTTGATGGGACCCAATGTAGAGTTTTCCTCCTAGAATCATTTTTAAGTTGCTTATGTGAGAGAAGAGAAAGTTTTAGTTCCTGTCACTGTTCCCTGGGTGTCTTCTGTTTATATCCAATGGCAGTCTGACTGCAAAATGTGTATCTGTTTCTTGAGACTAGAGTTGTTCAAACCAGGCACCTAGAGACATCTGTATTTTAAACCATCCACTATTGATTTTAGATACCTTCTGGACTTAGTTAGAGATTCAGAAGAGAGGAGTCTAATCACTACATGAAACCCTACCCTTTGGACAAAACACATTTAAAATATTGTATTCAAACTTGAACATATCACAAAAGTGCATTACAGTACTAGAACTGGATATACTTGTCTCAGACAAAGTCTGGCCTAAATTACATATGGGCATTTTGGTGCCATTTGCATTAAGGGATAGAGATGAGAAACTGGCGTTCACATGCCTTGAGAAACATCCTGTCTTTAGAAACATCCAGTAAATTTTACACCAAATATCTTACTATGGGTGCAAGGACATGCAAAATGCAAGAGCTTAATATTAATCTAATTTGAACAGTAATTACCTAATTCAAACAAAACAATTATTGTTATTAGTGGAGTTATAAAAGAGTAAATTATCTAATTATTACAGAAAAGCGTGGTTAACAGAGATAAGACTGCTGTACTAAACATTTTGGTATACATTCCTTTTCTTTGGCATTATATTCACTCTTTTATGCCTTCTCTTAAGGTTCATAACTACTTTCTGCCTCAAGCAGAAGATAAGGAGGTTTTACTGAGCTATTGGTGTTCTGATTTCTTTGCTCTGAAGAGTATCCCTAGTTAATCAGGATGGAGAAAAAAAGAGGAAATAGAGAGAAAAGAAAAAAAAAATCTGCCAGTTCAGCTAGCCATAAACCACATATACCACTACTTCTGCAGTCATTGTGGCACAAACCTTGGGATGTTGATTGGTAACCTACCGTCTCATCTGAGAAAAACTGTTACTACTTTCTGGGGTCCCAGAGACATATAGGTTGGAAAGGTGAATAGAACACCAAAGAAAATTTATTTAAATTTTGTAATAATAATAATGAGGGCATTTTTAATATTTTCTTTCTTTATTAATTTGAGTGTTGACATTACTGCAACTGATCTAATAAAAACTGTTGTATGTGTTGATTACAGCTATAAAACCCTTTGTCCTAATCCAAACAGAAACCTGTATTACATAAAGGGTTGGTGTCTATTACTCAGTGACTTCATATGCTTGCTAGATCTCTTACTAAACATAATATTTACAGAGCTAACCTCTCTGTATTCCTCACAGGCTACATGTCCTTGCTTCTACCTCTGTAGGCTTCTTTTGTGTGTTTGACTTGTCCAGGTGATCCTAGTTCATCCATGCAGGCATCCTGGAACTTTTTTCCCAATTTACCCTATACTGCTGCTGATCTTGGAGAAAGTGATAGTTGATTATCAACCAACTTTCTTTGTTCCCTCCTCCCTCCAAGGCTTTATTTCATAATACACTACTAAGCAGGTCACTAAAGAGCCCAAAATCTGCTTTCCCAAAGTCTTAGGTACTTAGCTTCCTGTAGACCATCCTCATTGTCCTCAGGATATCAAACTCCATCATTTCATGGTCACTGCAGACAAGCTTTCCCTTGAGCTTCACATTCCTCACCATTTCTTCCTTGCTGGTGGGAACAAGGTCCAGCATAGCATCTCTCCTTACCAGCTCCTCTCCACTTGGAGAAGTGACAGATTGTGCTAGAATCATGGACTGGCTTATGTTGAAAGAGATTTTAAAGATCATCTAGTTCCAACCCCCCTCTGGGCAGGGACATAATTCCACTAAACCAGACTGCTCAAAGTCCCATCCAACCTGGCCTTAAACATTTCCAGGGATGGGGCATGCACAACTTACATTAGGGGAAAGTTCATTTGATTAGGAAAAAGAATTTCAATGCTGATGAGAAAGTTACATTACTATATGGGGAAAAGGTAGCATAAGTTAACAGTTGATAATTTTTTCCCTTCCAATTTTGAACACACTGCAATATTCACTGAATGTAGCAAGGTTAAATTAACTGGCTTATCAGCTGCCAATCTACTGCTCTTGTTTAGCCAAATTATATTCACAGTTCTATAGATGCTCATTCACTAAAAAAACCTCAAAAATCTTGAGGATTTTTTTTACTTACAGATTGGAGGGCATTGAGATAAACTTATCTTCAAATAAAAAATGTTTGCAAAAAAATTCTTGTCATTTTGTGTCAGATTGGCTGCTACACTGAAAAAAGTACTCTTTGTTTCAGATGGGTCTGAAAAAGACAGAAAACATTTACCTAGTTTGAGTTTTCTATCCCCTTTTCTTGGCAGCAGCCTTTCTCTCATAGTTTATTTAATGTCAAATCAGGGAATGGAAGATTTCCTGGATATTGGAAAATACTTTGATTAAGCCAAAAATGTTGCAAATGGATGAAAGATTATATGCTAACATTGGATGTAGAAAGTGATTCAGAGTCACTGATGAGCAACAGATGTAATGTTTGATTCAGAATAAGCAAAATTCAGTGGATATGGAAAAAGAACGGAGATAACTCCAAGGTTAAAGCTAGGAAGGAGTCCATATCTACTACCCAGACAAAACAGTACACACCTCTATTGTCAAGCCTGCTAGTGTCAAGTCATTTGCTAAGACGTTAAAAATGTCACTGCATTTTTTGTTTCATCCCTTTAGGTATAAGGGTAACTCATCCAATGATACAGCTGCAATTAGTAATGAGGGTTGGGTGGTATTTTTTTTGGTTGTTTTCCCTGTTTCTCACACAATAATGGTATATACACTCAAAAGGCAAACAAGACTTTATTGGAAAAGGTAACCCTTCAGACTCACTTCTTCTTTGGCTTTTCTATGGCCTAGGAACTGATGCTATACATGAAAAATACACATTCAGATTATGGGGCCTTGTTTGTTCTTTTCTGAACAGCAGCCTGTTGCATTTCACTGGCAGATTTTTCTGTCAATTATTCATGTAGGTCATAGACACACAGAACAGTGTAGCTTGGAAAGGATCTCCAGAGGTTATATTGTCTAGGCTTCTGCTCAGACCAGGGTACTTTGAATCTCTACAATGATGGAGACTACACAGGCAACCTGTTCCAGTGTTTGACCATCCTCACAACAAAATTTAATTTCTTTATGATGAGTTGAAAAGTTGCATATTGCAACTGATATTACAACTCATAATTTACCCCTGCTCACAGTTTACAAAGCTCCTGGCTTTGTCTTTTGCTCTGCTGTTATAGACAGCAGTGTCTCCTTGGCTCATTTTTCTCACCACTGAACAGACCCAGCTATTCTGCTTCTCCTGATATGTTGTGTTCCAGCTTCTTCCAGCTTTCTGTGTGTCCCTTGATGGACTTGCTTCAGTATATCCAGTCTCTTTGGTATATAGGAGCCCAAAACATTACATCTGTTGCAGTATTCCAAGTGCAGTCCCAACTTTTACTGGTAACTTCAGAAAATCAGAGAACTTTGGCAAAAGTTTGGAGCAGCATTCAACCTACATAAAACATTTCACAAAGCATTAATTTAGACCATTCCACTCAGGAAACTCCAAATCCATCTGATTTTAAGTTACTCAAAACTTCAGGAAGAGGGAATGAATATAAGAAAATAAGTAAGACAGAAAAGATACAGACAAGGATAAATTTAGCTACCACTCATGGGTTCCAGCAGTGTCTCAGCTGATATAACATCCAAGGAGAGGTAGGGTCATGATATATGTTTGCCTTATGCTTCAGTTTAAAGACCCTTTGGCTTTCCTCAGCCCTTCCCCCAGGTGAGACTTCCTGTCTGGTGGCTGATTAGGAGCTGGGTTGGGGGTTCCAGAGGCAGGTATGGAGCATTGCCTCTGTTCTCCCAGAGACTGGCAGCCACTGAGGGGTGGGATACAGGCTCAGGGGGAGTGAGGTGTGCAGAGCAGGGCACCACCTCACCAGAGCAAGGCCTGACCTGTCCCTTCTACAACAGGCACCACCCCCCCCTCCCCCCAAAATATTTGGAACCAGAAATCCTTCTTGTCTCTCACACTGAGATAGCTGTGTTTTACTCAGGCACAACAAGGGCAGAAAGCAAATATCAGCAGTACTTAGATACTGCATTGGTCCTGCCACGTGGATGATCTGGAGCTGGGGTTTCAAGACAAAGAAAGAGAGAAGAAATAGAAGAGAAAGAGAGCCAGAGAAAGGAGAGGGATGGGGCCCATTCCACCCTCCTATATAGATCACCTGCTGCATGCCACTAGACTTTTCACACTGTATTGTTTACACATGCACAGCCAGTACTTCCCTAGGAAGTGAGTCGGGGGGCACAGAGAGTGGGTTCTGAGCGTGAGTCTCAAGATGGAGCAGGAAGTTGGCTTGGAACGGCACAGACCCACTTCTGTGAGAACCTCTCCTCTGACCATGTACCTCCTGTCCTAACAGCAAGAATGTTTGACACAAAACATGCTTAAGTCTGATCTTCTACAGAAGGTTGCAATTAGGTCACTTCAAACCTTTCTCTTTTCCAGGCTGAACAAATCCATTTCTCAAAATCTTTCCTCACAGGAGAGGTGCTCCATCTTTCTAATCTCTTGGCATCTCTCTTCTGTACTCAGTCCAACGGGTCCATGTCCTTCTTGTGCTGCAACCCATAGTTGGTTGCAGTTATTTGCTCAATAGGAAAACAAGGATTTTTTTTTTTTTTCTGGAATTGAAATTTGTATTTACCTTTGCTGGATTTCATGAAGTTTTTTAAACACAATTTTCCAGCTTATTGATGTCCCTTCACACAGCAGCTCTACTGTTCAGTGGGTCGATTTCTCCTCTCAATTTTTTATCTTCCATAAATTTATGGAGGATGTACTCTATCCACTCTATTGCATCATTCAGATCATTAATGAATTTATAAACTTTATTGGCCTCAGTATAGATCCTTGAGGGATGCAGTTACTAAATGACTGCCAGTAGGATTTTGTGCTACTGGTCACTACTAATTCAGCCTGACAGTCAAGCTAATTTTCTACTTACCTTTTCTTGTACTTATCCAGTCCATCTCTCATCAATTTGGCTTTAAGGATTATATTTTAAAGGCCTTGCTAAAGACAATTCAGTGGGCCAAGAGCACTTTGTCCACAACCTTTTCCACAGATATAAGTAACTTTTTAGTTAACAGTTAGATAAAACAACTGCCACAGGAATTGTGTTAGTTATGGTTCTTTAAAAAACATTTAAGCTACATTTACTGGTAAGTAGTGACCAGTGAATCCAAATGAAAATGGTTTCAATCACAAATTATTGAAATATCAGGGAAAGAGATTTGGTACACACCTAAGGTATTTTCCTGGTCTAAAAAACTACAGCAGAAGGATTCCCCTAATTTTGATACAAACAATAGCTGTTGGCTATCAGAAGGTGCTATGCTGCTTCACAAGCCTCAAGCATTCATCTTTATTTGTTATAAAACATGAAATATAAAGCATAATTGAAATGCTTACACTTTTCAGGAAGGATGAATTATATTGGACAATAATTTAACAATTGCCAATAATTTATCTTAATTTACCCATTCCTGGAGAGATAACTTGGATATGTTAGACCTATTAGTGTAAGAACAAAGAACATAAGAAATATTTATGTCACACAAAGATGTAAGGAGTTCAAAGCTTGTCTTTTGTTTCATCAGAAGATTCAAGAATTTTCTTATAAATTTCTATTTGAACAGAACATAAGTGAAGGCTTTTCTGTGTAGCAGCCGACAAGTACTATTTGTGATAACAAATAAATTAATAAACAAATAATCTGTCACCCTTCACATTTTTAAGTCTGGGACTGGTAAAGACAGCCAAATCTCAGAAATATTTCAGTGGTAGCCATACATACATTAAAAAAAAAAAAAAAAAGTGAAAAAAAAAAGTAAAATTCTGAGATGTAATTATCACTTGTCTACTTACTTTTCCCTTTATTTTCAAGAAAATTGCCTAATAATACTTACTGCCCTTTTTCAGCTAACATCTAATAATTTCTCTTTGCCTTATTGGAAAATTATTGCTGCTTTACCCACATAGTGATGACAACAAAGTCTTGTAACCACTGCAGAACAAAAAAATGACATAAAGCATCATTGATAACATTTATATGGGTTCATTTTTCAATTATCTTTCTTAGAAGTATGCTATAGGGAAGGATGGAGTACCAAGTCTTATGAATATTTAGCATAGTTCAGGGAAAATAAATTATGTCAAGTCTGAGATGCTGCCAACAAAAAAAAGTAAAATAGTGCCATGGAAGTTAAGGGCAATTCTTGGCCTTAGGTATAATTTCATAGATAGCATCTGGAGATTCCTCTTTTCCTGTTCTGTTCCAAAAGAATCAGTTCTTTGAGACAAAGTCAGAAGGGGATTCAATCTGTTACTTTTCTGAGAAAGACACCCTAGGGAAGAGGGAACTCTTGAGTATTTGGTGTTTCCTGCTGATTCCCTTGCTGCTGTACAAGTTATAACCTAGTGCTTCCATAAAACCCTTACAAGGATTGCTTTTTTTCTTCAGATTTGCAAAGTATGACTAATAGAGCAATGCATTTACATGTACTTAGCCCACAGGGGTTTGAGGATTAATCCCTTATAAAGATATCTGGTCCTCAAGTGTAAAGAAAATTATTCTAGCAGGAACAAGCAATTTCCCCTCAAGGTGAAACAAAGACTACAACTAGGAAAAGATTTAAGAATAGAGAAAAACAACAATTCTGTATCAAGTCTGGTCCTGCCAAATAGGATGATATGGAAGATACTTAAAGGGTGTTCATCTCTTAAAAGCTTGTTTGTTTCTCTTCCAAGAATATTATTTGGCATGATGATAAACATCTGTAGTCCCATGTGTAGTCCTTTTTGTAGAAAACATATGGATAGCATGGCTAAGAAATTAGCGTGAGGATGGTTAAAAAAGTTAGTTATACATAAAACTGTATTTTTTTTCATGTTATCAACCATTTGAGCATCAAAGTATGAAGTGCTTTTAAGGAAAAAATCATCTGTATGTATCAGCAGTTAATAATGTTATGCAAAAGGTGTCATTTAGATCTACCTCCAAAAGTCATGCTAAAGCTGCATTCTAATTAGTTCATTACAAAGTATGCCCAAATACAGCAACTGGGATTAATTGTGAAACTGCTCTCTATAGCATTAGAATGACTTTTGAGCATCAGGGAAAGAGAGGAAAAAATCTTACAAAGATAAAGTCAGTTGACCAAGATTAGAATTTTGATGTATTGCCAGGTCTAAAATACCAACATAAGAGCAAAATGTTTTGGAAAACTTTATATTATCTGGTATTATGAATGCTCATAACTGGCAAATGAACACCTATCTTTACCTAAGCACATTTGCAATGTAGGAAGCAGACTTTTGGGCATTTAACCATCCTAAAAAGATTGATTTGTCAGGTATGGTGTGAACCTGACTAATTCAATTGAATTTTGTGATACGGTGTCAGCCTTGCTTATTATACAATACTTCAGCAGTTAGGATACTCAACCCAGAAGTAAACAAATTCATAGCTCTTCCCTCATTCTAATTTGATTTGAAATAACATTTTCATCATCCTACAAGTGTTCAATAAATCTATAAATGTGACACTAATACACATTCTCTCCTTGACTAGAATTGTGAGCCACTGTATAGACACTGCAAACTCAGAACAAGGCTATTAGATGCTGGAATGAGACTTGATAGAACTGCAGTCAGACATACAGACATCTTCCATCTAAGGAGGATGGAATCATCAGCACTATCCTTGATGTTTTTAATCAACAACTTAGTTTCTTGCTCTGTGTAAGTTACTTATAATACAAAGTCTCAGACACGGGGACCTGAATCCAAAGTTGTAGAGTCAGTCATTCATGCTGTGGCCTTCTGTTCTGGATCTGTCAATCCTGTGCATGTGGTGTCCAACTCAGTTTGAACTGGATGAGAGGTAAAATCAATAAGTATATTTCCAGAAGATCATATAGGTGCTTTGCAAGCCAGGACGTTTTGTTCTGACCTTATATAAGCTGTAATTCAGCAGGTAATTAGATGACTGCTTAGTTTAATCACACAAGTATTGTTATGCTGTTGTTGTCCATGAAAGCATTCACTTGTTTAGAAGTAGGTACATGGTATTATTACTGAATGAAACCTTTACCTGACTAGTTAATTTGCATCCATTTCAGTTATTTGAGTTCTCCTTTTCTGGCTTTTTTTTTTTTTTTTTTCAATAGATGACTTCACAAGATCTTCATTACTTTCTAATTTCCAAAACTGCTGTTGACTATTTTGTATCTTACTGACAAGTTGATTTAAAGTAATTCAGCAATGTAAAACCTTCATTAATTTCATCCTTTCCTCATTTAGTAATTGGACTAATCTTTTTACTATGCTCTTATCTGTTGTAGCTCATCTGATTTTCTCTAACCCTCTGACTACATTAATTCCCCACCCCATTTTGGCTGCTTTTTGCTCTCTGAGGTATCAATTTCTGTACAGGTATTCTTATCTTAGGATATCACTTGTTTTTCACCCTTAAGTCTTCAAATAGAGTTTTTGAACTCCTGCTTGAAGGTGAAAAAATCCCATTTTAAATATATGTATCTACATGAAGATTGGAAAGATGAGTTGGCTGGAGTCAGCTGAGACTGGTTATGTCACTTAGGCTGTCCTAAAAAACCCACTGCCGACAAATGGGCACCTGCATGCAAAATTGCTTTATGTTTTCCAACTTGTCCACTTCCTCAGTTGTCTGTTTAGCTGCACAGTGAAAAAAATAGAACTAAAGTCAGCATTAAGGTCAGACTTCATTTGTGCTGATATGTCTCAAATACTTACAAAAATAGCTAACAATTGGAAATAAAATTTAAAAATAAGTGTTTGGCTGTTAGTTTTGGATGAGTTAAATCTGTACTGTGAAACATAAGCAACTGAAATAATGAAGTACAGTAAGAGTAAAATGCTCTAGGGTAGATATTTAGACATGAAAAAAATAACTTGACAGAAAAGCTCTGTTTTCCTCAGCCTTCAATAATTTTTTTTCCTCTTCCTCTTTTTTCTTTACCCAGTGTCAAAGACAGCACTCTTGCCAAATCAAACCGCTGCCTCTTTGGATTGTAATTTCTGTCAGCAGACAACCCATTTCAAAATCATCTACATATCTGATAATTGCTGCATCAAGGAAAGGTAGCACATGAAAATAGAACAGGACTTCAGGACTGTAGCTCTTTTGAGGTCCTAAATCTCTGACTATATAAATAAGAATATTCATACAGCAAACCATATGAATTTTTATTCTCAATAGATTACCATTAAAAGCTTTAATGTGAATTGAATTTATATTGATGTCTTTTTAGACTTCCACAGAAATAAGGGACTTGACAGAAATACATAATGAGAGCACTATAACATCGCTTAGTGTTTTGTGTTTTACCAGAGACTGCTCTGTGTTGCTGCTCTGGTTTTGTGTCACTGAAGCTGGAGGTTTAACCATTGCCTTCATTTAAGAGGGATGAAAGAGCCCCATGATACATGTGTGGTATTGCACTGCAGAATATCAAGGGTTTGCAACCCAAACATATAAATGAACAGCTACTCTTGTGCTTACGTGTTTGCATTAAAAATACAAGACACACCGTGGAAAGAGACATAAAAAGCTGCTGAGCCACACATACAGGCTGCTAAAATGACAAATAGAAAAGTTTTTGCTGAAAGACTGTCTGGGTTAAGTGAAGAATGAGCATGGAAATCATCAGCTAATTTATTTCTTTTGGGTTCAGGGAAACAATGTTTATTGTTTTTGCATTGCCAGTAAACAAGGACCTTCCTTATTTCTAATTTTACTGTGATCTGCTGTGATTCTGAATTACAGAGGGCCACTCAGGTAAAAGGAAATGGTGGGGAGGGGAGGGTAGGGGAAAGGGAGTGTGTAAATATACCATAAAGGAGAATTTAAGTATTTTGAATCCAGATTCTGTTTCATTGAAATACATTATTTCCGAAGTTAACTCTTGTATTTTTATGGTTAATTCATAACTCAGTTGAAATAAATATGATAAAACGGGCTCATAGTAATTTCTGTAAAAACTTACAGTATAAGAAAGAAAATCCTTCTGATTTTTCATGTATTAAATTTGAATGTAATACCTTTTCTTCTTTGTTAAGTAGAAATTTGCTTCCTCATCTCCAGTGAGAGCATTTTTGTAAATTTTGTAAATTTGTAAATTACCATGAGTTTACTGGACTGCATTTGGACCATGAGAAGCCCATTAGCATCTTGCTAGGTGGTTCAGCAATAAAAGATTTATGTCTAGGACAGTACTCAAAGAGACACAATGTGTTTCCTGTCTCATGACTACTTCTGCATCTAATTAATTTCCTTTTTATTTTTTAATAACAAAATTTTATTTACAAATCTCATCCTAAATGGAAATTAGATTGGAAATTAATATTGATTACTTACCAATGAATATCCTGAAAGGCAGAAAAAGCATCTATTTCTCTCTGTCCTCTTTAATTATGATGTTCAAGTTCAGTGAAAATATTTGCCTTGTTGATATGTGGGGGTTTTTATTCCCAAAGGAAAATATATCTTTCAGAAATTATTAAGAAACACTGTTGTTTTCAGAAGACAACATTATGTCTATTTTTGAGGCAAATGTGTCACATTTTGATATATCTTGTCAGGTTTAATCAATCCTGATCGTGTACGTAAGACATGATCCAATTTCACATGATCAGAATTACTTCATTTGACATACCGCCATGTGACATTGAAGGTCAAATTGCAAACAACAGCAAACAAACAAAATCTTCATACTGTATTAAAATATTTTAGAAAAACTGAAGTAATTTTTAAAGACAGGCAATGTTCTTAGATTTGAAATACTTGCATTTTAACTACTTGAATTTTGGTGGCCAAATCAGAGTTTCTTCTATTATGAATTCAACCAGTAGTGTAACTCAGCACAGAGATGGAACCTTAAGACTTTTTGGGTTGATAATTCATTTGTAAAGACTGATAGAACAATCTGAAATGCAGAATGAGGAGGTGTTTGCCCTTTTGTTTGTGAAGGCTGGGTAATTAGAGTACTGAAGTGTACAGCACAAGCCCTTATGAATTCAAAGGTATCCTCTGCCATTACATATATAGGTTTTTTTTGAAAATGTGGACTAAAAGACAAAAATTTTGATTTCTACAAATAAATTCTAGCCAAACAAAAAAGCTCCAGCTTCTTATAGAACATTGATAAGGGTGGGAATTTATTTATTTATTTACCCAGTTGATATGTGATTTCTGAAAAAAACCCCAAGCAAACAAGCAAACTGGTTTATAGCAGATTTTGCTTCATATGTATGTGAATTCCCTTGAATTCGTGCGAATGATTTCCTGTGAATGAATTTACACTCACTATACTCCATCTGTAGCAATAGCTACAATTTCCCTTCCAAGTGTGACATGTGCTGAGCTAAAATTTTTATCATAAAAGTTTCTGGAATACTCAGTGTTTCAAATTCATGCTGAATAAACTTTACTGATGTGGTTTCAAGTTCTTTATCGGAGGATTCCATAATTGCTGCTGGAACCTAACAATGCACTTCTAAGAAACCTGTGCACTTTAGTTTCTGTGAACTTTACCTCATTGAGCTACCTTTTTTTTTTTAATATGTTTGCATGCAATAGAGGTATAGAAATTTAGAATTCAGTGAGTCCAGGCCTAAAATAATTGTCTGGTGCTCTATGATGCTGGAGCAGGGAATAACTGCAGCCTGTGAATGATCCTTATCAGAGCAGATGGATATTCCTGAGAGAACTGCTCTCCTTGGGAGCCCTACGCCAGAGCACAGGGGAAGTGTGAGAAGGAAGGATCATCAATGAGCCCCCCATAATTACTGACCATAACCCCACATCCCCTACCTGTGCAGGGAGTGAATCTGGTCCAGGAAAGTGGGGGAAGAAATGTTGTTGTAAAGTTTGACTGCATTTTTTCATTACACAAATCAGTAATTAATTTTTATTCTTATTGCAAATAAATAAAGTTTTTTTTTTTTACAAGTTCAGTCTATGTTGCCTGCCATGGTAACTGGTAAGTCATCTCCCTGTTTTTATCTTGAACCTTGAGCTTTCTCATCCCATTTTCTTCTCCATCCCACTAGGGAGGACAAGTAAGTGAGCAGCCAGGTGTGGGTTTGGCTGTTTGCTAAGGCTGACTCAACACAGATTGAGTTAGCCTTAGCAAACAAAACAAACATCTTTTTGTTTACACGTGACATATGAAGAAATAGGGGTAAATGGTAACTCTTTTTCAGTGGCAGAGGTTTTGTACATGAGAAATTGAGAAGAAAGGGGTCAAAAAGATCATGCCATCATCATTGTGATAGTTGCACTCTTGCAAAGATAAGCATTAACCCAAGGGAAAAAGTGGTTAAATTTAAACACTTGTATAAAACCATATTAAATGTAATGGGGATTCACATCTGGAATAGTAAAAAAATATCACCGAAGAAAGGCACCCTCTAACTTTTGAATTGAAATTAGCTTCACTACTTTCTCTCTGTCCATCTTATATTCATAGATTCATGGCACGAGGATTTTGCTCTTATATCATAAATATTATATGACACTATCAATATTATCATATTAATCATATCATATTATATAATATTAATCATAATATTGATGTAGTACTTATATAAATGCATATAAACAGTAAAATATATTATATGGATAATAACACTGTAGATATGAAACAAATCTTACACCATACAAAGCTGATTTATTCAGCAGGGAATGCATTTGGATGCTGACCTTTAAAATCATTAGGATAATAGAGATTCTCATATTTATAGAATATAGAAAAATAGTGCTGTGATTTGTACTTTGGCCATAACTAAATCTCCTTCTGTTAAAGTCTTGTTGAGAATATGAGGTTTTATTTTTATCTCTTGCTAGCTGAGGTCATTTCTGCAACCCGATGACAATGTTTTTACCAATACCGTCTGAAACAAATTGAGGTCAGTGTACATTTTCTCACTGCCCCGCTCTCAGATTTCTTCCATGAACTGGAGAAGGTTTCAATTTACTGAAGCACTGAAGTAGGTAAGATCCAATCAAAGTAAAAGCAGAATCAATAAATGCTAACCTCAGATGGCTAAATAGTAGCGACATCAGACAGCGGAAAAAGTTACTTGCAGGTCCAGAACACTATTGTTTTCTATGAAGCTATGTGGTTTTTATATTGCTTGTTTACTGAGATGTATTTAACATGTTTGAAAAACAACAAGATGGATTTTCTATCTAGGCTAGGAATGCACCTAGATGTTTTTGCAAATGTTCAGAAAATATAGACAGTCCATGGAAGCCAGCTAGATGCCTATCCAAATTCCACTCATTTCTGTATTATATTTCCCACTTCTTTATCTCCTAACATTCAGTGGTTTTTTTAAATAAATCATACATTTTTAAACACTGTAATCAATAAATAGATATAAAATATTCACAAAACAAGTTGTATATTGAACTGGCTACACAAATTTGGTAAAAAATCAGTTTTAGCTTTAAAAGATTCAGTTATCTTTGCTATTGTGTTTTTTGGTATATAAATATTCAGAAAATAAATTAAATATTTTCATGTCAGTACTATCATATAGAAAATATGACTTGAGAGGAAAAGATGTCATCTGTAGTTATAGAATAGTTATGGGTTTGTATACACTTTAAAACACAATTGTATTTTTGGCTGAATATCAGTTAAACTTCATTATGCTCAGTGTAGCTCTCTTGTGTCAGCATTCAAACTCTTTTCTCACTCACCAAAAATTTTTATAAATCAACATTAGCTATGATTTCCCTGTTCTATCTCTATGAATTTTTATTTTTTTTTCAAATATTGTATTGGGTTTTATGGCCAGGTTTTGGTATCAGGGGGCTACAGGGGAGGCTTCTGTGATAGGCTAGTAGAAGCTTCCACCATGTCCAGCAGAGGCAATGCCAGCCAGCTTCAAGATGGACATGATGCTGACCTATCAGGAATGATGGTAATGCCTCTGTGATAATATATTTAAGAAGAAGAAAAAAAGGTTATTGTGTAGTTGTAATTATGGCCAGAGAAGAGCAGGGGGACAACATGAGAAGAGCAATTCTGCAGACACCAAGGTGAGTGGAGAAGGAGGAGGAGGAGACGCCCCAGGCACTGGAGATGAGATTCCCTGGTAGCTCATGGTAAAGACCATGATGAGGCAGCTGTGCCTCTGCAGCCCATGAAGGACCACAGGGATGCAGAGATCCACCCACAGCCCATGGAGGGGACCCGTGCTGGATCAGGTGGATGTCTGAGAAGAAGCTGAGAGGAGGCTGTGAGCTCCCTGTGCTGGAGCAAATTGCTTGCAGGGACCTGCAGACCTGTGGAGGGAAAAGTCCATGCTGGAAGAGGTTTTCTGACCCTGTGGGGGATCCACACTGGAGCAGCCTGTCCTTGAGGGAATGCACCCTGTGGAAGAGTGACCCACATTGCAGCATTTTGGGAAGGACTGTTGCTTGTGGGATGGACTCAGATTGGAGAAGTTAATGGAAAATTGTCTTGCATGGCAGGTGCCTCATACTGGTGTAGGGGAAGAATTTTTCTCCCTAGGAAGCAGCAGAAACAACTTGTGATGAATTGACAATAACCCCCATTTTCTGTCTCCTCACACCACTGCAGGGAGGAGGCAGAGCTGGGAAGGAGGGAGGGATGGGGGGCAGGTATTTTTAAGGTCTTATTCTACTTCTCATTATCTTGCTCTGATTTTTTTAGCAAAATATTTAATTAATAGCTCTAATTCAAATCTGTATTGCCCATGACAGTATTTGGTGAGTGATATGCATTAGATGTCCATATCTCATCAATTATATTGAAATATTGATACATGAAGATTTGCAACAAAAGTAAAGGAGTGAAAACTTGCTTTCCTTTTCTTCTTAATGTCTAGATAAATTATGAAAGTATGCACTATTTATATCTTACAATGTATTTAAGGTATATATCTTAATAAATTTGGCATATTTCATAGCTCAAGACATTTGAAATTTTTTTCCAATTCTTTATTAATTTACAATAAAAAAGTCATGTAAGTAGCAGGCTGGATGTTATTGTAAAAGGTCACTCAGTTCTCCTTTATTGAAGAAGGATGAAACATTACTTGACTATAAATATAATCACAGATATATATATATTCAGTTCTTCAATATGCAGTCTATAATCACAGTTCACTGCTTTTATTATAAAGAAAAATTATATATTTTTTTAACATAAACCTCTGATTTTGCAAGCAGAATGAGGACATCTGGTTTTTATTCTTTTCATGACAGTCTTTTTTGTCTGTTAAATAAAACAAAACCATTGTCTTTGACCTTTCCTCCTTAGCTAAGTTTTCAACTTTTCATGCTATTTTTGCTTGCTGTCTTCTACTTTGACTATACATTTCTTTCTGAGTGGGTCAAGATAAGACTGAAACTTAGGACAGAAAAATCATATTGTTTTCTAGATGACATTTTCCTTTTTCATAAAGAAAATATTTTTTTCCCCATCACAAATTGTTAATTTATAGACTTCTATAAACTTCCATATTTTAAGCAGTAATGTCTCTTAACTGTAGTCTGTAATTTTGAAATGAATTTTACAACACTGGATTGTAACACTGTACTACTGCTATGCACTGTTATTCTTGCTGATTTCAAAGCATCTTTATTTTGCAGACTTTAAAATCCAATCATCTAATCTGTTTGAAACCACTCTAATTTGATTTAGTCATATTTGTTGATGTTGTCAGCAAATTTTAGAATATGCTTTGTATTCTACTGGTCAATAAAAGTATTGAACAAAACTGTGACCAGACCAGAAACCTCACATACTAACCAATCAATAAGTTGGCATCTATTCATTCAGTGATATTTTCAATCAGTTTTTTATCTATCCCTGAAAATTTAATCACGTTATCATTCTCTGCTTTAATTTTAAGAATGTCATCTTAGACACTTCCCAAACTTTTAAAATAAGTACATAATTTATTTCACTGTTTCAATGTTACCTGCTAGGCTAGTTATTATATCAAAGAATATTTGATAATTATGTCCCAATTTGTTAATGAGATCCAAACTCTGTATCATTACCTACTAAAAATCAATTATTGATATGAAAACACTTCAGGTAATGACTTATATATTCACAGTAATAATTCTTGGTTCATACTATGTGCCTTTGTCTTATCAGGGGCAGTTAAATATTGATAACTTCCAGCAGCAGAATGAAGGATTTTGCAAGCAAAGACCAGTCAGCTAGCTTAGTGATCCCCTTTAATATGCAAAATTTCTACTTTATTTTTCCTTCTTTAAGATATTTTTTTTTTTTTTTCTTTCTTTAAGCTATTAACAGTTAGTGTTTTAGGGTTTTGGTTTTTTTTTTTTTTTCCCAAAGCTATTTCAGCTGCTAACATATTCAGGAGTGTGCAATAAGCACTGAATGCATTTCTGACTTGATTTGAGCTGCATGGTTTCAGTCTTCAAGGTTAAAAGGGACAGTCACATTATCTACTTATATAATATGACATTAAACATACAATAGAAGTGCTACTTCCCATTCCACAAGCATAAAGACTTATGTAAACTCAGGATCCTATTATTTATATATGTTATATTTGGCACAAAAGGCCATTTTAAAGAGTTGGTAAAATCAGAATCATAGAATCCCATTCACAACAGCATTTATATATATAGAAGATGTGATGTAGTCCCAAATCAGAAATGATATTGCTGTTGTTGACAAACATTATTTCCTCTTCAAAGAGATGAAAACAATGGTGTCCCCAGTGTTCAAAAAGTCTAGCAAAAATCTTAGTCCAAAAGAGAAAAATGTACTTGTCTCAGGTATTAAAACTCCATAGATTATCAGGGGTTTTGTTTTGTTTTGTGAGGTTTATAAAATAGATTTCCTTGACAGTAGTTAGTTTGTTTAAATATAAAACTTCTAAGGCTAAAATATTTTCAGATATTGAAATATCATGTGGAAGTAAATCAGACATATTCAGGCAAGTTGGGCTCTGTTTCAAATGGATGGGCAGGGAGGGAAGATTTTGCAAGCATATGTATATTTCTGCACTCATAAAGCCATTAATGTCCCATTCTCTTTGCTGCAATTGTACTATAGAATGTGCAGCAAGCGTGGCATGACAAGAATACCTGAGGGCATAATCACTGTTATATCCAGGGTTTCTGTTCAGTGAGAAGGACTGCATCTGAGCTGCAAAATTCTTAAGTGAGAGAAGGCTTTGTGGAATGTAAACAATCAAACATAAAGCTAGTCAAAGGGCATATTGGCAAGATGGGTATGCTTTAAAAAGACTTAGCACAACTTACTTTTTGTCACTGAGCAATTCATCAAGCATGAGCAATTTTTTTCATTACAATAGAACCATAAATGAACAGTCATAAAAAGAAGGAGATGATGCACTGTAGTTGAGATATTAGCTAAGGTTTTTTGCTGTTCCATTGATTTTTTTTTGCAGAATTTTGAAACAAAAATTCACCCCTGTATTAAACCCTTGAAGCAGTGGCATCTTATTACAGTATAGTTAAAAACAATCAGTTAATTTCTGCGTGATTGGTGTCGTATACTTGCTCTGCCATATCTCACTGGCAAATTCAATGTCTATATAAATGTCTAATCTGAAAAAACTAGCAAAATCTAAAGAATAAAAACAGAACTTGCAAGGATTGCAGATGTATAGTACTTACAGCATCTTACTACGTATCTACATTTGTGAATTTAATCTTCTAGATTTGGGCCAAAACTGCACCTACTATATCTACTTATAGCTGAAAAAAGACTGAAGAAAACCTCCAAATGTAATTATAATGAAAAAGTATGACACTCCCTTGAGTTGCTGGCTTTATGTTCTGCTGTGCACTGACCATGACAACCCAGGGATTGCCTCCTGAATTCCTTCTGCTCCAAGGCACAAACTACTTTTTAAATGGTATAGCCAAGGAGCACTGAAATTCCCATCTGCTAATGTGGATCTTTTTCCAAGTAGTTCTCTTAGTGATTTAACCTCACTCCTATCTGAAAAACAAGTTACTTCAATTTATCTACCAAGAGCCACTTCTGCCTAACAAAATGAGTAGCTCTTGCCTCCCTAAGAGGAAAACAACTTAGAAGTTTATTCTTTATGACTAGAGGTCTGGACAATCACTAACCATGTAAAGTTTAACAAGGGCAGGTACTGGATTCTGAATCTGGGATGGGTCAATCCTGGATATACCTACAGACTGGGGAATGAGAGACTGAAGCGCAGTACCACAGAGAGCGACCTGGGGGTCATGGTCAATGGCAAGTTCACTATGAGTCAGCAGTGCCCTGGAAGATAAAATGGTCAACTGTGTCCTGGGGGACATCAGGCACAGTGTTTGCAGCCATAGATGGAGGTGATTGTCCTGCTCTGCTCTGCACTGGTGCAGCCTCACTTTGAATGTTGTGTAGTATTTGGGCATTTGTATTTTGTATTTGGGCGTCAAATTATAAGAACAATATAAAGCTATTAGGGTGTGTCCAAAGGAGATGAAGATGGTGAAGGTTCTAGAGGGGAAGCCATGCAAGGAGTAGCTGAAGTCACTTGGCTTGTACAGCCTAGACAAAATGAGAGATCAAGGGGATACCTCATCTACAGCTTCCTTACGAGGTAAAGCAGAGGGGCAGACACTGATCTCTTCTCTCTAGTGGCCAGGACAGGACCTGAGGGAATGGCCTGAAGTTGTGTCAGGGGAGATTTAGGCTGGATATTAGAAAAGGTTCTTCAACCAGAGGGTGGTTGGGCACTGGAACAGGCTCCCCAGGGAAGTGGTCACAGCACCAAGCCTGGCAGAGTTCAAGAAAATGTTAGAGAATGTGCTCAGACAGATGGTGTGATTCTTGGAATTGTCCTGTACAGTGCCAGGAGTTGGCCTCAATGATTCTTGTGGGTCCCTTCCACCTCAGGAAATTCTATGATTCTTCCTCTTAGTATTAGATATGTTCAAAGACTGTCCCAGCCATTCATTACACTTCATTCCTTGAAGTTAGCTGTTGAAAAACTATTCCGCAGGTAACTGTATTTTCTCTAATTATATAGGGAATTTACCCATTCATCATTTTTAGAACATGAGGGTGATCACAGATTTTTTTCTCTTAAAATGGCCCTAAACAGATACCTAAGGAATGCTTAAAACAGAGCAAGAATATTATATTTTTTCCTAATACTTTCCCAGTGTCTTTTTAATACAGCCCAGCAGGCACTTAGCTTTCATTGTTGCAGAAGCACACTGCTGACTTCTGTTTAACTTGTTGTCTCAAAAAAATGATTTGTCTCTTTTCTGTCTTGGCAGTCAGCTTCCAGCCTGTACTGTTGAATGATGTTATTTTGTCCAATGTACAGGGCTATTGAAATCGAAGTTATTTTTGTTCACCCATTTCTCTAGTCAGTTGAAAACCTTTTCAGTTGCAGACAGTCCTTCAATATAAAAGCTGTCCTCCATCCAGGGACATGCTGAAAGTGCATTTTCTCTCATCATGCAGACCACTAATGAGGATGTTGAACAATATTGACCTTAGTATCAACTCTGAGGAGTAACTCAGGCTGACGTATAATATCTGGCTAAAGCTGGGTTTTGAAGTGCTGACAATTGTTCTTTCAGCACAGCAATTTAGTCAATTTTTCACCTAGCTTGTCATTCTATGTATCCAGACATTTTTTTTCCAATGCAGCAACAAGAAGTTGTGCTATGGGGCACCATGTACAAGATGTTGGTAACATTAGGGCAGTCACTTCTCTTCCCTTGCCCACCAAGCTGATCTTCCTATTAGAGAAGGAAATAATTTTGGTGAGGCATCAGTTCACCCTCATTAAATGGCTGTTCTCAGTTGTCCTCTTGTCCTACATGTGCTTGGATGGGGTTTCCAATCTTCAGCAGAGTAAGGTCTGCACTTTCCTGAATCTCTCTCATCCTTTCCCATCTTGAAGGTGAGTGTGACCTTTGCTTTTTTTTTTGAGTCACTTGAAACCTTGCCTGACTGTTTCAGTCTTTCAAAGATGATGAAAGATGGATGGTTTTGATGGGTTTGCATCATTATCAGTCGGTTCTCTAATTGTCTTTGAATGCTCTCATTCTTGTGTTACTAATATAAGCACAAATTTTAAGGAGCTAATCCAATGTTAGAATTTACTAAGGAAATTCTCAAAGACAGAGTGTATCTAGATTTTGACACAAAATTATTCCCTTGTTTGTTCTTCTCCTAGAATCTGGTTTCATAAAAGCCTACTAGTGTTATGATCGAGATTTAATATCACTTTCTTAAACAAGTATTTCAGAAGAAATAAAAACAGAAGAAAAGGAAAATTGTTCTTTTTTATCTTTCTGACTTCAAAGATGAAGTCAACTTCCTTATAAGTCAAAGCAAATCTTAAACAGTAATGTTGATAAATAATACTCCATTTATTCTGTCTTTGTATTTGTATAAAGAAAAAAAGGTAAGCAAAGGATTATGTTTTATCTTTTGCTTTTTACATGTTGTAGCTTCTTACAAGAAATCAAATATTCTTTAAGCAAACATGTTCGAAAGACAAATTGCAAAAAAAAAAAAAAAATCTAAACCATTTAGTTGTACTTCTGGTTTTACAATACAGAAGAGAATAAGACAAACTCTTGGGAATTCTCGAAAGGAATAATTTAATTCCTACATGGGAAAGAAGACAGTAAAATATATAAGGAATTGAATGTGCAAGAGTCAATATTGTATCAACTTTTTATAAGCAATTAGTCCCTCTCAACACATATATAACAGTATTGTTATACATAATAATTTATATATATAGGTATATAATCTATTCACACTTATCCTATGTTTGAAATATCCTGTTATCAGATAATACTGAAAGTTAAAAAGCCCATGAACTAATGAATTCCTTTGTCTGATGTGGAGATGTACCCTAGAAGTGAACATATCTTCTAAGATAAAAAAGTATTTAAGTTGACAATATATGACAAGTATAAAAATATTGATTGTCTTTACATAAATATGTACATTGAGGGAACAAAAAGAGTAGGCTTTCACAGCTTTCTTAAACTAATCTGTGCACTTCTGTTGAAAGGGAAGGTCCCAGCACACTCTTTATACCTCTTCCTTTTGCCCATGCACCAACTTTGCCATAGCTTCTGTGATGCTGGCTGTAGCAGTGTTTCAGACAAACCTACTGGTCTGCTGATATTTATGAGTTAGAGAGTTAAAAAATTGTTGTGGTGGGAGTATTTAGAAAAGTGACAATTTAAGGCAGTTTTAAACTAAAATCTAAACCAATTAAATAAACACTTCATTAAATTCAGCTGTTAACAAAAGTTTTGTTTTTAATTGTTTATTTTTGCACATTGTTACTCATTATCACCACATATTTAAGGCTGCTCACCCTTATTACCTAAGGCTTACAGTAGTTGTGAATTTACAGTGCTAAGGAGCTCAAATCATAGAGTTATCACTGATGGCTGTGGTGGTTCCATGTAACCAATATCAGAGTGGTTGGAGGTAAGAACTCTGGGCAAAATAAAAAAAAAAAAACAAACTACATTGAAGTGAGTTTGACTTCTTTTATTGCCAATTTTCTTCACTTATGCCTAACAGGTTGTTCATGTCCCCCTGTAATAAGTGAGGTGTCTCATCTGCTACTGAGCCAGCTTGTTTTTGTTGTTTCCAGTTATGTCTCTTGCATATGCAGGAGGATGCACTACCTGTTTGATGTTCTACTTCCCTTGTCATTTTTTCTTCTGTCACTTGGATGCCTCATGGTGCAGCAAACCCAGTTTTTCTTTACCCCGTGAACTGTCACACTGCTCAAATATTTATTTAAAATAATTTCTGTGTGGTTATTCCATCACAGTGTTACAAAGTATTTATATACTATGGCAAGTTACACTATTTCAGCATTTGGGTTCAGCTTGCAATATTGTATGCTGATTATTGCATTCTTGGTTTATAATTGTCACAGGATTCTCTTTAGCTACAGAAAAATAAAAAAAAAGAGAAATTATTAGTAGAAATTGTCAGTACATAAAAATTTTACTGAATTTTCTTTCCCACTATGTTTTTAAGTGAAAAATTTTTGCAACAATTGATTTTTTTTTTATTTTTGCCAAAGATCTATTTATTTGATGGTCATTTTACAATTCAATAAAGTAAATGCAATAAAATAAAATTTTAAAACTTCTTTATTGGATTTAATTTTTCAATGAGTAGAAAACATTTAAGCTTATGAAGTGTGCTCTTTGTTGTGCCACTAAAAAATTTAAAAGCCAAGGAATTTAAAAAATGAGACTTATGTCACTCAGTAGCTTGACTAAAATTTTAGTTGGGAATTGGTTCTTAACTTGCAATGCTCAGCTGTTGAGACATGATATAACCACTGTCTCAATGATCCCATTTCTACCATAATGTAATCATTTTCAAGTCTTCCATGTCCTTATTCTAACAAATTTGCAATCTATTTCTGTTTTAATAATATATTCCTCTTCTATCATTTTTATTTGATTCTTTCTAATGTATTTCAGAATTCTACCCACATTAACTTAATATACACCTAAAGAGTAAGCAATGGTTTTCTGCTCATTTAGTTTTGCAATGTATACAGAGAACATTAACATGATTTAGTCTACAGTGTGTACATGTATTAATACAGGCTTTCTTACACTACAGCATTTTCCCTTATTTTCATATATTAAAATTTACTGTGTTATATCTAGTCTTAGCAAGGTAACACCCTACAGTTGTAGTAACTGTGTTCTCAGAAAGAAATTATTACTTAAAATATTTGTCATTTATCCTTTTTTTTAAAGTTAATTTCCTGATTAGATACCTTAACTTACAGTTGCATAAGCTTAAAGCATTATCTTACATACCATATTTACATCCAGTTATGAGATGCAATCCTGGAAAGCAAGTGCACAGATTTTTTATTATTATTATTTTATTTTTTAATTATTTATTTATTTTTTTTAATATAGCCATGGCAGAATATTTTTGGTTTGCATTTTGAAGTACAGTCACATCACAGACCTAGTGCTGTTTGGTCACCTGGGCATAGTTGAAATCTGCTGATTTCATTTACCTGCCCTGAATAATACTGTGAATCTCTAGAGAATGTGCTATTGTTTGCTTGCAAAAACCAAACAAAACAACCACATTCTCATCTAGTTTTTTTGGTTTTTTTTTTAACTGGCTACATTCAAGGCGTTTTTATTATATATTTAATTGAAAGACATTACTTTGAATTTATTTGCAAATTATTTTGACTGTTCACACTCATCTTTGGCACTATTAGCATTCAAATGGGCTGGCAATTGTTTTTGCTGTCCCTAGAATAGTAATTTGTATGCATTCATACTGGAATGTTATTTTTAAAGAAATTTCTTTATGGATAAACATGACGGAAATTTAGAGCAATAAATACTTATTTCAAGGCTGATCTTGATGTTATAGATGGTTAAGAGCTTATTCAGTATTACTTTGCTAATTTTGCCATGACACAGATGACAAAACAATAAATCACCTACTATGCCATCCACAAGTTTTGTCCAAAAACAGAAAAAAGCATAGCCACCCCCACAACAACAAAAAAGCAGTAAATAGTGCTTTCCGCTCCCCATGCAAGCATCACTGTCTGTGGTCAGGTACCTGAATATATTAATATTCTGCTGCTGGTTTCTCTCTCTGAGTGAAATGCCTGTCAAATGAGCAGAGGGACAGTTAGTTACGGGCTCTTAACCAGCTGGAAGTTGATTTCATTTGAATGTCTGTAGAGAATGATAAAAACAGTCCTTGCTCTTCTCTATCATGCCTATTCAGTTTAGATTGATTTGTATTTTCTCAGGATTTCCATAATTTTGATTTTTCTAAGATAGAAAAGCCATCTTTTTGAAATAAGGTTGTTTTATTTCAGTAATAGATATAGCTGCCCCAAAGTCACCTGCATATGCAAGTATAAAACATAATTAGCCATCAAACAGGAAAAAGAAAAGTATTTAATTGGATGACTCCATTAACACTTTACTTCCTGACACTCTCATAGAAAACATACCATGAATATGTGTAAACCATGGCTGATGCAAAGAAATAATATAGATAGTAAGAGATGCTGGACCACTTTGCTTTAATTGCCAGGAAAGGAGGCTTAAGTATATTTAACATCCTCGGAAAGGACATGTAAGATTTGTAAATATAATACAGAAATGAGATTCAAATGTAAGTTAAGACATGTAAGATATGTCAATTAAAATAAAAACCATTTTAATACATTGTTAATTTTTAAAGGATTCTGGGTGAATGAAAGTATAATGCTGAGAAAAATATCTCCTGGACAAAAAGATAAAAGAAAAGCAGAATTTACTCTTGGTTATATACCAGCAGACTTATTTAGGAACAACTTTTCCCAACATGGACAAAATAGTTAAATGTCAATTTCATATCCGAGGTATCAGTTAAATACTGACATAGATTTATTATGTTGAGAGTTATATATAAGAGTAAATATTAAATTTTTTAGAGCATATTGTTCATATATTTGTACTTTGTCATAGAGAAATATTTCTTTGCCTTTTTAACTTTACCGATTTTCTTTTGCACAAGAACATATCTTATGTTCTTGACATCAATAGTGTTTTTTACAATATCCAACTGCCTTTTTTCATATTGGTTCTATTCCCTGGAAAATATTCAGTATCTGTTGTTGCTTTTTCAACCATGCATATAATGACAATAAATGCTTTCTCCCAATAGTATTTTAATTGTGTTTTCATTAAATCAGCTGGATCAGTAAGAAAACATGCATTCTTACAGCATTTCTGTTTTGATGACTAATGTGTCTAGAAAACAAGACACAAGTTAAAAGTATATTTTCTATCAAATTTATTGCATTTTTGTAAAACATGTGTGTCAAGATAAAATTACTCTTCAGATCTGGTATTAAGAAGCATTCAAATACAAGACATATAATTAGTTGCTGAGCTAAAGATGTTTATGTCAGGTAAGAAGCAAATAAAACACAGTGTCAATGTTTAAGGTATCCAGCACAGCTGAAATTCTTTTTGAAAAAGAAAATTACCCGTAAGTAGATGTAAATTAAAATTTATGTTTGTTATGTAAGAATTTTCATAGGCAGACTGAAATTTTGTTGCTTGGTAGAAAATAATTTGGAACAGAAAAAGAAAATATGAAAACACCAGATGCCAATTTCACCTGAAATACATGGAATTAGAAGAAAAACAGGAGTATATATTGACGTGAAAAAAAACCCCAACACAAACTCCACAAATAAACAGGTTGTTTTTTAAACTGCTAACTACAATTGTCTTTTGAATAAACTATTTGACAATCTTTTATAAATTGCAAACATGCTGGGTAATAGATACATTGTCAACAGTATGAGCTACTTCTTGAAGTCCTCTATTGTAATTTCTTAGATTCATGACAGGACGGGGAATATGATAAATATTACCTGATTAACAGCTGAATTGTCAAAGAAAAAGGTTGCTTGAATTTTGGAGGATAAAGATTTTTCACTCCCTAGTCTATCTTACGTATCAGTCTCTGTGGAGTAAGGGGTGTCCTGTAGCTCTTTGGGATTGTTACTTGTAATTTAGGCTGTAACTTAAATCCTCTTCTTTCTCCAGTCTAACGACACCACAAAAAGAGTCATAATACTTCACAGAATATAGGAGTATTGCCACTGAGATTATAGAGGAATTTTCTTTTGGTAAGTTTCTCAGTTACTCAATTGGACTACCATTTATTTTTGAAGCCTCCTACAGGGACAACATACTAGTCATAATGGACCATCATTCAGATCTGCTACACTGCACTATAAAGCTCCTGAAACCTGGGACACAGCCATAGTGCCTCTGGTGGGCAAGAATTAAAGGATGAGCCCCTTCAGAGCCTACTAAAGCTACTCTTTGATCAGTATGAGGAACTGCTGCTTGAATAATATAAATTTGTTTTGCTCTGCTGCTCAGATCCTAAGCAGGTTACCTCTGTAACACTTACCACCTTTGTAAGCCATGTCTACAAATGCAAATAAACCATGCAGAGCACAGTAGAGGTCAGGAAACAGCTAGTTTCCACCTTTTATTTATCATGCTGGAACACATGTGGAAAGTAGAGAAGCAATCACTAGAATTTAATAATAGAACCCAGATTAGCCATTACTTCAGCATTTAGGAGATAGTGCACAGAGACGACAGGTCAAAAATATATTTTCCTCTGCCATCTCATGCAGTCAGGGTGCTTAATTAAGGCTCTATACAAAGATGAAAAAATATAAATACATATACACTAGCTATATATGCATAACAAGATGAAAAAAATATTCAGCTATAGGAAAGAGCTGGAGCATGGATAGAGTTAGAGCAAAAAAATCCTCTATCCCATTATTGCAAGTTTCCCTATAATAAAGCAGTGGGAGGTGCTACCATGAATTCAGTGGGGCACTGATTTCTTAGGGCAACGATCCCCAGCACAATTTAAAGATTGGAAACCCTCTTATCTCACATGAACTCCTATAATTCCTAATCAGTCAGACACCAGACAGCATTACCTAAGGTATAGTACATTTCATCTATACTGTTTTTCCTACTTATTTTTGCACACCATGTAACTACAGGTATGACTGCAGCCAACTCTCCTAAATTGAAGACATGGTAATTTTTTTTTTACATAACTTTAGCCTACAGAAGTACACAAAACTATCTCTGATTTACTAAGTACATTTGCTGAATAAATCCAAAATCTAAACATTAGACATCTAGAAGACAACTGTATTCAAAATGGGCTGTAAAACTTCTCAAACTTTTAGAGTTCTGAACTTCAATGTGTAACTTGGGACTTCATCAGCATTTCTAAAATACTGAAATATTCTAAAACGCTTCATAAAATTTCAACAGCTAGATCAAAAAAAGTGAAATATAAAAAGTAGAGTATTAACCAGTACCTACTTTTGTATATACAACTGTCAAATCAATGCAGGGAAGCATGACTATACATGCATGCCTGGGGTATGATGAGAAGAAAGCAAGATTTTAAATGAAACCACACTCAATTATTTGAGATTAATAATTATACTTTATATTGGTTACTATTAAGGTGGGGAAAAGGGGAACTTGGAAGTGGTGTTATGAATTGTGCTCCTGGCCTTGCACTCCAGTATTAGTCTTTCAAATCTACATAGGTCACAGATAAAATAGTGTTTTCCAGTAAATATTTACAACAATCCTCATAGTAAAACAATTAAGGTTTGCTCAGCTTGGGATGCACTATGATTCTGACTGCCAGGTTTTCATGGGAAGATATGCAATACTCTAACCCATCCAATAGCAGGGCAAGTAACTTCCCTTTTCAATTACTCTACACTATTTTTTTTTTTTTAACTTAAAGAGATCGACATGAAAGGTGATACAACTAATTTTCTTATGAATTATGTGAGACATCTTTAGGAGGTTTTATTACTCTTTCATAAATAACTTTTTTTGTCTCAGTAACATTTTTGGAACAAGACAGAGTTTTTATTGCATGAAACTGTAGGTGTGAGTTGAATATCCTGGGGCATGGTATGAGAAAATGTAGTTTTTTGAAGGTTAGGAGTCCTCAGGGATAGTTCTGGAAGACAGTATAAAATGGAGGAAACTGAATCTGGTGCAGTTTCATCTACAACCCTTTTTCTTTTTGGAAGTAGCTTCAGGAGTAAATACCAGAAAAATACCCAGAAACTACTCTAGCAAGAGCTAAATTGAATTGTTCAAAAGAGAATTGGGGGTTAAGCTAATGAAATGATAGGAAATGATTCTGGTTTTGAAGCACACTCACTTTCTGTCAACCCCTAATTTCCGAATAAACTGAGATTGAACAAAAAGGGAAAAATAAAAAAATATTGTCTGAAGTACACAAGGCAGAGAAGAAAGGGGACTAAATCAGTCTGGATGGGCACCAAATATTCATCAGCATGAGGAAACCAGACTGTGGGAGTGTGGAAAAAGAGGGAAGCAAAGTGAAACTAGGCTGGACTTCAAAGGCATAGTTGTAGCTGAAAGCACAACAGTGAAAAAGAATATCAGGTTTGATTTAAATGGGGAAACAAGTTCACATGAAAGAATTAGTTGAAACAGCAGAAAGAATGATGGAAGTTTCAGTAGTTTATGGAGTAAGGGGTCTGATATATGTTGCTGTCTTGAGCAGGACTGATGAATCTACCTAAGGCAAGAGACACTGACGTTGGCTGAAAAAACACTTCTTGAAAACAAATTACCATTAAAATCAGAATATCCATTTGATGACATAAGAAGTACATCTCCTGTGCTCCAGCCTTTAAACTGTTACCTTCAGTCAAACCTGAGGTGACAGCCTTATCTCCTGGTCCCTGAATGACTAAACACTGATTTTGTTTCTGTCCCTCTGCCTCCATTTTCCTTTCTTTCCCTGTTTCAGATCATCCCTCAGAAAATGTCTAGTAATGTCTAGTGTAAAATATTGACAATATTTTGACAATATTGGCTGCAATTTAAATGAAACAGCAAGCTACACTTGTGTTATTACAGTTTTCTAATTAAAGTTTTAAATTGTGAAGATTCCATTGTCCTTTATTGTCCTTGAAAACATGATAATGAATAATCAGTCTTGAGAATTAGTAAGTTAAGGGGATTTCACTTTTTAAGTAATAAATATATTAATGCTTGAGATTCTGATCCTACATAAAAAGGCATAAGCAATCTGTATATAAGTAAATTCCTTGACCCAGTACATAGGCACTTATATATATACATATACACCTGAGTATATCATGTATCCTATATTTTAGAAAATGAACTGTAATTCAATTTAATGTAGTTTTGCAAGCAGGGGTGTTTTTTTTAATCTGGTTTGTACACGAGCATAAGATCAAAACAGATACAAAGAAGACACTCTACATTTCTCAGTGGCAGCCTGATTTTTCCTGAAAAAAAAATATAATCTTTAAAATAACAGAGGCAAAATGCCTTTATTCTTTGCAAAAACTCAAAAAAAAGAGAGCATTTTGATTGTCTGTTCAAAAAAGTGAAATACATTATGAAATAGAGAAAAGATGAAATATTAATGCTTTGTTGCCTTTTTGTCAAAACATCCAATTATTAATGTCTTGCTTTTGAATTCTGCAGAGAAAATGTAATGTATTCTTGCTCTTTTTTTCCTCAAGTTTAGGCTTAAAACTACATAAAACAAATTAAAAAAAAAAAAAAAAAAGCAAAGATAAAGAAATGTATTCTCTTTTATGTTTTTTATCATATAGTGGCATGCAAACATAGGGTAAGATGCTGGACTTATCATAAAATATATGGCAAAAATGTGGAATTTTGGAAGGAGGATTCATAGACACATGTAAAAAAAATGTGTCACATACCATGAAATATAACTAGACCTGTAAAAAGCTAGACATAGTAATAAACTAAGCATAATCTGGATTCAGTAAGAATAATGAACAGAAATACCAGTATGAAGGTATTGATAGATGGACTTTTTCTGGTAACAAACAGACATAATTCCTTTATATTTCAGATTGCTCTTTAATCATTCAATAGTATTGGCTATAGGTAACCCTGTATTCACATGAGAGAGAGAAAGTGAAGGTCCAGAGCAGTGCAAATAAATGATGAAAATGTTCTCTACTGCCTAACATTGAAACTAAATTCTTTAACTATAAAAGCAATTGGGTTTCTAAGCTATGCATCTGCACCTGGAAATTACGGCACAGGATATGTGGGACACACATATCTTTCTGAATAGGCAGTTTAAAGTCACTGCAACATCTCAGGTGTCATTAAGCACCTATGACTGTGAATTTGAATGAAGTCTTTCCTCTTTATGGTGCATCCTGGTACATTAATCGTGTGCGCGACGAGTAGACATCAATGTAGAGAAATCTAAGTTAGAGAAAGACTCATGTCTTTTAGTCCTGGCCTAAACTCTGCAGCTGGTATCATAATTTCTAGGAACTGTAATGTTTCTAGACTCTACTTCAGGTCTTGATTTAGCCCTGTATTTAAGCTGAAATTTAGGTGTAGATTTTAGGTAAATACCACAGCATGCATAGAGAAAAAAATGAGTTTGACAAAATTCTTATTATGGACCCAAGAGTACGAATGTAGGAGAAAGTGAGAAAATGAATGTCCATATTTGTCCAGTCTCTGCCTGCCACAGTAATTCTCTGTCTGTCACTATTATTCAGTGACTAATGGCAGCAAATCAACTTAGAAGGTTTCTTTTCCTAGGATGGTCAGTGTAGTACATTATAAAAATTTATGAAATATATATAAGCAGATGAGCCACATGGTTTCTTTCTGCTAACTTTTCAAGTCTCTTTTTCTACAGAATAAAATAATTATATTTTTCTCCTAAATATACCTAAAAAATGCATAATGACACAAAAAGTTGTCTATAGTTTTCAAAGGAAACAAAGTATGAAGTTGGTAAAGGCATGCAATAAGTTTTGAGATAGTTTTTTAAGAAAATAAAAAGAAAACTTTCTTCACAATACACACACCCACACATTCAGAGAGATTTATATTAAAACCCAGGCTGAAAGGTTAAGGATATTTTAGGACCTGTCCTGTGAAGAGCTAATGGCTTTTCCTCATTGATTTTAACACAATGAGACATGTTCAACTCTGACATTGGAAAGAGACAGAATTTTATTTAAATTACATGTCTTCATTATTCATCTACACTGAAGAGCATATACTAAAAGGCAGCAGCAAAAAAAGCAAGGTTTTCTGCAATTTTCATAGTAACGTGCTATACCTGTCATACTTTTGCAAGCTCACTCTGCCTCAGAATATGTTCAGTCATCTATCTCCAAATTCTTGGAGTGTATTCAGCTTCCGAGTGTGTCGTATCCTGAAATACGTTTTCAAATATTACACATAATAATAGTGTAATTTGGTACTTGAATTTGTGCGCCCCAGTTTGTAACCGAAGGAACACTACCAGAAGGCAGAGATATAATGGATTTGTCTGGTATATTACAGGAAGGCCCAGTGCCTTAAGATGATTGATAGTGAGACTTAATAATTTGAAAATGCAAACCTCCTCTGAAAACAATGAAGAAATACTTCATTTTTTTTTTCTGTTTTTCATGTCTATGGCAAATTCCTGTGCTGGGTTTAAAAAATAAAGTTTTATTTTCAAACTGGTAGTTCTGGAAAGCTAGATGATTTTTTTGATTGGTTTGTTAGTTGGTTGGTTGGCTGGTGGTTTTTGGTTGTTTGGGTTTTTTTCTTTTAATTACTCCACTTCCCTCCCAAACTGTATCTTAGGTACAGCTCATCCTGCAACCCCTGTTCCTCTAACTGGAGTACTAGTGACAGCCAAAGTCCCTTACATTGCCTTGCTCAGATGTAGCTAACAGGAATTTGTTAAGATGTTCTGCAATGATGGATAAACTGAAACAAGAGATCCTATAGCTCATATGATCTTAGGTGTGATGGTTTTACAGGGTTGATGCATGAGATGTCATCATCTCATTGACTTTATCAATTGAAATTAATTGGTGAGTAAAATTTAGCCTTCCTTCCTTAGCCGTCCATGAAATTATTTTAGAGCAGATAAAGATTATTTTAGTTATAAATTATTGTCCTCTATGGCTCATTATAAGATTTTCTTCATTCTTACTCTGTGATAAAACTTAAGGACATTGGAAGTTTTCAGCACTATCCCAGCAAGCTTCCCATTCAAATGACAAATTATATACATGTCAATCTATAATATTTTGCTAATAAATACTATGATGCATATAAATGCATTCACATGACACTTTTCAACTCAAAATGTCCCAAATTACTCTGTGCTTTATCCTTATCTCATACTTACTAATGCAGTTAAGAAAGAGCCATTGGCTACTACATTGAAATAACAAATGTTACATCAATAAAAATCTAGTGTAAGCATAGATCTTTCATTTGTAATGATAAAGCAAAGCTTACAAACTTACTACTATTTTCTCTGCTGAAAAATATTATAAAGCAACTTTCATCAGATCAAAAAATACAGTAGGTGGCAAAGACTAAATTCAAAATGTTAACAACTGCTTGAGAAAGTTAGTTCCTCAAGTTGCACGAAAATAGGGTCCTGAAAGAGTTTGATGGATCATATGATTCATGTTTCAAAATGTGTGTTCACCCTTCAAAGTATCTGGCACATCTATTAATTTGTTTAATACTTCAACTTATTACTAAATCCTGAGCAGCAATTTTATATTTTTATAAAATTAGCAACTCTTATAATATCCAGGAACATTATGTTTAATTAATGCAATGCATCCAAGACATCCACAACAAGTAAATTTATTTCACAGTTATTTGTACCTTTTACTATCTGAAAATACAGTAGATGTTGTAGAAATGTAGTATTGATACATATCCAATCTAAAGAAAACAGGTTATATATTGCTTACCAGGCCATTTTGCTGATGTAATTGACATTTATAAATTACAAAATTTGGCTTCATGTAGCCTAACTTGTTGTTGGGATTTATAAGAGGTAAACAAAATTACCATATTATTTTGGTGTCAAAATTTAGTATCAATAGTCACCAAAAGACCTAGGAAATCCATTAGTTATAAAGTTAAGGGAGTCCATGCTTTACTAGCCATACTCTTTACTAAGAGTACTTTTTTCCTCAAAAAATGCATATGCAATTACTGTGTAACTTCTAAATTTCTCAAGCATGGACAATCTTACTCTTGCTTCATGATTTTCACAATTACAGCAGGGGCCCTTAAATCCTCTGAAATGTGAATCATGTTACAATGTGTCACATCATGTATTTGAAAATTAATGCCACCAGGCTGATGTGACACAACATGACATGATACATAAGGTTAGAAATGTGGAGATTTTAAAGGGTTTTACATTCTTCCTTACAACAAAATATTCCTGAAGTTATTAGAATATTAATAATTATAATATGTATTATTACTACTTATAATAAATATCAAGAATTATTTAAATTACTTTTTAATAAGATGAACACCTTAACATTTTGAGTAAGTAGTGTTTACAGCATACTCTGTGCTTGAAAATTTGTAATATTGGCAAAAAAATGCCAATGGTTGTAATACTTGGTAACTAATATTTTTCTAATTTAGTTGTCAATATTATTGAACTGATAATGAAAAAAAAAATTGCCACTATTTGAAATTCAGTATGCTACTTAATCCTACAAACAAAAATGGTCTTTATTTTTGCATGTAACAATGAAGATTTTGATTGGAAAAAGAATGGCTGGTTTCCCTCCACTTCCTTAAAGCACCAGAAATATCTCTTCTCATATAGAGTGCCAACATATTAACAAGACCCTATTTTGACAATTCTTAAATCTGGGGGAAAAAAGAGAGCAAACCACAAAACAAACAATCCAAAACAGCTACAAATTGACAGTGCATGCATAGTTATGTAAATAAAGTGGGGAAAAAAGACATGCTAGCATGAAGACAAGTAGCTCCCTTACTCTGTAATCAGCCAGTATTTCATTTTTAGTGAAAACAGCCTGAGTCTGTAAAGAACATACAGACACATAACAGACACAGGAACATGGGTATCTCTGTCCTTGTTGGCCTGACTCATTAAGAAGGAAATAATTTACTGTGTTAACCTACTCTTTAACTAGACAGTTGACCACATATTTTAGCAGTTTTGTTCATTACTACTCTAGCTGTCTTTCATGCCACTGTCATATATGTAATGTCAGGCTTACTAATGTATTAAAAAAAACCCTTATGTGCATTTTTGTCAGAGAAATATCTTCTCTGTGGATTCCATTGCTTCCTTTCCACCCACCTTTCCCTTTTTCCCTGTTTCCTTACCCAGGAAATTGCAGAATAGTTTGTTTTCCTCTTGAATTAAACTTAGCGTCTCAGCAGCAGCTGCCTGAGAGCAAACTCAGAACTACCTACAGGAGAGGAGTCTGTTACAGAGGAAGGCATCAAAAGGAGCCTAATTTGCTTTATTCATACACTCAGATAGAGTCTCTTGACAATAATGTCTTGGTTGGTAAATTGCCTTTCCTTGTGAAATGTGTAGCTAACTCTTCTTCTTCTATTACTGTTTACCCCTTGTGATTTTGGAGCATAATTGGACTTTCTGTACTCACATTGCAGGGGGTTTTGAGCAGTCCTATTAACAAAAATTAGATCACTCATGTGAGAAGGCGATAATGTGAAAAAAGGTGTCTTATTTTTGCCTTTTATTGGAATATTATTATGTCTCAACATGGCAGAACACATTTTTGCATTAAGTTTCTAATGTTTAATGGTAAAGTGCATTTATAGTTAATGTCAACTTAATTAGTTTCAGACATGAGAAAAATAAACAAAAAACAGTTTTCTTCTGGCTTGTTCTGAAACTGTGCCCTCCCACTGAGATAACAAGTGGCAACGTTTCCTGCTGACCATCTGAAGTAACCAAGCAAAGTGACTGGAAGAATTTTGTACTTGAGCAGAAAAAGAGGAGATGAATTTCCATTTTGACAGTGATATCTGAGCTTCAGGTCTTGCCTATGTCATCAAAGGTAGAAATTCAAAGCTAGGTTTCTGGAGAAGACACTGAAGAGGAATATTATGGGGCTTGAATATATTACTTGAATATATTACAGATTAACAAAATGAAGTGTTGAATGAGACAATAGATATATTTGCCATCTGCCTAAGTAATTTTATTTTAAATTTGAAGTAGCAAAAATGTAAGTCTACACTGATTTCCTGCCATACATCTGACTTTGTGTATGAGAAAACACATTTTATGTCTTTTAATATGTAAAAGTTGAGCATAAATTTTCAAAGGCAAAAGCTATGCAAACCAAGATAAACATAGTCAGTACATGTACCATAAAGTAATGTTTGCTATTTGTATATGGTTATATTGAAAAATCTATAAACCTATCTGTAGATGTCTTAGTTTACATGGAGATAAGCAACTATTAGAAATAGAAAGTGTAAATGGCCTAAAAAGATTCTTATATTCTCTTTTAATGTTCCTTGTAGTGAATGTTACACTGATATTTAGTAGAGACTTAATTTAGACTTAAAAAGTACCAGGTAATGAGAAATAGAAATACCAAGATAAAAAAGCTGGCACAAAAAAAATAAATCAGCAAAGAAAGGGACAGTTTTCTTATACGCTTTGGAAACAAAAGTATGTTTCAAATGAAAGTTAATGGATTTCCACTAACACATCCTGAAAGAATTGTGTAGAGTTTAATATGTTGTAACTCACTTTAAAATAGGTCTAATTCACGACTTCATAGATTTGTGACACTTTATTCAGTACCAAAAAAACACTAAAGATGAACCAAACCAAGAAGTAGAAAAATTATAAATAATCTGAACCAAAAAAAGCATGGCTTCACAAATAAAATTTATATGTTTGTGTATGCTTGTGTATGTATTTGTAAAAATAAGTAGAGGGAATGATAAATACTCTATTGTTTTTTGAATATTTACTTATTTGTTTATTATGGTAAAGAGCGAGTGGTTTAAGAAGGAAAATTCATGAACAGATTATCATGTAAGAAAATTTTTCAAGTGTAAGCAACCCTCTTAACAGAAATATGAGGTTTGCAAGGATCTTTATTCTTAGATAGATGCTGGTACATAGTGGTTTGAAAGTTACTTAAAATTAAAATTTATTTTCCTCTTTCCAAGCTTTTGCTGTGGGTGGATCCCAAACAACATGTCTCTATATAGCCTGGGCACAAACCTTCTATTACCACATAATACATCTCTGTAAGTATGCTAATTTGTGAACAAAGTGAAGATTTAACCAAAGTTTTCAGTTTTGTAGACCAAAGACCATCTTGAAAACTTCATTGTGGATGACATAAAAGAATAGGAATCTAATGAGATTATTAAAATAATCTCACTGTCTATCCTTAAGCCTTAAGCTGTAGAACTGGAGCCTCCAGTTTCCTGATCTTACATCTATGATTGCAGAGAATCTTCCACATAACCTTTCCTTGAGGATGTACTCTACTTTGCACATTATGGAACAAAGCAGCTAAGAAGACTTAGCATTAGCATTTGAACAGGAAAAATGTAATCTTTCACTTGAGTTCCACCTCATTTCCAATCCCAGACTGAAGTCACAATAAATTTTAGGTAGTCGTGCAAGGAGCAGGGAGTTGGACTCAATGATCCTTATGGGTCATTTCCAACTCAAATTATTTTCTGATTCTGTGAGAAAAATCATACTTCAGGGGGAAAAAAAAAATTCCATGAGATAAATCTGGCTGCAGTTTCATATATTCTTTAGACCCCATTGTAGTTAATTGACATTGACATAAAGTTCATCATTGTCTTTAGGAGACAAGAACAGACAATAATAACAGATCAAAATATGATACTCTTAAATAGACACATAAACTCAGAACAAATAGATTTTTATTACCCCAAAAAATTCAGTAACTTGTATAATTGTTAACAGTAGAAGATAGTGTAACCTAATATCCAAATATCTATGCTGCAGCAAGGTGAAACTTACTTGCCTGCATCCTTCCACACTCATTACTGTTAAACCTTTGTTTACTCCTATTTTCTTTGGTAATTTGTGCCTTCCTTTCAGAGTAATTTTTAGCTTGCTTCCTCATTGTTTCAGGCAAGGAGCAAGACTATATGAGATTCAACCACCCTAAA